>CAMXCT020000680.1:125109-587609 GCA_947184155.2 Cladocopium goreaui | reverse complement strand
AAATGGTATAATATATATATATATATATGTATGTAATGATATATATATATATAACAGGTATATTAGTATTATATGCTCATTAATGTATGTATATATACAATAATGAGTCATGAAAAATATCATGGGATATACCCAATATATATATATATAAGTGCATATAATGAGATATCATGGGATATACTATGATATACATAATGGGATATACCAATTTATTTGAGATATAATTAATGGAATATTCGAGATATCGCCAAATTCAATTCCAATGTTTTATCACTCTGTGACTTTGTTTAGGTCTTTAATAAAGGGGGTATTCCGAATTATTCCTCATGCCCAGTCATTTTTAGAGAAACCTAGTTTTTTCAACAACCGCAGGTTGCAGAACAGCTGCTGGTTGCATAACTTGCCCATGGCGTCACGAGCGGAATGCAGTGCAGTGCTGCTTGGAAGTGCAGTTGGGCCGTTGCGATGTCTCGGAAATCACCGGTAGATGGTCAACATCCCCAAAAAAAAACATCGTTTACAAGTGTAACACACTATTGTTTTGAGTAGAAAAAGACCAAGTGTAAAACCGTTTAAACTTGGGATGTTGACTACGAAACAGTTGAATACACTTTTTCAGTTCGCAACTGGTTGGCTGGTTTTTTTTCCATCTATGGTCTCCCAGAATGACCATCCCGCAATGACTGGATCGGCCTCTGCAAATACGGAGGCATCCGCTTCGTTCATGGATTGGTTTAAGGGAAAATTGAAACCGGAAAGCCCCATGATATTAAATGGGAAAATCTATGGTTTCCGGTTACGATTTTCCAGGAAATTCATCCAAAATCAGGCGATTTTCGGGGGGAATTGGGGCTAGAGGAGCCCCTCGGGATGGTTACCCTAATCCAATTCCGAGAAAAATGCAGTGACGGCGCGACATAAGATCACTATAATCCCTGCAGCTTATACAGAGTTCACTAACCACAATGGTTCTATCCCATTCCCAATACATCCCCATCACCAGTTGTTTACAGTAAATCCCAAAATATACTCTCTTTAGGTTATTTTAAAAGTTCGCGAACTGGGAAATGGCCCTTTTGGTTCTATAAACCATTGATTTATCGAACCATTTAAAATATTGGTAAATCATCCATTTAGGTAAAATGGCTCATCTATTTTCCATAGCTATGAATGGATGATTTACCTTAATATCTACCATAGCGGAAAATGGATGATTTACCTGGCCCATCTCGGGTCAAACTCAACGGAAACACAACGGTGGTAAACTGCGCGAGCAAGGGATTAGTTTTTTTACTGGGGCTTTTTTCGTATATATACGGCTATATATACCATTAATAACTAGACTAGTAATGCACATATATATATTGACATGTATATTGTATATCATATTTCATATACGGCTGCACATGTGTGTGTGTGTCATCGACTTGTATATTTATCTGTTCTGTTTATTCACTTATCATGCACTTTTGTAATGTTATTGCTTATGCAGTTTATATCATTAAATGGTAAACCAATATGTATATAGATATATATTTTTTTACAAATATAAAAAAAAAATATATATACACAAGTATTACATCGTATTACTACTATATCTGGCTGCAACCTATTACTAAACGTACCCCAAATACTAAAAACTAGGGTCCATTTTAAAGTTTGGATAATTTTGGGGCATTTGAATTTGGCCAATTTGAATGTCACCCCTAATAATAAAAACTGGTCAACACCGGGGATTTTTTTATTAGGGTCCGTCCTTTAAAATCAAAAAAACTAGTTTATTTTAGAATATGGTTTTTAATTTAATATTGGGGGAACTTTCGAAATCCAATTTTTGGCAATATGTTAATTAGATTTAAATTATCAAAAATAAAAACCATCTATTTATAAGGTTTATAATCTAGTATTAGGGGGAAGCTTCAGCTTCGCACCCTAATACTAAATACACCCTAGTACTAAAAACTCCGGGTGTTTATTGTGGGGCGGTTTAGTATTAGGAAGGGATTATGTCACCCCAAAAAATGATCACCGCTAACCTCACAGTTGCATCCTGGCCATTTGCTGCACTTCCGTAAGCAAAACCATCCGTTGATGTCGTCGGTTAACTGGGCTGCGTGGTTTACGCGCGGCGTGCCGCCTACAATGCCAGGCACCATACCTTCTTCCGTTTGAGAAGTTCCGGGTGAGACCTGCCTCGCGACCAACGGCACATGCCATCCACTGTCCGTCAGAGTTGCTGTGCTAACATGCCATGATGTTTACACCAGGAACCTATCGTTAAGTATGTTTTTAATGATTGACAATAGTGGTTAAACATTGTTAAGATTAAGGTGAAACCATCTTTTTTACCCATAACAATGATAGTAAACAAACAAGATGGTTTCACCGTTTCACCATGATTTCATTGTTAGTCTAAAATGATAGGTGTTTCTTAAACCAATGATTTCAGTTTTCCAAACTTCATTCGGAACACGCCGGGTCGGAAACCGATGCAACCATTCGACCTATGATTGGGATCTTGTAGACAACCCAAGGTTGACCAATGATGATACCCGGCCTGGTAAACGTTTACAGTTTTCTATGGAAAGATCAGAAGATCCATTCATTTTTTAATGGGTAAATAGCAACGATCAATAAAATGGCCATGTTCAATAATTAGCAAACTGTGAGTCATTACCAAAGATGATGACCAACATATGGATCATAATGGATCTTTTTGGCAGGTGCTAGTGCTGTTCGCACAGCACCAGCCACGGAAAGAGTGGCGTGGCATGTTAAAATTCGCTCGCTGCCCTTACAACGAACGCAAAGAGTGAGTGACATGTTGTTGTCCTTCCACGGGTTGAAAATGGTGTGTGGTGCTGCAACAAAATCGGCTGTAGGGGTTTTCTAAAATAGTGGATCCCTAAGTCACCATGGATTTTTTATACTAAAATGGTCGATATGTATTATAGAGTTCTGAAAATTCCAAGAAACGGCTATGTGGATGTTAGCTTGTGATCACTTAGACGGCCTCGACCACCCGCTTACAAGGTGGCTTGCCGCGCCCCAGTTATGAGTTGGTTCATCACCCCTGTTGATGATTTCGATCCATGTTCGATGATTTGTTTATCATCAACCAACTCGTTATTGGAGTTATATTAATGGGTCTGTCCGGAATGTCCGGGTCTACCGGTATACCCCCAATGGCCATTGAATGGTGAATTCTGAGGACCAATGGATTTGGGTGTACCTAAAGACAAGAGAGGCCTTGGATCAATGGCTATTTCAGGAATCGACACTGAAGGTACCGACCATGTAAAAAGTTTATGTAAGGGCTATGTCAGAGGATATACACATATATATAGTGTACAGTACTACAGTACTTCCATTTCAGGATCCTGGAACACTGGAATTCCCATGGGATGTGACTGAAGTGACATGACAAGGTACCAATTTTATCCTGGTTGGTGGTGCAATAACCATCTTGAAAAATGATGGAGTTCGTCAATGGGAAGGATGACATCCCATATATGAAATGGAAAACAAAAGCCATGCCATGTTCCAAACCACCAACCAGTTATGGATATACCACATGTTCAGCCATTTAGAGACCCAAGACCTGTTGATTGAACATGATTGAAATGGGTGGTTTTGTTGCTTGAAACTGCTGAATTGTCTTCCAGGTCAAGTCAAGTCCAAATTCTTGCTGCGAAGTTTTCCTTCCAGACACACCATTTCTGTTTCGGTTTCGAACGCCGCGAGCACAACGAAGAATACCTTCGTAAGATCCGGCGAACACCCTTGAAACGAAACCACTGTACGAAAAATCAACAAGAGCGGTTTGAATGGGTTAAGAGTTCTAATTCGAGTTTTACCCATTAAAATCATAGCTTAACAGCTTATCCATCATCTTTGACCAGATCTTTGTGGTAAAACGGGTGACGCCACAGGAACCGTCCATGCCTAGCTCTGGACGTGGATGGATGATCATCAATGTTCATCCAAATTTGGATGGAAAATATCAACATGCCTTGACTTCTCTGGTGGTTGACCTACCCCAATGGTGGTTAATGGTGGTTAATGGTGGTTAATGGTGGTTAATGGTGGTTAATGGTGGTTAATGGTGGTTAATGGTGGTTAATGGTGGTTAATGGATATATATCCTGGTTGGTGGGGGCCACCTACCCCTCTGAATATGAGTTCGTCAATGGGAAGGATGACATCCCATATATGAAATGGAAAATCAAATTCATGTTCCAAACCACCAACCAGTTGAATAGTACACTTAGCACATGAACTATGCATGTACATGGTTTTACATAGGTCCAGCGTACCACAATTCCCAAAAATAAAGCAGCCAATTAGCTTAATAACTCCCTACAACAACCAATCAACATAGTAAGTAGTTATCATTCATGATTCAATTGGAGAACTTCCGATGATCATCCGCCCATAGATCATCCACAGCTAAACCGAACTTGGCCGCGCAAGCCGTGCCCATCACTTTTTGGAGACTCCGCTCGCACGGAATACAGTCATGATTTGGTACGGTAGTGAATTGTTTCCTCAAAAATCAAGGGAGGTTCGCTAGCAAAATTGGAGAAACATCATGAAAAATCAACAGCAAATTTGGTGCCCCTCAAGCTGGCATGACTTCAACAAACATGCGCAGCTTATCCAACAGCAAACAACAAACGATCACACCTTTTTTCAATGGGAATTTCAGGATCCTAAAATGGAGGTACTGTACCATATAAGGCCATATTTTGTGGGGATATTCCCTTACATAGGCCTTACATAGGCCTTATATATGGTAGGTACCTCCAATTTAGGTTCCTGAAATGGCCATTGATTTTTAAAGCGGGGATTCACCAACAGCAATGGGGCGCTTCACCATCAGAAATGAGTTTGGAACAACAGAATAAGTGTCGCCCTCAAAAAGATAGGAATGCAATTACTTTACAGTTAGGGGTTTAGCCTTTTACTGGTTGCCATATGCCAAATGTACTGCAACCTGAATATATAGTCAGGTACCCTCTTTAAAAATCTGGTCATCTGGCAAAATTTGGGCCAGGTGAGGACCCGTTTTGCAAGATGATGGGTGATTTTCCAGACAGATACCTTGGATTTATCATCCCAGGAGGCAAATTCGTTTCTTTGCAACATAAGATATATTTTTTTTGGTGGCTAATTACAATGATTCACTAGTCTGAAAGAAGGCTATTTTAGGGATGATTTTCCTTACTGACCATCATATACCCAGCAGATTACCCTTCAAATGGATTCAAATGGTGCATGAGCCAAGACAAAGAAGAAAAGTGTCCTCCCCAAATATATGATGAATGTGATGAAATCATCTGCTGCTTAAAAAAATGCTGTTTAGTAAAATCCAAGGTTGCAATTACTGAGACCTCGGGTAAGCACCATGTTTGATAAGTCTGCTTCTATCTGTTTCTTCATTTTTTCTTCTACAGATGGGTATGGGCCAATTCGATAAATGGACCCCACATGATTTTTTGTGGGTCCGTTGGGTACGGCTGGGGAGCCCCAAGTCTTGTCCATCATACGGTATAGAAATATGATAAATATATATATAATTATATATGTATATATATATCTCCATGGAAAAATACAGAGTTTAGCTATCGTGATTTTACCAGCTCAGCATAACTTAGGTATATCTAGGTATCTAATGCTACGAACTTAGCTATCGAATGATGGGCTGCGCTCGCGGCGCGAAGCACAGCTGGTGAATCCCTGGCGCAGAAGCCGCGATGAAAGGGTGGAGCTGGGGACCGGAAATGGTGATGAAAAATGGTGATTTGATGATGATTTACTGGGATTTACTGGTGATTTAATGGGATTTAATGGGAGTTGATGGTGATTTGAAACCGGGAAATCATGGTTGATAATAGTAAATGGTGAATCATTGCTAATTATGGATTCTTCATTAAACAGTTAATAGTCAATGGGATGTTTATAAGGTTACATCATTGATAACGAAGAATCCATCATTAATGGGATGTTTAAACCATTATGTTTAGCCAGAAACCAAAGGGTATAACAGTATATCCCATTCATATCCCATTAAATCACTATAAATCCCATGGAAAATCACTATAAATTGCCATTTCAATAGCCAGATGATGATGTTTTCAATAGGATTTACCCTCTGGTATCATCAATCATGGCCCGCCGGGAGATCTCCGAACGAACCACAAAATTCACATGAGTCGATATAACAATGTGGTATCAACCATCAAATTTTCATGGTAGTTGAAAATGTTTAACAATGTATCTACCATATAATGAATGTAGTTACATTACAGCCATTACATCTATCAACCATGGTTTCCCCCAAAAAAATATATTTCCCCTTTCAAACCCCATGAAATCACCATAAAATCACCATCAAAACGGTCAAATCCCAGCTATGTTTGATTGCCAGGGTTTTTTCCATGGAGTTTTTGGGGCCATAAAAATGAAGAAAAACAAACATGCAATGTGGGGCCCCCTGGTGCAAATGCTAAGTTGGGACCACTAATAACTCCCATGAAACACTATGGTTTGGATGATACCTATAACTATAACTCAATGGGGTTTAGAGAAACCAACAAACATCCCATGGGGATATCATCAGCACCAGATCATAATTTCATGGCTTCAAAACTTGGGTGGCTTCACCAGCGGTCCCAGCCAGCCATATGGACGAAAAATTGGGATCCTCAATGATTGAAAGCACCAACCAGAGAAGGGTGATTCATTCCAGTTCAGGGGGTGGTATTGTGTAATTCCAGGTTAGTCAACTGATGTAACTGCTAGTTCCATCATTGACCAGTTGAACCAGTACAACCGGCTATTAACAATGATTAAGCATTGGTAACCATATACAACGGCTATTAATACGTCCATGTTGTAAATCACCACAAAAATCCTGGTAAATGCTGGTTACATCAGCAGCTTGTCCACTAAATATGTCAAATTTCTATTTGTTTACATTGTTTCCACTGCAATTCCATTCAATATCCAGATGATTAACCACTAACCATATACAGCTGCCATATGTCCATTAATAACAAAAACAATTAACAACCAATTCATAATAGTATACGTTCATTAATAGCAAAAGCTTACAAGCAAAACAATAGCCATAAATAAAAACAGCTATGAATAAATGACAATATAACAGTCAATGAATTAACATCAAATTAATCATATATACAAGTAACTGCTTATTATAACTTATAATCAACAATTAAACTTAAAAGAACAAGGTAAACACCTATTCAAACCATGATTCACCATTACCATTAATAAGCATTAATAATCATTGATAAGCATTCACCAATAGCCATGAATAGTCCTGAATCAGCCTGTAATCACCATTATAATAGCCATTAATCACCATTAAATCACCATTAAATCACCATTAAATCACCATTAAATCACCATTAAATCACCATTAATATCAAAAATTACAATGAAATCCCATGATTTTCACCATTATAGCCATGAATCACCGAAAAAATCACCATTAAATCGCTAAAGGTGAACTATTCATGGCTATTAATCATCATTAACCATTAATTTACCCACCATTAACGGGTTAACCACTGAACAGCCCCACCTCCTGGCGCATCTCTTCGGGCTGCGCGGCAGGAATTTTCGCTTCCGCAGTTGCGGCGCGAACTTCAGCCAGCCTATGACGAGGCGATTTGAGGAACGCCGCGATCCGGGGTGAGTGCAAACCGCTGCAATATATATATAATATATAATATATATAATATATATAATATATATAATATATAATATATATATATATCTATCTATTTATTTATTTAATATTTACATATATATATATATTGGTGTGTATATATATATACATATGTATATATATATACATATATGTATACAGTAGTTATATATGTATAATGTACATATATTTTGATAGAGCAAAGAAAATATGGAGAACTTTAGAGAGAATGTGACCTGAAGTGAGACAAACCCAAGTACTATATCAATCTCGTGGTACACCGTTCAGTAGATGCTTCATTTTCCCATTATGTTCGATGATTTTCCCAGCTACAAACCTACAGCTGGCCATCTTGCTTCCAGAGTGTGTCCAAGGATCCAGATATCATGTTGATTAGCGGATGGTGTCAGCAATTATCCCTTATTAGTTGGGCAGTTCCTAACACCAACCTTCGGCCGCACCTTGATCCTTTCACCATTCTTCCACTCGCCCTTGGTCTCAACGCCGTTGGCGTCCACCTAAAGACGAGCGATCTCGCCGAAAGAAACTTAACGAGTGACTCAGAAACCAGAGGATGGCTGCTAGAAAGTGGAGTTTCTTGGGGGATTTCTGAGTTCTAAAGTGGTTAGTAACTACACTTAATTAGAGGATCATCTCACTTAGTAAGTGGTTAGTAACCCTGGTGAAGTAAGTCATTCAGCGGCTTATCCCATAATATAAATGGCTTAGAACTGTGGTTCCTAACCACGATTTGTAGGATGATCCAAGTAGATAGAGCCTCCGGTTATGACACTTTGCGAACTCAATTTTATGGCCCTTTAATCCATGATAAAAATGACAATTTACATCAATTTACCCGTTGAAAATGGTGATGGTCCAGTTTGCAAAGCGTTAAGTAACCAGAGGGTATACAAATATATAGCAAGCCCCGATCATGTGAATGCCGAAAATACCTTGGGTACTGCTGCATACGTCAGTAAAGTATGCAAAGCATTTGAAACAAGAACAGGGTTTATATTTATATGCGTATATTACACAATAATTAATTATACATTCAAATAATCAAGCTGCAGCTTTCTAGGCACAATATGTAAACCCCGATTTTTTGTGTCAAATAAGAATGCTGTAGATGAAAATTTCGTGTATGTGTGCAACTCACATTGAGACATCTGCTGATCCTCCGATACGGCCCCTATCACATAACATCTGCAAGACTCACCCGATGGAGCATCACCCATACACTATCTACAGATAATGATCTCACATGCTTTCACGAAAAAATGAACATTTCTAAAGAATAATTCATCAATTGATATAGATTTAGATAAGAAAATGACAACATTTCTATAATTTGTCCCCACATTTCCCAGATTTAGATTATCAGATTTGTCAAAATCTGCCCAAATTTTGGAGACCGAAATGAATTCCATGGCCATGGCGTCTTTGGATGGTCCTCTCAAACTCAAGTCCCACTAATGCTGTCATAGGTATCTCTCATGATGTGAAAAATGCTGAAGGAACTTCATTCTGATGAATAAGATAGCTATGAAAAAAGAAGGAGTTCTTCATTCTGATAATGAAAGGAAGCATGTATCAGATTGAATCAGAAGGAACTTGAAGCTATTTTCACTAAAATTCCCATCTGGTGCTTCCGTTGATCAGCCTCCGGAAAATCCAAGGGAACCTATCTGACTAAAGACCGCTTCCAGGCGCTTCCGATCTCCCATCTTTCAAGGTTCCAAGAGAAATCCCATGAACTCCCATTGAGTGCTTCAATCAGCACTTTGCCAATTTCAAACATGTCATGGATAAATCCCATGGTTAAATTACCCTCGTTTATTCCACTGTATGTGTAGAATACAACAATCAAATCACCATCATATCCCAGTTATATCCCAGTTATATTTATGCTTTATTCTCCCATGATGATGAAACTATATTTTCCCAGCGTATTTTTGCCATTGATTTGAAACGTTTAAACCAGTGATGGCTTCGTAAAATCACCCGTAAAATCCCAGTAAATCATCGTTTTGCTGCTGAAAAATCACTATTTTCCATCATGGTTAAATCAGTGAAATCTGTGAAAAATCACCAGAATTCATCACCATGAGATCCGAATCCCATGAATAGAAAACCATGCCACCGATCCCGTGTTTGACTTTTTTGAAAACCATGAATTTAACCCATTTATAACCAGTCATAATCTTAGTCAACTGATGGTTTTATATATATAATAAATGTTTGACTATAGAAAACCATTATACAGTCTAACCCATTAACCAGTCATAATCTTAGTCAAATGATGGTTAAATCACCACAACGGTTTGTTCCATCCCACCATTCCACCATTCCACCCGTGATGCCCCCTTTGAGAAGCCCACCGTGATGCCATGGCCATCTTGTTTTCCGTTGCTCCTGGCGCAACGGATCTTCCATGTTGCGGCTAATAATAATAATAGTGGTTCATAATGTATATAATAGTGGTTAATAAAGGTTAGTAATGGATATGATATATATATATATACGTATATATATATACGTATATATACATATAAACAACAATGGCTACAATGGAAGCAAATAATGGATATTTCATGCGGTCGATGGCATCCCAAGGCCCCATACCTACCATGGGGATGGTTTCAATCCCAGCCAAAAATGCTGATGAGTTGGGGGATTGTTTATGAAAAATTGGGTGAATCCCACATTATTCACTGGGGCTTTTAAGTGGATTCCATGGTTTATTGAAAGTTTATTGGGGATATCACTGAGTTCATGGATGTATTCATGTCAATGGGATGGTTTAGTCGGGAAATTTTGGGAAACTCCCATGAATTTCATGGGAAAATTTCTCAAAATCGGTGTCCGTGGCTCGATTTTCCCGACACCAATCCGTTGGGAACTTCTTTGCATGGTATCACCTTAGGTGGTGCCCCCGTTCGATAGCTAAGTTGGTGCGTTCATAACTCCAATAACTATGGTTTATAGGTGATATATCGAACTAGTTAATCGGATTATGAAGCAACAAGCATAACTTGGGGGGCACCACCTTGCAGTGAATCCGTAATGAAAGACCCACGGTATCGGATAGCTTCGAGTGAATTGGATGTTGGAGGTCCACCAAACAAAAAATGGTGACTGAGAGATGGTTTATGAAAAAAATGTTTTACCCTCTGGTGAACTAACATAGCAATGGAAAATGGCCATTTATAGTGGATTTTCCCATTAAAAATGGTGATTTTCCATTGCTATGTTAGTTCACCAGAGTGTAGCCACATCTTCTTTTTCGCAGGTTTGAATGGTTTGCAAATGTTTAAGCAACTTATGTCAAAATCTGTTCAGGGGCATCATTTATAAATGGTGACTTTTCCGGTGCCACGTTTCATGACAAAAGGGTCTATATAGTAATATAACAAAATATGACTGGGGTCTAATGAGCATATTACAACTGAGTCGGGATTTCGAAGTTCGCAAATTCGATTGAAGATGATACCACATCTTTGATAAATGTGGGCCCCAGCCGTTGAACCTTGGATACTCGCATGATGATCGATAAGGTTAAGGGACACTAGGGGACCCTTGCTAACATGTTCAGTCGCTGATTTTTTGTGCCAAAACCAATCTGGAAAGAATCCGTTGACTTCACCTCCACTTTTTGGGTACCACTAAATCCATTTAATTAAATCCCACGATACCCCTATGAAATATTATTCCCATAGGATCCATGTATGGTATATATGCTGACATTGGGGGTATATTGATGGTAAATGTTACCATATATAGCATACATGGATCCTATGGGATTAAATCCCCATGAAAATTCCAACCTTTCCCACCTCTGGACCCTACTGCCCTACTGGGTTCCCGACCAATGGCCGCGGTATGACCGACCATCGGGCCAGATGAAGACACCTTCACCGTTCTTCATGTCTTTTTCGTACTGACCCTGGCGAGAAAGGCCAGGTCAGTAACCCGGGTTGAGAGCGAGAAAAGTGTGGCGATATTCAGTGGAAACCAAAAAATGCACTTTTGTAGATTAGCCCAGCTTTGCAACCCAGCAAAAGGTTCCTGCAAGGTTCCAGGACTGTTCCGGTTTTTCGGGGCATGCATTTTCGTGTCACCAATCCCCCGCAGAGATTGACACCCAACAGATTCGCTGTTGGGATTTTTGGAGCTAATCGGCAGCCCCCCAAAGGTCCTGGTCCAGTCCTGGACCTCGTACTGGTGCTTGGTCGACATGTGAACAGTTCGATCTCCCCTTGTTAGTTGATATTCATAGGGGATTACTATATTGTACTAGCCGTTACTAACCAATATATTGAGGATAATCACAATCCATGAACGGGGAATCCTGCTGGGATGTGAATAACAACGATCCTCTAACCCATGTTCCCCTGATTTTTTTCCATTTCACCAATGAGGTATGTCATAACCAATGTGAATGATGTGTGCATATAACATATTTCAGTACAGTAGGGATTCACTGTTGTACCTTTTTGGGCATTACATGGGATAACTATATGCAGTATATAGATATCAATTGATATTCCTTATGCCATAGACATCCGTAATACACCATGAAGTCTGTATGCCATCCAATCCCAATCTTATGACGATTGTATCAATTATCATCCAGAAAGCATATGTTGATATGTATATGTATGATATGTATTCATGCGGAGATTTAATCATCCAGAAAACATGTTTAGCATTGACAATCGTTCATGTTTAGAATCACATTGAATTCAAATCTAATGCTACAATGGCCCCATAAATCATGCTTTGAATTAAAAATAATCTATACGTACAATAACCCCCAAAAAGATAGAACAGGTTAATTTTTCCACTATTCTTGAGTGCGAATTTACTTTTCTATCTTTTTTGGGGATGCTAGATCACATTCCTCATTTTTGTTGTCTAAACACCCTGATTGAGCGACGCTATCACCAACTTTTCGATGATAGAGTACCCTACGGCAATCATGGCAATGGCACGTTCCCAGTTCCCATTCTTTCAAGGAAATGATCAAAACTAGATTCAATCATCAGGCGGTAAATCCACATCATCCAGATCCACATCAATATCCGTACACCATTGAGCAACGACATACTCCAATATGGGAACCCTGCCCTCAATTTGGGGCCCCGGCAGACAGTGAACCTAGCACTGCTGGGAACGAGGTCCACCATTGATTGCACTTTGAATGACCATCAATCGCAGAGCTAGCAGAGCACACAGATGGGAGATTATTAGCCCAAATTATGACAATAAGGCCCATCACCTGTGACAGACTGTACAGTATTTATTTGTGCATCCAAGTCTCTAATTCCTGGGGCCATCTCATACATAAAATGGGTAGAGACTCTACTTGTTTTCCACTTCATATCCGGTCCCCAAAAAGAAAACGAACGGTCACGTTCCCTTAGTTTGATGACGGCGATCGATTCACTCCTATATTTTTGGTCCCAGAAGATGGAGAACACATTTTACAGGGACACCGTAGAAATCTTGGGAAGCCCCGGAAAAAAGCCACCTGCACCGTCTGCTCAACGCGTTTGGCTGCTTCCGGCTCGAGCGCGGCGTCGTGTTCGTCGACCAAAACGGTACACCGCGTGGATCTGCTGGTACAAAAACCATGGGTGGCACGGGGTCCAAGAGCGGATCGAAACAGGTTGAAGCGTGGTGATGTTCGGGCTGAAACTACAGAAATGGGATCAGATGGGTCATTTGTCTTTGTCAAAATGGCTAATTATTAAAATCCATGGATTTTGCCATGGATTTTAAGGGGGATTACCTCTGGTAAACGTTTAAATAGCGAACTGGAAAGATCCACCATGTTCAATGGGTAAATCCACGAACTAAATCACCATTTTCAATAGCAAACTGTTGGTCATAACCAGAGGGTACCAATAATATCCCATGAAATCACTATAAGATCCCAAAAAAAATTACCATTTTTCATTGTGTAACTGATCCATCCCCAATTTTGGCCATAGAAATAGTTGATTTTCCCATTAAACATGGTGGATCTTTCCAGTTCGCTTTTTGTACGTTTACCAGGCCGGTAGTACCACACTTTGTTTCGGAACGCGCTGAAATTTCACTGTTTCACCGAGGCGGAGGATCGAAAGTCTTGGATGCTCACAGGAAGAATCTCTGTAAGCAAGCCATCTCAGGTGCAAAGGGCGCGGCGCAATTTTTACGTGGGAATTTTGACACAAAAACCGGGCCATTTTTCAGATGGGAGAATTAGCATGTGATTGTAAATGGATGAATTTCATGCAATTTCCAGAACTATGTCATATATAATGTTATATATGTATATATATATATTTCCCAAATTGGATGAAATTGATCCATGTTTTCCCAATTTTTGGACAGTTTTGAGGCTTGTAACCCATGTTCTTCCCCATTTTTTCTATGCTGATGGGTGTCTCCACCCTGAGCAACAGATGTTCACATCCGTGAAGGATGGAAATAGTCTTGGGATTCTTGCCAGAATAGCTTATACTTATAACTTATATATATATATATGTACATGTATGTATATAATATATATATGTATATATATTTAAATTGATGTTTTGGGATGTTCACGCACGCAATGAGTTGTTGAAGGGATTGTTGCCATTGATGGACTCAGCACAACATTTTTTTGGGATGTCCTTGCTGGATGGGTCAAGGATCTGAGGATCCACAAATCATGGTTTCAGGATCCACAGATCATAGAGGTGCCCTTTAAATACCCAAAAAGATGCCGAAAGTTGTGTTTCCAGCATGCCAAGGTTTTCAACTTTTCTATTTATTTTGGGGTTGCAATATATATATATGTTACAATTATATAATAATAAAATATAATATAAAATATGATATATAATATGATATATAATAATATAATATATAATAAAATAATATAATATAATATACAATAAAATAATATAATATATGTATAATAAATAATATATAACATATTATATAACATATGATATAATATATAATGTACAATATATAATATAATATAATATGTAATATAATATAATATTATATATAATATAATAAAACATAGAATTTAAAATATGATATAACATATCATATAATATATAATATAATATGTAATATATTAGATATAATATAATACAATATATAATATATAATATATAATATAAAATATAATAATGTACAGTATAATAATAAATTATTAATAATATATAATATAGTATTTTAAAATATAATATATAATAGATAATATAATAATTAATATAATGTATAATATAATATTTAATATAATATGTAATATGATATATATAATATTATTTAAAATATAATAGTTAATATAATTTATAATATAATATAAAATATATAATTTAATATAATATGTAATATAATATATAATATAATATGTAATTTGATTTACAATACAATATGATACAAAATATAATATATAACATAATATATGATATAAAATATAATGTATTATAATATATAATATAATATGTAATATGATTTACGATACAATATGATATAAAATAGAAAATATAATATTATATATCATATAAAATATAATGTAATATAGCATAGAATATATAATATTTAATATAATATATAATATATAAAATAATATATAATATGTAATATGATATATATATATAATATAATAAAACAATATAATATAGAATATAATATATAATACAATATAAAATATATAATATATAATATAAATATAAAATATATAATATCTAATATATAATTTGTAATCTATAATATATACTATACAATATACAATGTATACTATACAATATATACTGTGTAATATATTATATATAATATTTAATATGATACACTGTAATACAATATGATATAATATAATATATTATAATGTAATACAATATTGATATATATATATATGTATATAGATATATACAAACATGCACCCAACTTATTGTTCCAGGGTGCTTGCGCATCCTCGCGTAACCTGCCTTTCCCTGCAGGTTCCGAAACATGGAAAGACAAAGAGACCAAGATGCTCGAAACCTTCAAGGCGCAGACGGATGGCAGCTGTAGAAAAATGGTGGTGCTGTGGTGCTGGCACATCTCAAGTGAACGGGCAATTCACACCGTAGAAAGTTGGGATAATGGTGGTTAATGGTGGTTAATGATGGTTCATAGAGGTTAATAGTGGTTAATATATGATGGGATAATATTCACCACTATGATAATGAGATAATTTGGGATAATTGTCTCATATCAAATCATCTCATTGTTGGCAAACTGACTTATATATATATTGTCAACAATCGTGTTCGTTTTCCTTTTCAAAAGATATTGATGGGTATTTTTGCAAAAAAAACATGGCCATCGGGGGTTAAGCCATCACGAGTTTAAAAGAAGAATCTAAGCCTCAAAATGGCTGTCTGGGATATTATCATGGGACAATGTAACAACAAATAACTGGGATAATGGGATAATTAGTGATAATTATATTGCAGTATAGTTGTTTCCACGGCATCCCTCCCCAAAAATCATGAAGTTTCTGGGTAGTTTTCAAAAGAAAACCAAGGAGATCTAGCGATCACTGATGGTGATAGACCCTCTGGTGTCGTCAAGCATGGCTTGCCGGAAAATCCACTATTCAGTTCGATGATCGCCCCAGCTTTTAACCTCCATTTAGTTCGGGCTTTTCCCGGCTAGCCACGGGTGGTGCAAAGCAGTCGTTTGGAGTGATGGATTGCAGTCAACATCAAACTAAAAAAATGGACATGGATTTTATTTGCTAAGGCATTCTAAGGCTATGTTGTGAAAATATTGGTAATCTTACTATGGAGAATGCTGCCCTCCAGTGTCATCAAACGTTGCTGGAAAATCACCATGGCTCGGTCGATGATGTTCCCAGCGAACGAAACCTCCATGGCTCGTTCGCGGGATCTTCCAGCCATGTTTGATGACACCGGAGGGTAAATCCCACTAATCATCATGGCATCTGGCTATTGAAAATGGCAATTTATAGTTATTGATTGAAAATGGGATTATCTTCCAGTAAATCTTCCATTCAGTACCCATGATTATCAGTGATCCATCATTAACTAAGTATTTCACCAATAAATCACATGAAATCCAGACATATGCACCTTATTCACCATCATTGATCTCACTAAGTCCCATTCAGTATCCATGAGTATCAATGATCCATCATTAACAGAGTATTTCCCCATGAAATCCCATGGCTTCAAATATTCACAAGAGATATATCTCCGGGGATATCCCAAAAACCAGCGACGTTTATTTTTTGTGACCATTAACCAGTCGGCATGGCAGAGACCATCGCAATGTTGTCTTTTTTAGGTATAGCCCCACCTATGATGACAGTGGGTAGTCTGAAGTACTAGCAGTTACTAACAATTATATAAGATGTGGGGGAAAGTAACCATATTAAACTCATGCTGTTTTGGAGCGACACGCAAAAACCCCGAGTTTGGAGACATGTTTTTTGATTTGTATGGTACCTTTGGGAAGCCCTTTTTCTTACTTTCCTGATATTTATTTTTTTCATATGGATATATATATACATGCACAGAAACACATATGGTATAATTATAAGTGTAAATGGATATATATATATATATACTCTAAGAAGCATCCCTGTGATCTACTTTACTTTGTGTTTTTATTATAGGATACAAGTACACATCATGAGATAAGAAAATTAAGAAGATATATCATACGTATGAATCAACGGAGAACTGGTTTATTTTAACAACATCAACATGCTTATCAGGTTGGACCGTTTTAGGAACAAGTGAAATTTCAACTATTCTCTTCCTTATCATATATATATATGTGGTTACTTGATATATGATGGACACGTTACCATATATATATACAAAAGGAATAGATCGATATGTAAACGTATTTTAAAAAATGCTATAGACATCTACAACGTATTTTTCAAAAGGCACATAAAGGCGTTGGATATGAACATGTGCCATATATATATATACACATACGGATACACATAGATACACATATGGAGGTTTCCATAAATGGGGGTACCCTCAAATAGATGGTCTATAATGGAAGTTCTCCATCTATAAAAGGATTATTCAGAAATAGTCCCTATTTCAGGAAAGCTCCATATATATACATATATACGCATACGTATATATATATATATACGTATATATGTATACATATATGTATATATGTATATATGTATATACATATACATATATGTATATACATATATACGTATATACATATATGTATACATATATACGTATATACATATATACATATATGTATATATATATATATGGATACGCATATCCGGGGATATCCCAAAAACCAGCGACGTTTATTTTTTGTGACCATTAACCAGTGGGCATGGCAGAGACCATCGCAATGTTGTCTTTTTTTTTGTATAGCCCCACCTATGATGACAGTGGGTAGTCTGAAGTACTAACAGCTACTAACAATTATATAAGATGTGGGGGAAAGTAACCATATTAAACTCATGCTGTTTTGGAGCGACACGCAAAAACCCCGAGTTTGGAGACATGTTTTTTGATTTGTATGGTACCTTTGGGAAGCCCTTTTTCTTACTTTCTTGATATTTATTTTGTCATATGCATATATATATATATATGTATACATGCACAGAAACACATATGGTATATAAGTGTAATTGGATATATATATATATTCTCTAAAAAGCATCCCTGTGATCTACTTTACTTGTGTTTTTATGATAGGATACAAGTACACATCATAAGATAAGAAAATTAAGAAGACATATCATACGTATGAATCAACGGAAAACTGGTTTATTTAACAACATCAACATGCTTATCAGGTTGGACCGTTTTAGGAACAAGTGAAATTTCAACTATTCTCTTCCTTACCATATATATATATATATATGTGTGGTTACTTGATATATGATGGACACGTTACCATACATATATAAACATATACAAAAGGAATAGATAGACATACATATATGTAAACGTATTTTCAAAAGTGCTATAGGCATCTACAACGTATTTTTCAAAAGGCACATAAAGGCGTTGGATATGAACATGTGCCATATATATATAGATATATATATACATAGGGATACACATAGATACACATATGGAGGTTTCCATATATGGGGGTACCCCCAAATAGATGGTCTATAATGGAAGTTCTCCATCTATAAAAGGATTGTTCAGAAATAGTCCCTATTTCAGGAAAGCTCCATATATATACATATATACGCATACGTATATATGTATATGTATATACGTATATATGTATACATATATGTATATATATATACATACATATATGTATATACATATATACATATACGTATACATATATACGTATATACATATATACATATATGTATATATATGGATACGCATAGAAGGATCTGTTGAATTCACATCTTCATCCTCCGCCTGTTTTTGTCTCGCCGTCCGTTGTTCTCTCCAGGCATGGGACACGGACAACAGCGGCTCCATCACCAAGGTAGACACGGCAGCGGCCGCTGTGGGGAGAGAAAACATGGCAGGTGGAATTCTGATGGGTAATGATATGTTGTAATATGGGATGCTGATAATATGATATGGTTTATATAATGGGCTATGATATGGGATACTAATTTGATATGTTATACTCATGAAATGGGATATGATATGGTTTAAATAATGAATAATACATATGGTTAGTACCAATGGGTATAGTAATGATTTGCAAAACCATATATACTATATCATAATTCTGATTTCTAATGGGTAGTAATGATGTGGTTTATACTAATCATGCACAAGGATACTAATCATATACTAATCATCGATATTACTCTCGTAATTTATGAATAGTACAAATCATATACTAATGATGGTAATGTGGGTAGTAGGTAGTACTAATGATGGTAGTACTAATGATAATAGTGATAATGATGAGGAATAATGATGACATGGGTAGTAAAAAATGCGCATCATACTCATGGATAGTAGCTATATTATCATAGATAATATTATATATGAGATATTAGTATTGAATTATAATCACAATACTAACCATATTATACTAATTATACTAATCATCCATTATGTAATATTTTAGTATGGTTTCTATGTATAAAATTTATCATATACTAATGCAGGATGTTATACATAGAAACAATACTAATCATGAATATAGTATAATATAATATAGCATAATATAGTATAACATAGTATAATATAATATGATATAATATGACATGATATGATATCATATGATATTATATGTTATGATATAATATAATAAAATATATGATTTGATATGATACAATAAAAACCTGATATGATGATGGTGGATGATTTTGGAAACACATATATGCATTGAGCTATACTTGGACCAACTGGGCATGAGTTAGTCAGTGCTTAATATTGCTTGATAACCCTGTGCAATATGTAAGTGGGGAGAATTTCAGCAGTTGTTTATTTTATCGGCTACCTGGTTTATTGGGGACTGTTCGAACCAATGAACCCGGGAAATCCAATCAACCAGTATAAAGAAGATGACAGATGGTTAAGAGAACAATGCTGAAATTAATTATCGAATGGCGGTTTCCCTCGGTAACTCGACCTTAGATACCGTGACGATTCAACTCTTTTTGGATGATGGAAATCTGGGATATTTCCGGGTAACCCTCCCCACCGAAGCCAATGGGGAGGGGAGTTCAGCCCACTTTTTGGCTGGGAGTTGCCAATTCCACATGTCAATGAGAAATCCTCAAAGGAATAGAGGCTTTTTCATGGGATAATCATCTATAAATGGCTGATTTTCCATTGCCATCACCATTAAATCCTATTCAATCCCATAAATCGGAGGGTAATGGAGATTTAAATCCTATTAAATCCCCATTAAATCCTATTAAATCCCCATTAAATCCCCATTAAATCCCCATTAAATCCTATTAAATCCCCATTAAATCCCCATTAGATTCATTACCATTACTGGAGGCTAGACTCTGGTTACCTTCCAATGACAGTCCTCTACAGATCCTTCAGGGCGAAACCTCATCCCCATTTCCCCTGAAACCAATGGACAACGACGGTAAGGACAATGATAGTGTATATATATATATATTTATTATAGATAATAACATGTAGTCCTGTACCTATCTGTATATACACATATCCTACTGAATTTGGTTCTCTGTAGTTCCAATTCTTTAGCTCATATATGTGTTTTTGCTGAAGTTTTGTGTTTCTTTGTAGATATATACTCTACCTATATTTACTTATGTAATATATATATATATGTGAGTAATATAATGTAACTATAGTCTTACACAGATACTTGCTATAGCATATAATACAAACATATACATATATATACATATATATCTATATCTATATCTATATGTAGCGCACATTTTTCCAGGAGATCTGTTTTTTCAGGACGAACTTCAGGAAGTCTTCACTCGCCTGGGCTGCAAAGTCTCCAGTAGCGAGTTGCAGAAGGTGCTGAAAGACGCCGACGCCGACAAGGCCGCCGGGTCGGTGGGGGGATGAAGTTGGTAATGGGATGGGCTTAAGGGCTGGAAGATTTCTAATGGGAAAATCAACTATTTTTATGGCCAAAATTGGGGATGGATCATTTTTTACAATGAAAAATGGTGATCTCATGGGATTTTTATAGTGATTTAATGGGATATTATTGGTATATATATATATATCATCTGGTAATGGATTAATAGTGGGTTAATAGTGGGTCAAAAGTGGGATGAGATGATAATGGGATATACCCTCTGGTTATGTCAAAATAGCTATTGAAAATGACCCATAGAAATAGTTGATTTTCCCATTAAATACGGTGATTTTCCATAGTTATGTCAACGTTTACCAGAGGGTATGGCGTTTTTTTGGAAAATGAGGCTTGAAACATGTTGAACCCCTGGGGGTTTGGTGGTTTTTCATCATCCATAAAGTGGAATGAGATGAATCTAAGACAGTTTCAACCACCAGAAGCGTTTAATGTGATACTTATATATATATATATGTATGTATAAAAAAAATATATCCATGATTGTAATAGCACTATATGCAATAATTCTCCCATAATTCTCCCACGTCAAACGGGTGTTGAAAACTGAGATGCAGATCCAGAAAAATTTCAGCATTTTCGAATGGCTCAGGTGTAGCAAATTTGGAAATTGCAACGTTAGTTCAATCGATTTTGGAAAATTCAGTGAAGTCAATGTTAGTTTCACTAGTTTAATCGATTTGGACAATCACCGTGTTCATGTATGATACCTACTAATTATTGTATGATAGCCAATAAAAGTAGCCACTCATGGATTATTAATTAGTTAAAATTATGGTATAGGCGGTTAATCCATTAGGTGGAGTTCATAGTATGGGTATCTAATTAATTTCTATCCACCATTGTAATATTGTATGATATCCACATATGGATTATACCACTATTAGTTCATACCACTAGTGGATTATTAGCCATTTATTAGTTACTATATATGATACCCACAGTATTTTTGTATATCCACTATTAATATTAACCACTAATGGATTACTATTATATGATACCCGCTTATAGTTATTGTATTTTACCCACTGATTATTTTTGGTGGTTTTCCCACGTCCGCCACGTTGTGACTCCAGGACAGTAAAATCAGCTATGAGGAGCCTCTTGGTTGAATTCGGCGCCGAAAAAAGCTCGGTGTGACCTGATCGACCTGATCGAAAATCGTGGAGAGTGTGATGTGTTTTTCGCCTATCTTCAAAGCAAAGATAGAGTTTTCAAATGGGAATGGGGATGTTTTTTTTTGGGGGAAAACTTCATGGGGATTTTAATGGTTTGCTTGGGATTTTAATGGTGATTTCATGGTGATTCGATGAGGATGTGGGGATTCGATGATGTAGGCAGTGTGTTAGGTGAACCCCTTTCCCCAGGAATCGATTGGAGGTACCGATTCCATCTATAAGGCCTAGTTTTGTAAGGCCCAAATTTCGGGGGATATAGCCCCAATTTTTTTTTTGGCCAACAATATATGGTACTAACGTTTACGTAGCTCCAGTGGTAAGGATCCTGAAGATCTCCCATTGAATTGGTGATTAAATTATGAAATGATGATTTTATGAGGATTTCATGCAATTTTGAAGGAATTCTATGGAAATTGATGGTGATCTAATGGGAGAGTGGTCCAATAAAATCCAGTTCTTCGCCAACTTTGCCAACAAGCCGGGTCCAAAAAGCTAGGCCCCAAGGGATGCTCCAAGGGATTGATGGTTGGATAGTGACATATTAATACATACCCTCTGGTAAATTAACATAGCTATGGAAAATCATCATTTTTAATGGGTAAATCCACTATAAATGGCCATTTTCAATAGCTATGTTAGTTTAACAGAGGGTATTACCTATTGGATCCTATTGGAACATGGCAAAATCTGGCAACATTTTCGAAGTTTTCATGGAGCTTTTCATGGGAAAATATCGGAAGAATAACTGGTTGGTGCTGACTGGAACATGAATGGATGATGACTTTCCAGAAACAGTTGGGAATGGAATAATCATCCCAACTGACGAACTCCATCATTTTTCAGAGGGGTAGGTATACCACCAACCAGATATTACCAACTGGAACATCATCGAGTCATGAATTTATACTGGTTTATAGACGTTAGAAATATCGCCTGGAATATTCCCGTTCGACCATGGCACACATCTCAAACATCTCAAACATCGCAAACATCGCAAATACGCAATTGTTGCTAATCAATCCCAAAATTAACCAATCTCTCGGTTTGTCTGAAAAAATAAGTTGATTTAGTCCAGAGAAGACATGCAATAAGTGCAAAATCTTTTGACCAAGAAGCGGCAACAAAAAAAACAGTAGCCCATCTTCAATGCATTGGGCAGTCATTGGGAATGTCTACTCTGAATTGCTGGCTAAAACTGTGAATTTCTCCCCATTTGTCAACAATTTTAGCCAATTTTTCCCCATTTGGAAAAATGCTGAGGTTTGTGGCTTGGCTCTGCCGTGCTCCGCATTTGGAGCACTACTTCAAGGTGTGGGTTGCGGGTTGCGGGGTCTCTTTAGGCGGGTGAATTTTGAGGGACCAGGGTTTACTGTTAATGATCTTAGGGATTTCAATTGATTTCAATTTACTTTCAATTGATTTTCCTTTTAAACCTTTAAGAAATCAATCGATCAATTGATAAGACAGGATTTCAATTGCAATCAACAATTTTATACTTTCAAATTTAATTGATTTTCGTTTTAAACTTTTAAAACCTAAAATCCAAACATAAGTAAGGACTTCGATAGATATCCATCTAGTTTCAGTTCATTTTCCTTTTACACCTAAAGAAATCTGAGGATAAGTCAGGACTTCGATAGATATCCATCTAGTTTCAATTCATTTTCCTTTCTAATCAAAAGAAATCTAAGGACAAGTAAGATTTTCAATTCATGTCAATCTACTTAGAATTCCCCTAACATATCATAGAAATCCCATAGAATTTGCAAAGAAATCTTTTAGACATCCCAAAGAAATTCCATAGAGATCCCATAGAAATCCCATAGAAACACCATAGAAATCCTATAGAAATCCCATAGACATCCAGCAGAAACACCATAGACATCACATAGACATTCCACACCATTTGAACATAGAAATCCCATAGAATGCCGAAAACAAAATCCTTGAGAAATATAGGAACCACAGTCAGACATCCTTTTTTTGAATCCCATAGAAATTCCATAGACACTCCTACCAGAAACCACAGGAGATTCCAGGAGAATGGAACTAAGAGAGAACAGCTACAGCAATGATAAAAGGTTTTGGAACATACTGTTGAAGATCTGAGTTGCTCATGGGCTACTTGAACAAATCTTGGGTGTTGTTGTTTAATTGCGTTTTGATAAGAACTTACATATTTTGATGGATTTTGATAATTAAAGAACATGTTTTTGAATCATTAAAACACATATTGGAAAAATCTCACGAAAAAGCGACACATTCCGAAAACACATTTAAAAAAACATGCTGAAAAAACACATGTTGGCCGCGTTGGCCAAGCCTTGACACCAAACCCGAGCCATTGGACCTTTATGGGGAAATCATGGGATTTCGTGGAATTTCCATTGGAATTTTTGATGGGATTTTTTAATGGGACTATCATGGGGATATAGCTGGTATTTGTAGGAAATTCAGATAAGCCTGGTAAATCATAGGTCTTTATCATTGGATTAAATCATCTTTTCATGGGCTATGTTAATCCATTACCAACGCAGAAGGAATTGACTAGGCAACTAAGTGACACTGGATGACGCCCTGGGTGGTGATAGTTGGTAAGTGTAGACAAAATGACAAAATGACGATTTCAATGGGAGATCTTCAGGATCCAACAGATGGAGCTACGTTAGTACTATATTTTTGGCAATATTTTGTGGGGATATTCCCTTAGGCATAAAATACAGGCCTTATATATATATATATATGGAATCGGTACCTCCAATGAATCGGTTCCTGGGTCATGGCCATTGACTGACACTTTTGATTTGTCAAACGACACTTAACATGGGGATTTTAACATGGATTCACGATGATTCATGTGGTTAAAACAACGTCATGTTTACCATCCCCCAGTCACCATTTTTTGTTTGGTGGTTTAAAATGTATAAACCATGCCCAGTCATGGCTTGGTAAAAATGGCATTGTTTTACCCACTTTTAAAAGGCCGATGGTACAGAATCCACAATCCAGTGATGGAGATGGTTTCACATTTTCGCTAGACAATGGTGAAACCACCATCTCCAAGCCACTTCCTGTGCCATGGTTTCCAAACCAGAAAAAGTTGAAAAGTTACCGTGGTTTCTGGCCATGGGGATCTGAATAAAGAGTGAGGTATACCGACTGTTTTTTGTATGTCTACAGTCTAGAGTGAAACTGCAAAAATTGGGGATTACCGACTTAAAATTTTGGACACCTCAGGGGGTAATCAAACATGGCAAGCTGGCAAAATCCCCGAAGTAAATGGAACTTCTAAGGGAAAAATCATCTTGCCTCGTGGGAAAAAACCAGAGGCTTTTTCTCATCAATCATCAACGAGGCTTAAAAAACCAGCCAGAAATGGAACACGAATTTGGGTCTTTATCGTCATTGATGACGTGGAGTTTATTCATTTCATCTAGATTTATGGAGATGTAGGGTGATTTTAAAGTGATTTATAGTGACTTATGGTGAATTTAATTTACGTTTCATCCCAGATTGTCTTCAATAAATTGCATCATCCGTTCATATTCAACAATGGTGCCAAATATGTCATCCCATACTCAAGCATGGTTTCTGGTTGATGGTTAAGTTTAATATATACACGGATAAAGGGATTAGTTCAATGATTTTCCTTTGCACAGTTGTTGTTTCCAGGCATGCAGTATTGGTAAGCCGGTAACAAACATTTTCTCATCCAGTTCGAGATCATAAATCTATCATGAATCACTATAACATCACCATAACATCACTATAACATCACTATAACATCACTATAAAATCACTATAAAATCACATAAAATCACTATAACATCACTATAAAATCACTATAAAATCCTATAAAATCACTATAAAATCACATAAAATCACTATAACATCACCATAAAATCGCGATAAAATCACTATAAAACCACTAAAAATGTGGATATCCTCCAGTTTCATGCATCCTCTGGTAATCAACCATGGCTCTGCTGGAAACTTCCCCATTTACTGATTCTTGGCATGTACCGTCAGCCGCCCTCTGGTAACCTCACGGGGAAATCCCCAGAAATGGAGGTATGGTGGGAAACTCCACTATAAATGATGAAGTTTTCATGTATAGTTGATTGGAACACATTATTTCTGGAAACATTTACCCTCTGGTTATGACTAACAGTTTGCCATGGTTATTTATGGCCCATAGAAATAGATGATTTTCCCAGCTAGAAACCTCCATTTATGGTTGGGATTTTCCATGGCTATGTTAAATAACCAGAGGGTATAAATCCCACATAGACGGTGTTTGAATTCCAGAGGGTCTCCTGGAAACAATATCAGTTGTGAGCTTCTGAGAGTTTCATGAAGAAATCCTCACGATAGGGCAGTACTCGTATTTAAGTGGCGTATTCAACGTTGGCTTTCTCACTTTTGTTGGCCACGAAAAAAATCTTCTTATTTCGTCTACATTAGGCCCTGTATTTTGGGAAATGAAGATATCAGAGGACGTTGCGCTGTTCCCCAGCTGTTATCCGCAAACCAAAACAGACGTTTCCACCCCGTGCCGCGGTGCGCGGTGCGCCGCAGTTATCGGAAGACATCCTCAAACGCAACATGAAGGATTGGCTGTGGGAGATTGGGGCGTTGGAACTTGCTGGTGTAGTTGGGGGTAGTTTTCTGAGTAGAACTAGGGTCAATAAGGTCAATAACCCCCAGAAGTTGGGATATATATATATATAGCCCCTATAATTAAGTATATGTCGGTACCATGATGTTACTTGTCACCAGAAAGTCATGATGTGACACCTCGCCACAAACTGGATAGATCCACCGATCCATGTTGGGATTTGACGAACAAAAGCATTGGTGCTTGGCGCACACCCAACTGGGGTCGATTGTTGAAACATATAGTATATAATTATATATATATATATATACATATTTACGCCTTGCAGAAGAAGACAGCTTGTCCTTTGAGGGCAACAAGTTTGGGCACCAGCATTTTTTAAATCATTGGATTGTTTGTCATGTTACATACCACAGCTCCTGTATATATGGGTTATAGGCCTTCTAAGGGCTTATAAGCGACTACTCATTGGGTCTGTTTTTTGGGGCTTACTAACCTCTTAGTCATTGGGTCTGTATACATGTGTATATACTTACCCTCTGGTAAACTAACATAACTATGGAAAATCACCATTTTTAATCGGTAAATCAACTATAAATGGCCATTTTCAATAGCTATGTTAGTTTACCAGAGGGTACTTGCTAAATCATATAAACTCATGGGCTACTTATAACTCCTATATACCCAATTGGGCGGGGACAATTCAAGAACTAAAACAACCAATTCACTGCTAAAAACTAATATTGGTCTGCATGGGTTAGTCATATAAACTAATGATAACTAATGGGTTACTCAACTGTAAAACACTAATTAGATATACTTGTAATCATCCTGAATTAGATAGAATAAGGAATTTTCAAACATAAACTACCATTGTAGTGAGTTTCTTTTTTTATTTCCCCATATTCTATCTACTTGGCATCCTGACTATATATATATATATATGACGGTATGTCTGATGGATATGAATGGTACATTACTGACATATTATGAGACTAATCTGTCTATCTTTTTGTAATGCCCGATTCGTATCCAATCATACTATGATACGTTTTGTCATCCTGAAGCAGATAGAATATGGACAATTCAAAAACTCCTCAGTATGATAATGGAGATCATTCAACGAAAGAAAAGTACCATGTTCAATAGCAAACAGTTGGTCATTACCAGAAGGTAGATCCTATTGAATAGTCCATTCAGTATCTACTATCAATACTATCAATGATTCAACATCATTATTCACCTTTTTTCTAACCAGTATTATTCGCCAACAATACACTCTATATAATATATAATATATGATATATATACTATAATATATATATATATATAAGATTTAATATATATATATACACAATACAATACAATATAAATATATATAATATCTTATATGCATATAACTTATATAACGAACGGGTTAGGATATCATCACCAGAACGGGACAGGACTTCAGTTGCAGATGTTGCAGATCCTGCCAGGATGCTATGGCCATGCAGCAGAAGATGCAAAAGGTCGAGGGGGGCCGGGTGATGCAACGGGTGTTTGCCGATGCTGGAATGGAGGATTCAATGGGAAAATCCATTGTAAATGGTGGGTTTCAAAATATATTATATAATGGTGCATATATATATAATTATATATAAAAAAATACAGTATATATATATATATGATGGTATTTTCTAGTATTTTTGCGGATAATGGACAATGATACTGGGTCTTCATGGGACATACTGGGAACGGGGACACTTTCTGTTCATTGGTTAATCTCAAGGATTATACTAACTGGTTTATCGGAGATTGGGTGAACTAACCCGCAAGGGGGATGCCCATTTACGAAGCAGTGTATAATTATCATGGCATGGGGTGGGAATCAAATATCCGGAGGAATCAATTTTGAAAAACCTCACCACAACGTCACGTTTGAAACTGTTAGGATTCAGGGAATCATCCCAAAAGGTGAACTGTTTTTTTTTTTCCCTCCGAAAAACGAAGTATGATGGCTCCACTGAAAAATCGAGTTTAATATGGGTTTGATTGAAAATGGATGAACATGCTGATGATAAACCAAATAGCAATTTCAATAGAGATGCGGATGACATGATGATAAACCATCGTTTTTTTTTGAGTCCCCGTCCATAGACTTTCTATCTATCTATCTATCTATGTATCTATGTATCTATCTATCTATCTATCTATCTATCTATCTGTCGAATCTATCTATCTATCTATCTATCTATCTATCTATCTATCTATCTATCTATCTATCTATCTATCTATCTATCTATCTATCTATCTCTATATACACATACATTGGCTAAACCTGGGACGATCCCCCATCCCCATCCCCGGAGGAGATCGAGAAATCCGACAATCCATTGGCGGCCATGATGAAGATCGGAGTCAAATTGGAGGCCGCCTTTACGACGAGTAAAAGCGGGGTGTCCACGGTGAGGGCTAAAATATTGATGGTTTATAGATATAGTACTGGTAACATCCAAAAAACATGGAAAATATAAATCCTAGTGAAATAGCGGCGAATTACGCTTTTTTGGGTGGTGCTATATGTAGATATGGAACAGTTGGCACTTTTGGTTGGTGATTGGGATTAAGAAGCATCGACATCAATGCACTAATGATAGGCAAAAGTATAGTGATAAGTATAGATAGTATAGTAGATAGTATAGTTATCTCCATTAGTGCCAACCAATTTAGAAACCCGGTTCTTAATCAGCATGTGATTAGGCAGAACAGTCCTGATCTGCCATCCTACTAATGATCAGCAGCCCGATGGCAGAATATCAGGTGGGGTTATACCCTCTGGTTATTTAACATAGCCATGGAAAATGGCCCATTTATAGATGGTTTACCTATTAAAAATGGTGGATCTTTCCATGGCGAATTGTTAAATAACCAGGTGGTAACTAAGATGGGTCTGTCTGAAAATATGGTATATCTCAAATCCAGGTGATCATTTTTCCTCTTAAGAGTGAGAAACATGCGCATTTTGAATGGATTGGTTTAAGGGAAAATTGAAACCGGAAAACCCCATGATCATCATGGGAAAATCGATGGTTTCCTGTAGATTTTCCCTAAACCAATCCATTGACCTTTGGTTGGTGACTTCAAGGCTTTTCTATGCTCCGTTTGTCTTTGATTGGGATGATCGGGATGGTTGGGGGCAATGTCACCCCCGATTGATAATCCATGGTTGATTGGAGCCAATTAGACATCCCGCGTGTTCATTAATCCGGGTTTGACATGATAAATGATACCCTCTGGTAAACTAACATAGCTATGGAAAATGGCCATTTATAGTTGATTTACCCATTAAACATGGTGATCTTCCATAGTTATGTTAGTTTACCAGAGGGTAGTGTTAAAATCATACACTTTAATCCGTTGATTTATAAGCCATGAATACAAATGTCCGTTATATCCCCCCTCAACCCAAACGTGTGAGGAAGTGGGCTGAAACCAACTACCTTTCGGAAATCGAATAGCAATGTTTTATGTGCGAGTTCCATGTTAGGCTAAGAAGGATTCATGATAGATATGATATATATATATATAATATTTAGAAGAAAAGTAAAAATACAGATAATATATATATATGTATAATATGATGCATGTATGATATATATATATATTATGTATAATATATATATATATTATGTATAATATATATATATATATTATGTATAATATATATGTATGTATTCATAAATATATACATGTGATATATATATAGAACATAATATATGCATTATTATATGAATACATACTGTATGTATATATCATAGAATGTATCATAGGACAATATACACATGTATGATACACACTATTAACATGTATATATATTAATACATATGGAAGGTAATTTCCCCAAGCGCTAAAGTGGTTCATAAGGGAGGCACCACCATCTGCTCACCGGGAGGCCGTTCAAAAGAAGGGACAGGCCGCTGACGGGTTGGACAATTTGTTGCTTTTGGGACCTCATAGATAATACTGGATAATGATGGTGAATCATTGATAATCATGGATCCTTTTTATGGGATAATTTGACTATGATGATGAGGACAAAAAATGGAGAATCATCCGAGCCTAGTGAGGATGTCTAGGCAATACAAAATGGGAATCAGTGGAGATGAAGGGAAAATCCACGGCGGAAACCCATGGCTTTGAACTGCTTTGGGTGAAACCTTTCGAGTTTTCCAAGTTTGGATTTTGTCCAACTTTGCTTTTGGGATTTTGTCGGATGTCGTTTGTTTGACTATCCCGGTTCCACAATCCTGGGAATATGCATATCTATATATATATATATGGTTTACGACATCCCCAACCTGCCCGAGTTCTCACAATAACTTCTTTTTCCATTCGAGGACATTGTTAGCAAAGAAGACAACCGCTGGGCAACGTTGGCAAAACTTGTGGTTTGTCACACAAGTATGGATTCGCCCCCAAAAAATATGGTAGCCCTAGATTCAGTGGATCACTGAATTCCTTTTTTAATATTTTTTAATGATAGCCCCTATTCTTTAAAGTTCAACTCCCCTAATCCCTAGAATAGTTGATTTACCCATTAAAAATGATGATTTTTCATCGCCCACTTGAGTTTGGGGCTTGGAATCCTCGTTGGACGAAAAAAGTCATGGTTAGGATTCGGGGAATCATCCCCAAGATAGCCTTATTTCAGGTTAGTGAATTACTATAATTTACCCATATACTTGATAATATATATATATACATGTCTGTATCCCCATTGGAAATCCGGATTTCTGTTGATGATTATATAGTCCCCCCCAATTTGTGGGTTATCCAATGGTTAAGTCCTTAGTTGTCATGGTCAAATCACCCATCTTTCCTGAATTTCAGTCCTACATAACTTTGTTGCTTAGTTATGAAAATTCACAACTTCATAACCATGATTTTTTCATTCATCCACAAAAATGTCCATTCTATCCATCGAAGATTTAGAATTCCACTATTTCTGTATATTATCATATATTACCTCATTAGAAATCCCGAGTCCCTTATTGATGGTTCTCATTTTGTTCCATCTGCTTTGTGAAAAAAATCACAACCAGCAACCCACATAGCAACAACCCCCGTGTTTGGCCCATCGAACTCAATGGGCCTACGGAAAAATCTGATTCCCAGAAAACATGGTCAGTTAAATCGACATTAATCAAAAGCAAAATTCATCATAAATATATGATTTCCGTGACTAATGTGGTTAGAATCTATTAGAACAAAAATTTAACCCACCCCATTTTTGATGGTTTATAAAGTTTATACCACCCATAAAAATGGTGATTTTCGGGATGGTGGGCATGACATTGTTTGAACCACATGATAGCAACTTCCCTTCCCATTTTGGGGGCTCAGCGGCTGTTCATCCCGTTAGGAAAGGATCGACAAAGAACTGAAGCCAGTCATCCAAAAGACCTTTCAGTACCACGACAAGGCGACGTCAGTACCACGGCCCGGTGAATGGATGGAGGGTTTTTGGAGGGTTTTTTTCTGGAGAAATCTATTTAGATATTTCAGACATAGATCAATTTTTGGAAATCTCATTTGACATCATGTTTTTTTTTCAAGAGTATTTAATTGAACTAAAAAAAACCGAGATCCCCAAGGAAGTCGTGCGCACGAAGCTCGCAGAACCAGGACCTTTTCCCATGAAGAGTTCACCAATGAAGTCGATGTCATGCTAGTCACGCTATGGAAAATTTGGCCAATTTATAGAGATTAAAGCAACACTTATAATGATGGTGATTAAATGGCCATTATGAACATATTTTATCGATTTGATCATGTAAATAATGATTTGCCGCAATTAAAGATGGTGATTTGCCATAGCAAATCGTTAAATTACCAGAGGGTACATCATGTTACATTCATATCTTGGATTCATCAGTTGGGCCAATTTTGGTCTCAAGAAAAATTGGAGGATAAGAAACCCGGGTCCATTTCAGGGCATAGAATTCAGCCAGTATGCCGGGGTATATTCCAAGAAATCTTCATGATGGATTTCGAATCCCAACAAAAAAACACCACCTATATAAATGGTTCCAAAAAAAAAAATGTCTGAATTTCCGACTCAACCATGGTTTCTGGGGGTGTCGGTAAACTTAGGGGGAAGGGAATATTTACGGATTTTCGAGATTCGTGGTGTGTTGGTTTCCCCGCCATTTTGGACTATGGACAAAGCACCCAAAGCCGTGTTGGCCGTATTACTTTCATCATAAAACCAAAGCCATGGAGCCAGCCTTGTTCAGCCTTTACTTTAATGAATAATTGTGAACCCCCATGTATCTTGAATTGTAAAAAACAACCACTGTTTTTCTACCATCTATAGTTATTGTTGGTTATTTTATGTTATTTTATGGCTTATATTCCCATTACTAATTATATTCCCATAATGTTTCCATGAAATCTCATTCTCAACTACCAACAAAATTCCCACTAACTTCCAGTAAGATGGCCCTTATAACCCCATGAAATGTCCCGCAAAATCCCATTAGATCACCATAAAACATCACCATAAAACATCACCAGAAATGGAGATTATCCAACTAACCATCACCATTTCTATCCCATGAGAATCAGCGTTTCTGTTGCAACAAAACAAAAACCGAATTCATCCTGGCCGTGTTGGCCAGGACGGCAATGGCGTCAGGGGGCCTGGAGATGGGGGTGTGACTTTCCGTAAAATCTCCATTGATACCCGTTTGTAGCACCAACATTTTATCCTGTAGGTTTACGTACTTAAAAAAAAAATGTGTTGAAATCAAAGGGGTATATTTATAAAGGAGTTTCCCAGCTATAAACTGGCATGAAATCTCCATTTATAGATGATTTTCGATATACAATGGGAATCATATACAATGGAAGTGAATCATGAGAGTTTTTGGTGGGGATGAAAACAACCAGGACATTTTTGGTGGACATATTTCTAGAATATGAAGCGGGATATACAGTATATACATTTATATACTGAAACAGAATTTTGCAGAATTTCATGCGAGAGATCCACCGTCTGGTTCGATGATTTTCCAAGCAAGCATTCCAGGCTCCATTGGAATTTTCTCTAATTCAAATCTCCATTGAAGTAGGATTCATTTTCCCATTGAAACCTCCATTTAGCTCGATGATTTTCCCACATTTTCATCAAAGTTGGCAATGAAACATCCAGCATTCATAGAGGTTTTCTCCATTGAAACACCACTTACCATCTGGTTATTTAACAGTTTGCCATGGAAAATCACCATTTTTAATAGGTAAACCGGTAAACCGTCTAAAAATAGGCCATTTTCCCATTGAAACCTCCATTTTGTTCGATGATTTTCCCATATTTTTCCATTGAAACCTTCACTTTTTGGTGATTTGACCATTGAGAAATCGCTTTCTGAATCCGTTCGGCCCCATGAATCCAGTGATTACGAAAAAAAGGGGTGCCATGGTGGCAGAAATCGATGATTCAATGGAGACTGTGGGGATTTTGATGGAATTTAGTGGGATTTGATGGGATTTCATGATCATTTCATGGTGATTTAATGGGATATCATGGCATTTAAGGGGATATAATGGTATTGAATGGGATTTCATTGTTCAATTGATTTCCAATTTTTGAGTGATTTCAGCAAAAAAGCTCGAAAGAATCCCAGGATCTTCATCTAATCGGTGGAAATCGACAAATCTTTGGTCCCCTTGACTCCTGCAAAGTTGTGGTTTCTTTACCTTCGCCCCACTTGAAGCCCCGATCACCTGCATTAACGTGACACATCGTGACAGATCGTGACACATCGTGAGGTCCTTTCCTACGATGAAAGCATCATTTTCTTCTCGAACTATGCTGAGCGCTTGGGGTGGCCTGTCTGCACTGTCTGCACCGTAACTTCAAAGATTTGGGAATCAAATAATATCAAATACCAGATTTCTGACTGGATCTAAATCCTTCCCAAAACATTCCAAAACAACATTCATCCCATATTTCCAGCAAAAAAACAAATCTTGAGCAAATGAACAAAAACAGAGGTAGTAACAGATTTTTCACCACCAAACTTGGCAAAATTGTAGAACTGGTATTTTTTTTTCAGCCATCCTCAAGCGACCGATCACCTGGTAGGCCTTTCGCCAAGAGCATGGCGGAGCTGCGGGGTTTTTCAATGGTGGTTGGATTACGCCATCCCTAACCGACTGGATGAATAGAAACTCATCCTTCTATAGTCTAACATAGCTATGGGAAATGGCCCATTTATAGATGGTTTACCTATTAAAAATGGTGATTTTCCATAGTTTAGTCTAACATAGCTATGGAAAATGGCCCATTTGTAGATGGTTTACCTATTAAAAATGGTGATTTTCCATAGTTTAGTCTAACATAGCTATGGAAAATGACCCATGTATAGATGGTTTACCTATTAATAGCATGGTGGATCTTTCCATAGTTATGTTAGTCATAACGAGAGGGTAAATGTAACATAATCATAAACAGCAAAAGATACCAGTTTTTTTTGGTGGACTACCACAGATTGACCATGGAAGATAGCCATGTGAATAATCTGAGGAAGATACTATTGGCACCTATGGAACACTGTAAATAATGGGACTATATTGGGATGTTTACCATCTACCAACTGGTGTAGGATTTCTTAAACCGTAATATGAAGGTTCAAGAGGTATACTGGGAATATCACTTGGCGAAATCCAAACAGCCAGCATCTGGTTATATGGCGGGCAAATCCCCAAAGGACATGGAGGTTTTAATATGTTTTAATGGGAAAATCTACCATTTACCCTCTAGTAATTTAACAGTTTGCTATTGAACAATGACCATAGAAATAGTTGATTTACCTATTAAAAATGGTGGATCTTTCCATAACTATGTTAAATTACCAGAGGGTAAATGGGAGATTTTCCGGATATGATCCAATCACAAAGTATCATTACGCTGCGGTGTCGAAGCTTTCGTGCGAGACTTCCTTCAAAAGCTGCAGCCTTGTTGTTGTGAAAGCGAAACTCCCGAACATCCGTAAAACTGGAACATCATCAACGAAATCGGGATTTTTCCAGGGCTTAGCACATGAATCTTCAATAGCGACCTTAACAGACGTTCAGTGATCAGAAAAAGGTTAGATCTTCCACTTTTCCTTTTTCTTAGATATTAGATCCCACTAAATCACCCATCAAATCACCATTAAATCCCCCATTCAACCACCAATTTATGGGGATTTTCCAACCATGACATCAGCATTTCTGTTGGTTCAACATGCTTCAACCATCAATCCCCACGAAATCACCATGAATTCCCACTAAAAGCCACCATTGAAATCCTATAGAAATCCTATAGAAACATATACCATGGATCATATATATGTATATATATATAGGTGTATACCATTGATACCATGTATATATATATATGTGATATATAGGTGTGATATATATATATATATACACCATTGATGCCATTGATGATTTTTTACTGGGTCTCCAGGAGCTGGCCACCACCCAAGCGATGAATGCCTGTGAGATCAAGGTGGACATGTCGTCCATTCAGAAGGAGAGCGGAAGCGCTTAGAAAAACCCCGGGGGCCCGGGAAAAATATGGGAACATCATCGAGCTAAATGGAGGTTTTAGAGGAACAATGTTGGAACATGTTGGAACATCATCTAGAAATGGAATGGGAAGTATACGGTTTTATAATGTTTCATATAATTTTTAACTGGGAAACTTGGTGAAAAGTGATTTTCGAAGAGTGGGACATGTGGGTCACAAAATGGAGTTTGAAGGGAACACACAATTTATGGGATCATCGAGCCAAATGGAGGTGTTGGGAAAGATGGGAAAATCATCGAACAAAATGGAGGTTTTAGTGGAAAAAGACAAAGAAAATCATCTATAAATGGTGGTTTTAATGGTGAGTATAAGGTTATGATATCCCATTAATAATCCATTCATGATTATTATATCTCCATAGAATATCAAGATATAGCCTCTGGGAAGCAAACATAGCAACGGGAAAAGCCCAAGCTAAATGGAGATTTCAATGAGACAATCATCTATAAATGATGGATTTTCCAGCAAGCCGCGTTTGACACCGGAGGCAAGCACTCGCTGCGTTTGTTTCCGCAGTTGATGAGCCATGCCATTGGGGTCTCTGGTTTTCACAGCAAGATCTTGGTTCCAAGGTATCCTCTGGTTTCATCAAAGTTGGCAATGAAACATCCAGCATTCATAGAGGTTTTCTCCATTAAAACACCATTTACCATCTGGTTATTTAACATAGCCATGGAAAATCATCATTTTTAATAGGTAAACCATCTATAAATAGGCCATCTATACCATGGCTATGTAAAATAACCAGATGGTTTTTCTGAATTCTATTGAAATGTTCTCATTTCTCATAGAGGATTTACCCATTAAAACACCATTTATAGATTCATAGAATTGGATGATGGGAAAATTTACAGGAAAACCCAACCAATTTGATGGTAAAAACCATGGTTTTCTGTAGATTTTCCCTTAAACCAATCCAATGATAGATGATTTTCCATTGCCACATTTGATTGCCAAAGGGTAGTCATGACAGTCATGGCATATTCTGGGGCAAACCTTGGATGGGTATCGATACGGTTGGCGAAAATTGTGCCTTCAACAGTTGGATGAGAGGAAGCCATATTGGAGGATGTTCATACCACAATCAATGTCGGTATGTATGTGTATATATATACAATGTGTATACATATATATATATGTATATATATGTATATACATAGCTATATATATAATTATGCATATATATATATATGCATAGTTATACATATATCACATATATATATATGTGACGTACACCTATGATGTTTGGAAACCCATCTGAATCTCGTGTATTGGGAGACCATGGCACATTAATTTTGGTTTTTAAAATCGGGGACCCCAAAACCACTGGCTTTCCTGGTAATCACGATTTCGGGGGTCACCAAAACAAGGAAAACATCATCATCCAACCATCAAAAATCGACAATCATGATTAATTACCCCAAACCACCCCACCAAATCACCGCAAGTTCACATAGCTGTGGATCACTAGGTCAATGGATTGGATGGGTAGAAACTAATCCTAACTAGTCTTTTGGTATCGGGATTATCTACCTTCACCAGCTTAGAATTTATGAATTTTTGCATGGCAGCTACGAATCGAATCTGGATCACAGGGTGGTGCCCAGGTATGTTTGTTGGTTTATAAATGTGTATCATCCCCTTCAACTATGGTTATATTCCCTAATCATCCCTAATCAGCTATTGAAGTTATAAACCAATTTTGCCAACCATGAAATCACCATGAAATCACCATGAAATCGCTGACTTCTGTTGGTGAACTCCCAAATCTTCACCTGGCCCAGGAGTTCGACAAGGAGTTTGACAAGTGCCTTACCGGCTACACCAGCGACATTGACAAGCGCCACAAGGCCGCGGAAAGGAGAAGCGGACACGATTTTCAAACACCGCGAAAAAGGTAACCAACCAACGATTCGGGTTGTATATGATATGTTTACACATATAAAACCACACACATATATATATATATATACACATACATACACATACATGCATATACAGATACATATACATATACGTATATATATATATAGAGTTATATAGATATCAAATGTACTGAGGCCAGAGGCTAGGCTTTCTTTGTTGCCCAACTCATCAGTTGGATCAGATGGTGAGATGAGAAAATTGCCAGGAAACCATAGGAATTGTGGCCCTGGCCCATGATTTTCACCAATCCGATGATTTTGCCCATGATTTTCCGGCCAGGCCGCCTGGGATGCGCTCGATGTCAACAAGGATGGCGCGAAAAGGGCGTTTTTCAAAAACAGGGCCATCCATTTGGAAATCAGTGCCATGAAAAAGACCCGCCTTGGGTGATTAGGAATTGCATTTTTGTGGGATTTTATAGATTTTACCATTTTGAAATTAGGAATATTCAGTGAAATAATGGATCAAATCCCACAAAATCCTATTTTACCATTTCCCAATTAGGATCCCATTATCCTATTTTATAGATTTTGAACTATGGATGGCAATGGGAGTCCCACAAAATAGAACACAAAATCAAAAGTTTTATATTATAGATTTTCACATAACGTTTTTCAACTATTTTTAGAACACATTTTGAAATAGGATTGGATGGCAATGGGATTTCACCATGAACTTCACCGGGCTGAACGGGGTCCATGTTTGTGAGGACGGCAAACTCCAGGAAGCCGAAATTATCGAAGCGTCACTCGGGTGTTACCGAGTCCTGTGGATCGTTCAATGGGCCGATACTGTTTTTTTGGAATGGGATGATATTGTGGATGGCACCACCTTGGTTGAAACATGTTGAAGCCCAAAGAAAATAATGGGATGTTTACCATCGTTTTCAACCGGTGATTCGGATTTCGCTGGCCCATCCAAAGCATACTTTTGGGAAAAATCTTGGGATGATAAGGATGATATGATGATGTGGATTTTACCCTCTGGTAAACGTTTACAACAAACTGTGGAAAGATCCACCATTTTTCATGGGTAAATCAACGATTTCTATGGCAATTTTCAATAGCAAACTGTTAGTTTACCAGAGGGTAGATCAGCAATATCCTATATGTTAGATCCATAATATATATACATATATATATATATCAAATCAACAATATCTAATAGATGGTAGATCAGTAACATCCTATAAAACATTGATTTTCTTGCTCAAGAGCTAGGTTATCTACGTTGAACTAAACTGGAACATCCTATGGGACAAGAATCTGCAGATGGGAAAATAGTTGATCTAGAAAAAAAAACCGTTGATCTAGAAATGGATGATTTTTCCCACTTAGATGATAACTTTGTTATTCTGATTTTTTAAGTTTAAGCTACTGTGAACTTCCGTCTGACTTGGTGACATACTCGTCTTCCGTCAATGATGGTGGTGAATGTAAGGCTAAGTATCCCAACATGGCGGCACTTTTCGGTCTGGTGAATTATTAGAATTGATCCATGATGCTGATAATATACCATTATTTTCCCATTATGAATCACAAATTGCGGATTTTTCCCTCATATTTCTGCAGACATTTCTCCATGGATTCAGGGATTGGAACCCAGGAGTACTCCGTGTATAAACTCGACGGTGGAACTCCTGCAGATGAGTGATCCCATCATGAATCAACTGATGGATTTGCAGAGTTTCATAGTTCGCAAAATTTGGGATTTAGCTATAAAAAAAACGTCAATTTATAGTAATTTTATAGCTTCTCTTCCAATATTTTCTCTTATTCTTTGGATCTTCCATGATCTTCCCGTTTTTTAAGATTCATAGCTCCAGGCGTTTTGTGGTGTCTTTTTGGTTCCCTTTAAGCGGCCTCGGCTAAGATGTGCAACTTCGCCGGGAAAACCAGGGACCAATTGGGGATTAACCAAGTGGAATATCATTGGATAGTTATTGAGAAAAAAACACGCTCAAGTAATATATATATAGAATAAGATAATATATATGTGAATATATATACACATATGTATAATAGTATACATATATATATATATGTATGTATATATATATGTACAATAATATAGATATAGAACATATATAGATATAGAATGATAGATGACAATATGCAATTTGTTGGCAATTTGTCCAGGGGAACCGTGGAACCTTTTTCTGTGACCATTTCTGGGGTCCATGTCAAGTTGGCCCAATGGCCCAAGGGGAATAACATGGATATGATATAGATAATTTTTCGGGAATTCATATCCTAATATCTATATTGTTTTGGGAATTCAGTATAATAATGAAACAACTTGATGATAACACTGACCAGAGTAATATAGGGAATTCATAGGGATATAATACGGATACGGAATGATACGGATACAATCTGATATTAGCAGCATATTGGTATGTATAGCCTCCAGCAATCAAACGTGGCAATGGAAAACTGCCCATCAATGAAGGTTTATGGCTGGGAAAATCATCGAACTATGTAACTATGGCTGGGGATTTTCCAGCAAGCCATTGAGCTGACACCGGAGGGTAAATCATCAACATTCTGTATATATGAGCAACCGTAAAAAACCCGGCAATACTAAATATGTATTGGACGAACAATGGTTTATGGAAATTGATGGACATTGTTAAAAACACGAGGTAAGCGATGGGACCTTCCCAAATTAGCGATACCCCTTTTCAAGGTTATGTCATCATATTTCTCTAATATCCACATTAGGGATACCCAAATATCACATATTATTCATAGTTCATCACATATATATATATATACGTATATATAAATGCAGCAGTTTCCTGCAAGCGATACCCCCCAAGTTTACCATATATCATTATTGTACAAACGTGTGGTAAGCGATGGGACCTTCCCAAATTTGTGGATGTCCTTTCCGTGAACCTAGGGTTTTCACAATCGCTCATATATATATATATGAATGTATATATATGAATATGTATATATATATATATATACACATATATAAATACATATATATATATATTATTGTTCGTGATATCTGGATTAAATCAGCATCATATCTCCATGAGATCCCATTAAATCCCGATGTTCCATCTCATGAAAGTCCCATGAAATCCCACAGAAATCTGATGAAATCCGCCTAGGAAATCACCGAAACGTCCATAAACTCATTAGATCTGGCTAGACCTAGGGAAAAGTCATCATTTTTCAGGGCAAATCCGGCCCAACCTGGCGTTCGACGCTGCGTCTTTCTGCGAGGTTGCTCCATGGCCACCCCAAGAACCAACAGTTCCTCGACATGAATTGGGTACACGAAAATTGGGTGATGAAACATGGCTGAGATTCAACCAGAAAACATGGTGGCTTTCCTGAAATGGGGGTACCTTTCCTTCATAGCTTTTTATGGTTTATTTCATGGTTTTCATCCAAAAAATGGATGATTTCATGATACCCCAATAGATTGGACACCTCGGATGAGGGTTTTTATGGGGATTTTTTATGGTGATTTCATGGAGGATTTAAGCGAGAAAAATGGATTTTTCCCCCCATTTAGTTCGATGCTTTCCCCAACAAAATTGACCCGATTGATATAGGATAATCAAAATTTCCATGTTTGATGAAAGGGCAAAACAAATACTTTGATGAAGGAACATCTAGTTTTTTATCCAACTAGAATGTTTGTTTCCTTTTCAGACAAGTATCACAGTTCATTTTTATAAAACATTCCTTTTGCTCATATCATTGTCCTCCCTCGAGCTGAGACACCCTGCTGGGCTTAGAGGAAACGTGGTCAACGTGGTTCAGAGGAGAGTGCTGTATTCCAATGTGCGCTCAAATGATAGTTACATAAGTTGGTTTATATCATGTGTATCTTCTGTAACTATGGTCTAGGGTAGATATAAATCATGATATATCTATAGTTAGATGTTTTTATGCTGATAACTGGGTGCCCGACATTGTTCGGGGATGTATTTTTTTTTTCTTCATACCCTGAAGAAAAGTAAGCAGTTCTTTGGGTGTCAACGGTTTAGCCTCTTGAATGATCCCTCCAGAAATCACTACATATATTTTATGCCACATCCAAACAAGCACATTGCAGAAGTTATGTATATGGATCAAAAACATATTATACATCTATAGCAATATATATATAATATAATATCACATAATATAATATAATATATAATATAATATAACATAATATAATATAATATAATATGATATACTATAATATAACATAATATAATATATAATATAATATATAATATAATATAATATAATATATAATATAATATATAATATAATATATAATATAATATAGAATATATTATATAATATAATATATAATATTATATATAATATAATATAGAATATATTATAATCAATTTAATATAACATAACATATATATATATGTATAATAATAATTAATACTAATAATGATAATAACATATCTATATATATATATTCTATCCATTATTTCAAGTACTATATTCTGAGGTTAATGCCTTCCATGGGGAACCCCCGGCGCTTCCCAGGTTCATGAAGGCCTTGGGTCTCCTGGTAGAAGACAAGTCCATGACAGCCGCTGGGCCATCGGTGCGCCCGGCCCAGTTCGAGCGCCGTTGTTGGACTGGGTGGAGCGGTTGGTGGTGGGTCTTCTGGGAAAATGAGATATGCATACATATAATATACATGTAATCCAATATACATATAATATACTATCTATATATAGATATATATCTATATAGATACATAAGTATATAGGTATTTGGATAGATAGATAGATAGATAGATAGATAGATAGATAGATAGATAGATAGATATATATATATTTATTATTCTTTCTATATTTCTATCTATATATATATATCTACATGTCTGTATATAAATATATATATATACATATCTCTATATATATATGATATATCATATATATATATATGTATATATATATATCTGATACATATCTATATATCTGATATATGTATATATATGATATGTATTTATATATCTACATATCTTTATATCTATGTATATATATATATCTATATCTCTATATATCTATATATATCTATATCTATATCTATATATCTCTCTCTCTCTATATATATATATATCTATACACCTAAGGTTTCCTATCCATGGGGGAACCGCAAAACCGTGCATTTATAATCATTTATAGATGGATTTCCCACTATAAACCTTTCAGCTATTGGGGTACCCCCATTTGAGGAAACCTCCATATATACAATATGTATATATATATATGATATATATATATGTATATATATATATATGATATATATATATGATATATATATATATATATTATAGTATGTATATATATAGAGAATCTGTTGTCTTTGAATAGCGGAATATGATGCATCAGACAGTACAGATAAATGATCATCGCGTGACTTGCTGTTCGTGTGTTAGTTATTTTCATTGATTATCACCAATGTTTTAAAACGAACATTCAGAACGAATCCGAACACTGATTGTCAGGAAGCGTGTTGCATCATCATTTATCATGAACTATCCCACAAAAATCTTTCGGTCAGATTACATGTTACTATCGCATTGAGTACCATACGTTCTCTGACCACTCATCCCCCTTTATTGATCCTCATGTCGATTACTTGGCTGATTTGCATGTACCATCCCACAAAAAAAACATCTGTTTTTCTCGCCACAAAAAGCCACAGAAAACATGATGGAACATTTGCCTGGGATATCTTCAAATATAGCCATTGAAAACAAGGGAACATGTTGGAACATATAGCCATTCTTTGTCACTTCCTGGCGGATCATCACATCAAGAATCCATCAGCTGATTGTGCTGATTTCCCTATGATTTCTACCATGTCCCTATGATTCATCCCATGAAAAATCCAGACAAATCCACCAAAATTGTCCAAGAAATTCTGTGTTTCTCATGAACTATATCCATGAAATCACTGTTTTTCATGAAATAGATCCATGAAATCACCATTATCCATATGATTCACCATCATTAAATACATCAAAATTGTGTCTCTCGAAAAATCCCAGCGGCCCCAGCGAACTCACCTTCGTAGGCCAAGGTGGAGATGCCTATGGAAGACTGCCAGGTGCAGTGAGGCAGCTTGGGGCCTTGGTTCGGGAAATTCATTGCGTGAACACTGAACTTGTGCAATTGCAAGCGTGCTACCAGACAGAAAAATGTTGGTTGAACCATGTTTAAACTCGAAGAAGTTGGGATTGAATGCCATCAATTTTGGCAATAAATAATGGGACTTAAAATGGGTTTTGTAAATGGGATACACGTCAAAACAGATAAATCAAACATGGGCGTGTCTGAAAACGCGGTATACTGCACCTTCTAAATATTCCAAATGGCCAATTTAAGAGTGAACATTATTAACCATCAAATGCGGGTATTCTATTTTCTGTATATTCATCCTGGATTAGACACGATATGGAATTTTCAAAGATATTTCCATTTACAGTAATGTTTTTGTTACATGCTCCTATTTTATCTACTCCATGACATGAAGATTATAAATGTCTATGGATCAAAAGTTGGGGGTACTTGCAGGGGATTACTGGGATAAGCGAAATATTACTGGGATATACCTTCCAGCGACATTTTCACACAAGGCTATGGAAAGTGATGGTTTCCCGGAACATACCCTCTGGTAATTTAACGTAGCTATTGAACATGACAATTTATAGTGAGTTTTCCAATTAAAAATGGTGATTTTCCATGGTTATGTTAGTTTACCAGAGGGTATCTACATTCATGATGTTGGTTTACCACTTCGGCTACTCAGAAAGATGAATTGCCAAATCAGTACTTAAGGTGGAGAAATCACACTAAATAGCTGAAAAAATATCACTGCACGATATGCTACTTTTATATCACTATACTATACTATACTATACTATGCTATATTATACTATACTATACTATACTAATACTATACTGTACGATACTATACTATACTATACTATACTATCATTAATCACTATTAAAACATATCCTATACTATCCTATGATTAAACAATATCACTGTACTATCCCATCCGATGAACTCGAAGTCCAAGTCAGACGGGCAGGGAATCCCGGGAAGGTTGGCCACAGATATCCCACTGGCGCTGCCATATTTGTAGATACATATACATATACCCTCCAGTAAATCAATATATATATATATATAGACCCTGGCATTTTTCGGGGTTGGAAGATGAGTTTCCACTAAAAATTAGGCTTATTTTCAGGGTCTATGTTAGTTTACCAGAGGGTAATATACATATGATATAGTACTAATATACATATAATATCTGTGTAGAGTTTTCAGAAATATTCCCATCCAGCAATGAATTGACTCAGGTTCCGGGTTTCATCACGATAGGAAATTAACCTCCCAGCCCAGAGATCTCAATATTCGCTCGCGACCCTCCGGTGTCATCAAGCATAGCAATGGGAAATCTCTTTATATAAATGAGGTCTTAATGGGAAATTTATCTGTAAATGGTGGATTTTCAATTGCCATGTTTGATTACCGGGGGCCTCTGGTGATTTATTTATTAATCACCATTTCGATATGTATGTCATCTACAATCATCTACAAATGGGCGATTTTCCATAGCTATGTTGAAATGCCAGAGGGTAAACTTCCGCGAAAGCGATGCCTGTTAGCTGAATCCCATGGCTGCTTGGTGGTGACTGGAACATGGCTGGATTATGACTTTCGATATATTGGGAATGTCATCATCCCAACTGACGAACTCCATCATTTTTCAGAGGGGTAGTTCAACCACCAACCAGCCTATTTTGTTGGGGCAAAATCTCATGTTTGTCGATGTGAAATCCAATTTTGATATCAATCTCCATCAGCAGCATACAGCTCATCGCGTCAGGCGAGCGACCGCGGCTGAGACGGTCAGAGCAAAGTGAAAAAACCTGAAGATCGTCATCAATCCATTCACAGGGCTTTACATGCCCATTATGTTTGGAATCCCTGATGGTTTAGATATGTATGACTTTATGATAACCCGGTCATCCATTTCATACTGGGAATCCAACCCATTGTCTGGGAGATAATGCTGGATTATGGATTTACCCGCATTTGTTTTTTAACAGGGACGTAATAGAATGTATATATATATATATTCACAAACACTATCCCATTATATCATGCGAAAAATTCACATAAAATCATACAAAAACCTATAAATATAAATAAACAATATATATATATAACCCGTTATTATCTAAGTTTTATGACATTTGGATATACTGGGGTTTGCCTGAAAATTGGGAATCATTCTTATCGTTCCTTCGGGGATTTTCCCCGAAATTTCCAGAGAAACACAGGTTTTTTGTTACTCCCCTGGATTTTAAGGAAATCGCTACTACCATCTGGTTATTTAACATAGCCATGGAAAGATCCACCATTTTTAATAGGTAAACCATCTATAAATGGGCAATTTTCCATGGCTATGTTAAATAACCAGATGGTATACTTTACGTTTTCAATTTCCAACATGAAAGATATAGAGATATTGATGATATTGACTTGATTCACAGGCAATACTATGAGTCCCTGCCGTTTGAATGAGGAAATCGACTGATTGACCCAGAACGTGTTTTTTTTTGTTTTCGGTTCGTATTTGAGATTAGCCACACACACACACACTTGGATTTTTAGTATTTTTGAGGTAAGATGGATTTACACTTCGGTAATCAAACGTGGCAATGGAATTTCTGCCATTTCTAGATGATTTTCCCATTAAAAAAGCCTTCATTTACAGAAGATTTCCCAGCCACGTTTGATGACACCGGAGGGTAACCCTTCCAAATCGCCGGCTGAATATGCCGTATGCCGCAGCATCGCTCGGTGCTGTTAATAAATTAATATACACCAGGTGGACCAGATTTTTTAAATAACTTATAACAAGATTGAGGTATCTATTACCAGTTATCTATATAATACATCCTCTTAGCTCATAGGTGTGATACAGGTACCCCAATCTTTGTCCTCGTAAACTCCGCCCCTGACTGTTCCAGTCCAGAAAAACTGTGGACCCCGACTGCCGAATTTGCGGAACATGCTGCTGAGTGCCACAAAACGCGGCTGCCTTTTACAAGAACCCAGGTTTACAATGGGCCCCTACTTGTATCTATCAGCTATATATGTAATTATATGTATGTGTGTACCTATTCATCTATGTAAATGTATCTAAGTATGTGTTTATATGTGTATGTATATTAGTATATGTATAATATTTGTATATGTGTATTCATGTATATTCAGACATTTTGTATGTAAATTAGGACATGTATATATATATATATGTATATATTTATATTGTAAGTATATTCTTTTGAATATCATGATATATAGATGTGGCTGGGGTAGGACCTCCCGATAACTTCGTCGTGTTTGCCTGGAATATGACTGGGATGATGCTTATTATGACCCTCAGTCATGGTTCGTTAATGCTGTTAATGGAATGGTTTGTTATTGGGTCTACACTGCGTAAATTGGGGTTTTCTCAAACATTGGGGACCCCCAAATCATCCAAAACTCATCATTGTAAACAGGGAACCCACCGGGTTTGAGGTGCCTTTTTTCAGCTACAGAAGTATCATGAACCATAAAGCAGCTTGACTACCAAGTACCCCACCTTTTCTGAGTACCCAGCCATTTTCAGCCACAAAAAAGCTAGGACCTCTGCTTTGAACAAAACGGCATGCCCTGGCACCGGCTCCCCTTGATATTTGTCACCCAAAAGGCCCGAGAACGTTGAGCGGGCCAAAAGTGGCCGCGTAAACTGCTGCGCGGGACGTGAAAATTCCGAGCGATGGGGAAATAGCACCCAGCTGGGGATATGATGATCCTGGCTGCAGCCAGGTGGCCAAAAATTGGTCCCAAATGTTCGTCCATGTTCATCCACCGCCATATCGGATGATTTGTCTCGTTTTTTTTCAAGTTCGTTGATTCTTAGAATAAGCTATGGCAGCTATGGTCTGGTGAACATAACCATGTCTCATATATTTATCCCATTTATCTATGGCCAGAAAAAAAATCTATGGGTAAATCCACGAACTTTCGACTGGGCCATGGCTTCAATATCTAACTGTAAACGTTTACCAGAGGCATTATCATCCCATTATCATCCCACTAGAAAAACCCACTATTTAACCCATTCCCAGATGATATACCAATCATATCCCATTAAATCACCATTTTTCAGAGGCCTCCCAGAGGCTATCCAACAAGTATCCCCATATTTCACGTAGCATCCAAGGGGTGATTCTGATCTCTTCAGATCCTGCAGAGCGTACTTTGATTTCAAGTAACCAGATCTTCGGATCTTCGGATTGATGAAAAACTTGTGGACCAAAGATTGACCATATAATGGTGATTAATGGGGATTGTAATGGGTTAATCATGGTTAATCATGGTTAATAATGATTAATGGTGATTCTGGTTGGTGGTTTCAAACATGGTGAATATATTTTCCATTTCATATATGGGATAATCCACCAACCATTGACGAACTCCATCATTTTTGAAGATGGTTATTGCACCACAAGCCAGCAAAAAGTTGGCTAAGTTGGTTTACAACTATAGGATTTTAATGATGGATATATTGAACTACAATAGGATTTATGAATATTTATGATGGATATATCGAACTACTTAAATGGCATCATATATATATAAACCATTGTTGAGTTCTTCATCCCATTGCTTTAATCCAAAATCCATTGTGGCCATCCCACCGTCTGTTGAGGTATATATGAACCATTACGATTCATCGTAACTATTATAGTAATACATACTATATATATATATACTATATATATATATCGTGGCAATACCATTAATATTATTTTAGTAATACATACTAAATATATACCATTACTATATATATATATAAAGATATATATGGAGGTTTCCTAAAATGGTGGCACTCCCAGTCATCATCCATTTATAGATGGGATTTTCCATGATCAACCATCCAATAAAAAATCCAATACTTGGGGATCCCCTATTTTAAGAACCCCCATATTTATATATATATATAATACATACTATATATATACATACTATAGTCATACTCTATATACATATATACATACTATAGTACTTATTCCCAGATTATAGCTATAAACTAGCTATACTAAGTATTAAGTAATACATATTAAACTAACGATTACATATAGTAATACATAACCATATACTATAAACAAAAAAAACCAGAGTTGATCAGATTTCGAAGCGTCGTCCTGGGGTTTGAATTCAGGACAAGGCCTCCGCCGTGTCCGCGTAAGGACGGCCTGACGGAGGTGGAGAGCGTTTTTCGATGGTTACTCTCCAGTAAACGAAGAGTTTGCTATGGAAAATCACCAGTTAATATATGTCGATATATGTTATATAAATATATGTTCATAGACAGTTAATCATAGGTCTATTAACGTATATTAGCATATAAAAAACTATTTCTATGGCCATTTTCAATAGCGAACTGTTAAATTACCAGAGGGTAAGTATTGTAGGATATAAGGGATATCATAGGAATATAATGGGGACAACCACCTTGAAGTTTTTTTTTTTTTTAACAACAAGAATCGAGTGTTTAAAACCAAGCTACAAGAACTAGGCTACGGCATGGTGTCGTGACCTTTAACGCCAGTTGAGCGTTTTGAAACATCAAACTGGGAGGTATTTGATGGTATTTGCAGGAGTCGTAAAAATTGAACTAAGTGGGATGGCTTTGCAAAAAAATATGGGATGAAACTAACATGCCTTATTGCATCTACTAAAACTAGCCTCCATGGCTGGGAAATCTGCGATCTACATGTGCAAATCAAGGAGCTATAGATGGATGATATCCCAGCCATGGAGCTGATTACAAGAGGAAAATGGACGACATGTAGTTACACACAAATCGAAGAACACGTCATATTCAGCTAGAACTGATTGTTTTCTGCAGTGAGTATTTCAGATCATACCCTCTGGTAAACGTTTACATAACTATTGAAAATCACCATTTTCAATAGGAAAATCCTCTATAAATGGTCATTTTCAATAGATATGTTAGTTTACCAGAGCGTAGCTGGATCCCCCAACAATTTGACAATCAAAAATAAATTGAAGTAGACGGGTTCCCTTATCAGTTGACGGAAAAGACCGCGTGTCGGAGAGATCCAAGCGCTATATTATCATAGCGCATCCAATGTCACTAAAAAAGTGATGTTTCCACATAACCTGAGAAATACCTGGGGATTTTCACGCCATAAAAATTGGGTTGGCTTGGTCAATGGGAATTTCAGGATTGTAAAATGGCCTTACATATGGTAGGTACCTCCAATTTAGGTTCCTAAAATCTCCATTGACTTGGTGAAATTCCTGTTCTGAATCAAGAAAGTCGCCGAGAGTCTCGCCAGGTGAGTTTGGGGAAATCCTCATCGTAGTCTGGCAGGGACAGGCTGCCGTTGAATAAGATCTGCCGAAAAAGCCTCGACCCGATGGTTTTTTTTTTCTACACTACTAGGGAGATGTCTTTACCATTTTTTTCCGGATTTGGTTGAAGAGACAGATTCAACCGCATGTGCATGGTTTTCACCCCTAAACGTGAGGGTAAACACCTCGGTTTCCTCCAAATTGTTGTTTATATAACATGTTCACTAACAAAAACAATCCGTTGATTTTTTGGGCCTCGTTGGGTTCAGGTCGACGATCACACACAGAGTCGTTTGGTGCTGGCGGCTATATATATATATATTTTAATATTATTATTATTACTATTATTATTATTAATTATTAATTATTAATTTATTATTTAATTATTATTATTATTGTTGTATATTTGCAGTAATTTAGGTATCTCAAGTATCCTGACATTCAAATGGCATATGTAACAAGTGAGGTGTTTAACATTTTTAGGCAACAAAGCTTGACCTCACCCGCTTGACCCTTGGTGGGTGACTCCCATGTCCCGAGTAACATGACTGTTGTTGAAAACAATGAAAAAGCCAGGATCTCATGGAAGATGATTGGGGATATACTGGGAATATCAGCAATAATATGGAAAAATATCATGGAATATGGAATATAACCTCTGGTAAACATTTAAAAATAACAGTGGAAAGATCCACCCATTTTTATCATGGGAAAACTCCCTATTTCAATGGCCATTTTCAATAGCGAACTGTTAAATTGCCAGAGGGTACATCATCCCAAGTTTTCAGATTTGGTTGAAAGGACATGGGTTGCAGGGCAGGGACCCCAGATTTTCTTCGGACAACCCCATGGGTTTCCTCGAAAAAAGATCACTAGCTAATCATCCCACCGATAGTTCAATTGTGAAATATTGTAGTGCGTTTCGGTCTGATCCTGAAAACCTTTAAACATCTTGGGAATGAACTTGGGACATACTTGCAGGCAGGGTCCCCTCCTGTTATAAGTTGTTTTTTCACCTCATCTATATATATATATATAGCTATAGATATATAACCCCCATAAATCCAAACATTAGCCTTGTTATAAACCACTTTGCCTATCTACGGGGGGGGGGCATTCCTCAATGTGGATTATTAGTAGCTAATGGTAACATAATTCAACACTGTAAATTTCATGGGATTACCCTCTGGTAAACGTTTACATAGCGAACTGGAAAATCATGGAATTTTCAATGGATAAGTCAACTATTTCGACTGGGCCATGGCTTCAATGTCGCAAACTGTAACAGTCATTACCATCTTCCAATGGAAAGATGGGGGGTCAAAACCGATTGAAAATTACCATATGACCGGGGGAATAACCATCCAGAAAAAACTCCAGGAAAAACCAAACATATGACTTAGGGTACGATCTGGGTTGGGGTTCTGACCCATAACCATATATAAGCCACATATATATATAATAATAATAGTAATACTACTACTAATAATGATGATAATAATAATACATATATGTGCATCTATGTGTGTATAAATAAATAAATAAATAAATAAATAAATGAATAAATAAATAAATAAATAAATGAATAAATAAATAAATAAATATATATATGTATATATATATATGTGAGATGGAGGTACCCCCAAATCATCCATTTTAGAAAACGGATGTGCACCGTTGAGGGGTTGAGGCTCGGCCTTTGCGCGTCCAGATGGACGAACTCTCGAGTCTGCGAAAAAAAGTCGCTGCACGCGGTGCGACGCTTCGGGTGAGGGAATGGGGTACTCATTGGATTGGTTTTGTTGGGAAAATCTACAGGAAACCATAGATTTTCCCATTCAATATGGGGCTTTCCTGTAAATTTTCCCTTAAACTAATCCAATGAGGTACTGGTTTATAGGCCACATTTTGGGGGTATATCCCCTTACATAGCCATTATATATGGTAGGTACCTCCAATTTAGGTTCCTGAAATTGCCATTGATACTGGTTTTTGCCATGGTTTTTGCCAATGATAAGTTGTTCCCCATTATGTACCATATATACAACTATGAGAATGAATATAATATACATAATACATATACATATTTTATGATAATCATTAGTAATGTCAATTTTTTTATAGAAACAATCATACTGCTATTAAAAATCATCTGTCTAGTCTATATATCTGGGTAAACTACAACGACCTCACTATTCTCCCTCACTGGAATCATGGTGTTTATAGGGAAATCATCCCCAAATGGCCCAACAATTCAAGATAGTGAAATATTATAATTTACCCACATATATATATAACATATATATATATATATCTATCTATTATCTATCTATCTATTATCTATATATATATACATGTATATGGGTGAATTGTAAGGACCTCACGTCGCGAGGTCACGCGAGGTCACGCCAGGTCACGCCACGTCACGCCACCATCTGCTTCGAGTGGACTTTGCACATCTTTTAGCGTTGAGTTAAGAGATTTACGCCAGGGCCTCCAGGCTATATATAGAATATGATGATAGATATATACCCTGTATGTGATAGAAATAGGTCTATTTTACATAGAATACATGAAATATAGATATAATATACAATATACACCTCAATATGATGATAGAAATAGGTGTATGTGCTAAAATCCACTAAAGAACCACTCACTTTTGTCGTCCTCAACTTTTGCCCAGGAATTCTTGTGAAGTCAGACGTCATGGTGACCCAATTTCACCAGCAAAATGGGAGATGTTCCCTGTGAAAATATGGGAAAAACCCATGAAAACCATCTATAAATGGAAAAATCATCGAAGTAAATTCAACGGCCATGCAACAGGAACCGATTGATTGGTTGATTGGAACTACCTACCATATATTTTTGGCCAATATATATTTCAGGCCTCTGTAAGGGAATATCCCCAGAAAATATGGCCAGAAATATGATACTAACGTACATACATTTTAGGATCCTGAAATTCCCGTTGACATAATATGGAGGTGTTCAATCTATGGGGGATCCCCTTTATCGCTCGCTGGATGGTTTTTGTTCTGGAAAATCTCAATCCAAAATGGATGATGATTTAGTTAGGGGTACTGTCATGACTTAGGCAACCCCCATATGGTCGAACAGGAGTAAATATGTGAGACATACGTGAGATATACAAAAAACTGCCATCTCCAAGTCATGTGGGACAAAAAATGCCATCTGCATCATCCCGACTTGTCATCACCATTTTGGGTGGGATTGAAACCATCCCCGGTCATGGTTTTGTGTGCTAAGTCATCATCAGCCAATCAAGCCTGGCTGGAAAGGTGATTCACCATGAAATGTGGGGATTTTTGGTTGCCATGTCTATTTGAAGGTTCCCCCTGAGTTTTCTTGCTGCAACGTCCATTTCTATGGCTTCTTTTCCTTTTTTTTTTTAAAGATGTGTGGTTTATTAAATCTTCTTGCCACTTCATATCAAATGCCTTTCGAACATCCATTTCTATGGCTTGTTTCCCTCTTTTTTATGTGGCTTAAAAATACTCCTATCACTTGATATCTATGGCGCATTTGCACGTCGCCCAGTGGGCTCAAATTGCCTCAGCTGATTTGAAGCCCGGCAAAAGCAAAGAGACGTGATGAGCCACTTGGACCATGAAACCAAGGTGACAAGAGCCGTTTTTCATGGGGATGTTTTTGACCCGTACGTATAATGGGGAATAACGGGGATATATGTATATATATATACATACATATATATATATAACCAATTTTTTGAGCCAATCTATAGCATGTGTTTTCGATAGCACTGATAGCACCAAAATGAATAGATGGAATTGGATTGAATTGGAAGAAACCAGGGCAATGTATTCGACCAGCATCCGGTTGGGAGACAACCCAACGAGTCTTATTCACAGGTCGTGCCTCCCCAGTTATTTGTTTAGTTTGTTTGCAACCCCCAGGAATATCCATAAATTAGTATTAATATCCATTAATATCCACTAATATCCATTGATATCCATTGATATAGGATATAAGTTAGTTCACAACCCCCATGATTATCCGTTAGTTCGATATGTGATACACCATAAAGCCTGGTTCTTGGTTACGTAACCAACGAAGAGCTCACGAACTGGGGCACCACAGGTCACCACCATATTACGAGGGGAGCAGTGGCTGCAATCCACCCCTGTTGGTTGATGATTCATTGGGATTTTGTTGGGGGACTTTAAAAACATGTTTGAACCAGAAAATATCATGTGGATATAACTGGTTTGTCTGATGGTTGGTTGATGATTATATGATATGATATGATATCTATGGAGTTATACTATCCAATATGAATCACTATGAATTGGGGGATGATCACCCCATCCATTTTCACTGGGAAATCCGCACCCTGAAAACCTGATCAAGGTGGTACCCCCCGGATCAAGTGGCCGTTTCTTTGATTCGTAAAGCCCAAGGAGTTGAACACAAAAAACCAGCAGGTAACTACCAGAGCTTGGAGATTTTTGCCAACTTGATTCCCATGAAATTACTACGATATCCCATCAAGCCGCCCACATCCATTAAACAATCCTATCATCCCATGGAAATCCCATTGAAATCCACCATTTCTATCATTTCTGTTGGTTAAAGCATGTTAAACCCCCATTTTTCTTCACCTGGTTTTTTTATCTTCACCAACCTTCGCAACGAATCGGAGTTTTCGGATGTTTGGAACGGCACCCAGGTCTCTTTGGCTGGCAGTGTACCTGCGGCGGCGAGGTGCGGCTTTTGGCCTTTTTTTTGAGTGAAAAAACATGGGAACATGGCAGAACAAAAAGGGATTTTCAGTGACAAAAAAGAGGACCTGTGGATATGATTTTATATAAGTGGCATAGATAACATGGAGCAAAGAAGTGGAGATGTGGAAAAAATGGTGTCAAGAACTGATGAGAAAGGGAGTCAAAACAGGGGAGTTTTGATGAGTTTTTGGCAAGTAAAATGGGTGAACCGCAAAAAGATGGAAAAGATTGCCAAAAGAGAATCTGGTTGGTGGTTTGGAACATTTTTTATTTTTCCACATATTGGGCATAATAATCCCAACTGACTAATATTTTTCAAGAGGGTTTGAAACCACCAACCAGAATTGGTGGCAAAAATAATAGATATTCAACGAAACCCACAAAGATGAAATTTCCAGTCAACAACAAACAAGCACCACAAACCAATGATACTGAGACATCAAAGATCTGGAACACCCTTGAAGAGCTTCGGTAACAGGGATTTTCATTCCGCACCACGGCATGTGTCCATGGATCAACTGTTTAAGGGGATGGACATCCATAAATCCATCATGAATCCATCATGAATCCATCATTAATCGCTATTTTGATGTGATTTTCCAGAATTTCCGATGAACAAATTCACCTTTCAATCCATCCCCCATGGCCACATGTTCTTCTTCGGCTGGTGGCCGGTGGCCCCGGCCCCGGTGGCCCCGGTGGCCCCGGTGACGCCGGTGACCCCGGTGACCCAGGAAGCAGGCGAAGAAAACCAAAGCAGCGATGTGAACGCCCTGCGCGTCATGGAAGTTGGGGGCCCAAGATTCGCTGAAAAAATGCTGGTTTTTCACCAGAAATTGGGTGATTTCAATGGGACGATGGCGTCGGATTTTTGGGAGCTAAGTGGGTCAAAAAATCCTATGGTAAACTATGGCAATGAAATAGCCATAGTCATCGAAAAAGTGGGGCAAAAAAAACAAGAGCCACATTCCACGAAAAATTTGCCCGACGACGTTTATCCCCATGAAAAACAGCGAAACAGTCCCACACTGTCACTGGCGAAACAGGGCGAAACCAAGAAGACTCGGCCGAAAAATCACCGGAGACGTAACGATGACGTTGTCGTCATCGGACCAAATCGTTGTGTTTCGTTGGGAGCTGCGAGTTGTGGATTTCAGGATACAGGTCAAATTAGAGGTTTTCCAGCTGGAATTTGAGCTAAACCGGTCGAAAAAACACAGTACCTGCGTCTGAAAATAGGACCATGGGAGGCACCAAAATCCCATGAACACCAAAAATGGGAAGAATGCCGGAGGTAAATTGTGCATTTTCAGATCCGTTAAGCGCCGGTTCGGCGTTAAGCTTGGTCGGAAGTATGAAGGACAGATCATTTACTATGGTTAATGATGGTCAATGTGGAGATATTTATCGTTCATGATTCATGATGGTTAATGATGGTTCATGATGGTTAATGATGGTTAATGAATTTACTAACACCATTAATTAACCATCATTAACCATCATTAACCATCATTAACCATCATTAACCATCATTAACCATAATTAGCCATCATTAACCATCATTAACCATCATTAACCATCATTAACCATCATTAGCCATCATTAACCATCATTAACCATCATTAACCATCATTAGCCATCATTAACCATCATTAACCATCATTAACCATCATTAACCATCATTAACCATCATTAGCCATCATTAACCATCATTAACCATCATTAGCCATCATTAACCATCATTAACCATCATTAGCCATCATTAACCATCATTAACCATCATTAACCATCATTAGCCATAGTAATTATTGTTAATGTTGATGGCTTCACGATATTTCTACTGTGACAGTTGGCCAACGGCTGCGGCTTCTGGTTCCAAGAACTGGCGGCGCACCTTGTGGAACTTCGCACGATCCGCAGCTTTTGACACCGTCCTGGCTCTTAGAGTCGTCACAACGGAAGAGTCGCATTCCCCAAGATCAGCAGTACATAGCAGTACTAACCAGTAAGTCAGCAACTTACAGAATTCTCGGTTTATGAATCACTGGTTTTACATGCTAACAAAACATGGGCCATTTTCATCCATTTTCTACTGGAGGAACCTGGGAGGGACCATTTTCGTGACCCATTGACGAAGACATAGTGCGCTTTTGTTATGCACTGGACTTTCGGAATCCCACATGTTTGCACCGTTCGTTTATGATCGAATTTTAGCAGGAAGGCCACCTTTCACTGCGACCAGCCAAAAACCAAGGGATGTCCACTGCTGCGGGCTATGTCGCGTCTGGTGCCAATGAAGCAATTGAGATTCAAGTGCTCTGCTATGCCTTAATGGTGAAGGATGCAACTTCAGCCTCAGTGGGTCCGCATTGGGTCATGAAGTGCAGCAAATGGTTTGGCAGCAACTTCCTTCAAAGAAGGGAAGAAGATTTGTGATCCATCACGAGAATTCACCACTGCTGCTCCACCAGACACTGCAAGAGCAAGGTATTGTAGGCAAGACCGCAACACTCTCGTGCACATTTGTTCCTACTGATTTGTATGCGGCATTCTGCTACATCCAAGGACTACCAGTCTTTGAGGGAGAGCGGGCACTGGAAGGACTGACAGGGTTAAAAGGAACTACCTCTGGCGAGTATTTGCAACATCTTCCCAAAAGTCTCGAATCCATTGCTTTTGGTCATCACTTTCACCAGACCCTGGATGGAGTGAGCTTTCCAAGCAGTCTTAAAAGATTGACACTTGGTGATGAGTTTAATCAGACCCTTGATGGGGTGAGCTTGCCAAGCAGTCTTCAGAGCTTGAAATTTGGTTTTCGCTTTAACCAGAGACTCGACGGAGCGAGCTTGCCAAGCAGTCTTCAAAGCCTGACATTTGCTGGTGATTTTAACCAGACCCTTGAGGGAGTGAGCTTTCCAAGCAGTCTTCAGCGCTTGACATTCGGCCATGTTTTCAACAAGACCCTGGATGGAGTTAGATTTCCCAGCAGTCTTCACAGCTTGCAATTTGGCTTTCGATTTAACCAGAGGCTGGAAGGAGTGAGCTTGCCAAGCGGTCTTCAGACCTTGACATTTGGAGATTTATTCAATCAGACGCTGCATGGAATGAACTTGCCAAGTGGTCTTCAGAGCTTGACGCTTGGCTATGAATTCAACCAGACCCTTCAGGGAGTGAGCTTGCCAAGCGGTCTGCAGAGCTTAACGCTTGGCCGTGATTTCAACCAGACCTTGGAGGGAGTGATCTTGCCGAGCGGTCTTCGGACCTTGACATTTGGAGATTTATTCAACCAGACGCTGCTTGGAGTGAACTTGCCAAGCAGTCTGCAGAGCTTGACATTTGGCCGTGAGTTCAACCAGACCCTTGAGGGAGTAAGCTTGCCAAGCTGTCTTCAAAGCTTGACACTTGGCCGTGAGTTCAACCAGACCCTGGCCGGGGTGAGCTTGCTGCACTGTCTTCAGAGTTTGACATTTGGCTTGCACTTCTACAAGAGGCTGGAAGGGGTGAGCTTGTCGCGCAGTCTTCAGAGCGTCACATTTGGAGATTCATGCAGTGAGACCATGGAAGGAGTAAGCTTGCCAAGCGGTCTTCGGACCTTGACATTTGGCCAATCTTTCAACCACAAACTTGAAGGAGTGAGCTTGCCAAGCGGTCTTCAGCGCTTGAAATTTGGTTTTAAATTCAACCAGACCCTGTACGGAGTGAGCTTGCCAAGCGGTCTTCAAAGTTTGACATTTGGCCATGATTTCAACCAGACCCTGGAGGGAGTGAGCTTGTCAAGAAATCTTCAGAGCTTGACATTTGGCTCTGAATTTAACCAGACCCTTGATGGAGTGAGCTTGCCAAGCGGTCTTCAGAGTTTGTCTTTTGGCTTTAAATTCAACCAGACCCTTCACGGAGTGAGCTTGCCAAGTGGTCTTCAAAGCGTGACATTTGGCCGTGATTTCAACCAGACCTTGGAGGGAGTGAGCTTGCCGAGCGGTCTTCAGAGATTGTTCTTTGGCTGCGATTTCAACCAGAGCCTAGATGGAGTGATCTTGCCCAGCAGTCTTCAGAGCTTGAAATTCGGTCCCCGCTTTAACCAGAGGCTGGAAGGAGTGAGTTTGCCAAGGGGTCTTCAGAGCTTGACATTTGGCCAGTCTTTCAACCAAAGGCTGGAAGCAGTGAGCTTGCCAAGCACTCTTCAGACTATCATATTTGGTCCTAAATTGATAAGTGTATTCTGATGTCTACAGAACAGAACGTATTCAAACTTTTCAAACCAACTGCCAAAAAAAGATCCAAAAAGTGTGTCATTCGAACTTTTCTACGGCCACGCTTTCTCAAAAAGTCATCCCGATGGCTTTTTTTGATCGGTAGTTTGGGATGGTCGGATGGTCATTCGATCGGAAATTCATTCGAGTTGGATGATCCAAACGATGCCATAAACTACCCATGACTGGGAATGATTTATATATACCACCCACAAAAATGCTGATGTTGGGGATGGTTTATCATTGTTTTAACCACATTAATCAGGTATTAATCACTATTAACCACTATTATAGTCACTATTGTAATCACTATTAGTCACTAATATATATATATTATTATATTTATATATATATACATCATTTTATGTATGCTTTTAGTAGACCTGTCTTGGTGCAAGGCTGCTTTTTGTCTTCCCCATGGGGCCCATGTGCTGGAGGTTCCCCCAGGTTGATGACATTGATGACCCTTTGAACTCAGCAGTTTGCCGATTTTTGTCAGGTGAGATGTGACTTTGTTCACCATGAAAAAGGAGGATCTACCCTCTGGTAAACTAACATAGCTATGGAAAATCATCATTTTTAATGGGAAAACACACCATAAATGGCCATTTTCAATAGCTAACTGTTAGTTTACCAGAGGGTAACCAGAAAACAATGGTGTTTTAGGAATATGATGGGCATATGATGTGGGAATATCATGGGAATGTTACATGAACAATGGGAAATAATGGCTGAAACACCATGAACAATGGGGATACAGATATAATGGTAATACAATGGTATAGTCATCAATTCATTAATAGGGATATACATCTATTACGTTTGGATTGCCATGGCATGAGATACATGACCATATCCCACGTTATCCCACGGTTTTGCATGGCTAATGTGGGCATGGGTTACAGTAAAACCTGAAAAACACCATTTTTGGGGCGATGAACATCCATAAATCCCAGCTATGTATTGATGTGAACAGCAGGGGTATCAGGTCTCTTTGGCACTTTCCTCTCACCAAACATTTTGCTGGATATGATCTCCATTCTCTGGTCTTTTTTTTTTGCCAGATCCCAATATTTGTTGCTTAGATATGGTCAGATCACGAAGTACTTTTGGTAAATATACATTTCTATTATATATATACACACACTACATTTCTATGATATAATATATATATAGATAGATAGATAGATAGATAGGTAGATAGATAGATAGGTATATATTTGCTGATTTCTGGGAACATGAAAATGACCTCACTGGCCCAAAAATGATCTTCCTGTGGAGGATGACTTAAAAAGGCCTTAGTCCACGTGACTGTCCATGGTTCGTGTGGAGCCGCCACGTTACTGGCTGATGGTTTGGAACATGAATGGATGATTTTTCCATAATATTTATGGGTACCCTCTGGTAAATTAACATAGACCCTGAAAATAGCCTAGTTTTAATGGAAACTAATCTTCCAACCCCTATCTGCCAGGGTCTATGTTAATTTACCAGAGGGTAAATTATGACGACCTCACTGTTCTCCCTCACTGGAATCATGGTGTTTATAGGGAAATCATCCCCAAATGGCCCAACTATTCAGGTTAGTGAAATATTATAATTTTTCCATAATTAGTGGGATAAGCTTTAATCATGGTTAACTGGTTGGTGGTTGGGAACCATGGAATTTTATGACTTTCCATTCATTTGGGAATGTCATACTCCCAAGTGACGAACTCCATCATTTTTCAGAGGGGTAGGTCAACCACCAACCAGTTTATTCTTAAACCATAGATTTAGTATGATTTAGTGGGAATTTTGATGGGATTTAATGGCATAACTAACAATAACCCAACAAAGAATTGGTAAGTGACCTGTGGTTATGTAACAGTTTGCGAACTGCAAAATCACAATTTGTTATGGGCAATTATCAACGAACTAAATGGGCCATTTCCAGCTCGCAGATGTCCAGATCCACCATGCCATTGGTCGTGCATGGCATCCCCGATTCATGTTCCATAAATTAATGAACATAATGTGTATATACATATGTATATATATATATACACCTACACATGTAGATTGACCACACATTGAAGTTCAGGTTATCAATATGTATCTATATAGTTAGTGTGTATATATATATATAATGATAACACACACACACATATATATATATATGTATAATGTATGTATATATAGTAATACCATATAGAAGTTACATACAATTATTTCCACAATCCAACTCACAGCAAAACCTAGGAGGTGGGCCTCGCCAAGAAGGTGCGTCGGGGCTCAGCTGGTCACAACGTTGCGGCGAGGATAGAAATAGCTTTAAAGTAGGATTTTTCTTCATATCCTCTATCCAATATTCATCAATATTCCCTAAAAATCCCCAAATCCCAGGAATCCCAGGAGCGAAATGTGAAATTTCTTCATATCAAAAATGTCTGCTCCCAGGAGATGTTGTAATACTTGGAAATGACCGAACATTCTGTGGCTCTGAAGTGTTGACCCCTTGCCATTTCATCATCCCAGCGGTTCTTGATATGAAGATCCAGAAATCCCGGCTATTTTGATGTGATAATGCAGGGGTACCAGGGTTTTGAACCATAGCCATATGGTGATTTTATACATTTTATACTAGAATTATGGGTATTATCTTGCCCATATTTGCTGTAATATCCATGATTTGATGGTGATCTTGCTACAAAATATGGTTTCAACATGTTTTAATCAGTACATAGAACTATACGGATATTAATACATTCTGTAATTACCGGAGTTCTCATCCTACCTAGTTATGTATAAAGCGGTTGTGACCTGACTCTTGAAGTTAGAACCCCCGAGCAGCTGGGCTCCTGACCAACACATTAATGAGACAATGGTATCCCATGATTGACTTATATCATTAATGAGATCCGCTCATTCCCATTGTGGGACATGGTCTGTTCTCTGAGACTTGAAGAAATTGGTAAATTTCTCGTAGATTTTTGGCTCGTTCTCGATGTACTTGCCGCTGCCAAGTTGCTTTTCATATTATTCTGATTCGACTCATATATTGTTCTAGTGTCATGTCATATTCTGATTCATTCTCTCATTTTCATTGAGGTCGTCACATCTTACCTTACGCCTTGCATCATCCCAACGTTTCTTTTTGGTGAAATCCTAATCATCGTTGCGTTTTTATGTTCCCATTGTTTTCCCATAGCTATAGTTCCCGATGTTCTCATTAAATCCCATTCATAAATGGGTATAATCCCATTGATTATAGCTATACCATTCCCATTGTTTTCTCATGAAATCCCAAATACTCCCGTTCATTTCATTGGTTTTCCCGTGATGTCCTTCCGTGATGTTCATCCACATCTGATCCCGCACAGGAGGAACTGGAAGAGCGCGACGAAGTGGAAGTGGAAGGTGGTGCCAAGTGCGCCGGGCCCCACGCGACTGGGGTGATTTGGATCCGGGTCCTGGTTGATGTGTAGTTTTTTTTTTTTTCCGGGTAAGGCGGGAAACATGGCAGTGTCTTTCAAAATCGTAGGTTTTTATCATGTTTTATAATGTTTTATCATGTTGCATTCAGGTTCTCGAGCTCTGGGTTGAGGAAGACTCAAGGATGGCCATGGATTGCATATTTATCATATGATAAGTATGAAGTGGGCAGCCATCGAAGTTAAACCATCTTAAGAAGATGGGATGCCTGAATCGGGCTATATATGTTAATCTTTCAAAATCCACAGTTTGCTATTTCGGAACACCTTCCTAGCTAGCTGACAAGCTGTCCTTTCGCGACTCGATTCCAACAGGCCGGATAGGCCCCGCAGGTTGGGCATTGGAAAAATGCTGCGACTCATTTCTTTTCCAAAGTCAATTCGGCTCAGCAAGAAAAGATAAAAATTATTCTTCTGCGGGTGCCAATGTTGGATGCTTCCCAAGCGTTGCTGGATCGTTCACCAAATGGTCCACGCAGCCAGAAGTGGAAGCCATGGGTTGCTGTTTCACCATCAGTGGCTCCACAAAGCCAGGCTTCAGAGAAGTTCTGGCGGCGGCTGATGACTTTGTTCAGATGGAGATCGATGCAAATATGCCAACCTTAACTACCTGGGGATGGCTTACGACTTGGCTTTTTGGGAATGCCACAACCGCATGGCGTTTTTAACCGACTGGAAATGTGACATAGGTCCCCTGATAGCCCAAGACTTGCGTGGGCCCGCGCGGGCCTCCGCGGGCCCTTCGCGGGCTCTCCCCGCGGGCCTTCGCGGGCCTTCGCGGGCCTGCGGGCCCGCGCGGGCCCGAGGGTTTTCAGGTCAGCATTTTATTGTCTATATCTTCTTGCATTCTGTCTGGCATCTGTGTCTAGCAAATTTTTTCCGGTATTTATTCTGGCAATCCAACAAATATTTTCAAATATATTCTGGCATAAACTGACATAGTCGGACCCGCGCGTTCTATCTGGCATATCTTTTGGCGTGCTATCTGGCATATGTGTCTATCTGGCATAACTTCTGACAATTCAAGGCTGCCATGCTATGGCATCTCTTTTGGAATTCTTTCTGGCATACGTGGCTATTGTGTCTTCTCACTTTCAGTGTGGCATTCTATCTCACCCGGGCGCTTGTGATCCAGGTCCGGCGGGCACCACTCTGATCCGGGTTTTGCGGTTGAGGTCAGGCGCGGCGAGGAGGACAAGAAGGAGGAGAGGAGTGGCTGACATAGAATCTCACAACCCGGAACATGCAGGTGAAGGGACAACACTAACAAAGTGAAAAAAGCACATGGAAGCACGATACAGGCAGCACAGTCCCTGTCCGCTATGGTGTTTTATTCAATCAAAGGGCATGGTCACGCGGTATGAAGTTCCAAAGATTCAAAAAATGAGTGAACTTAAATCATCTTAACCTCTCCGTGTGGACTGAACCCTTGCCTGTTGCTCCCTCCAAAACTCCAAGTTTCTGTACAATCACAGAAAAGCGATTCATGAGCGCCGTCATGCAAAGTAGAGGTCAGTTCGGGCTCTACAAAATCCCATGGGTCAAATCAGACCTTGCATTCACAAAATCCCAGCCTACGCCTACAACGCCATTTTTTCAGTGCACTTTTGGGTGGGATCCTCACAAATTGATGACCCCAGGATGCTGGCACCGCAAGGTTTGTCCAATTGAACCCATTTGAAAAAACTAATATTTCATAATACTTCTCCAGAGGCTATTTTATAATACTCACTGGTCTCGTTTTAGGTATGGGCGCCTCTAAGAGGCCGTGCTTTTTTGAGGTTTTTGGGGTGGGGTGGGGTGGCAGGTAGTTGCAATAACGTTCATGTCTCTTGTGTGCAAGGTGATGCGGCGTGGATGCTGCGCTGATGTTACGTTGATCATACGTTGATTCTACGTTGAGGAGATGTTGATGCTACTGTTGGGGTGGGGTGGGGTGGGGTGGGGTGGGGTGGGGTGGGGTGGGGTGGGGTGGGGGGGTGCAATATCATTCATGTCTCTTGCGTGCAAGTTGATGCGACGTGGATGCTACATTGATGTTACGTTGATCATATCATAGGGGCATAAGGGGGGGGGTCTGTGGACCGGGGGCAACTGTCGAGGTCCGTTTGAATAGGATCTGAGTTGCTATTTTCACTCAAAATCCACTCAAATCCTACTCAAAATCCACTCAAATCCTACTCAAAATCCACTCAAATCCTACTCAAAATCCACTCAAATCCTACTCAAACCATAAAAACGATAGATCGAGGTGGTTTTGAGTAAGCACTCTTCCCTCAACCGGACCTCAAACCGTAAAAAACCTCAACCGTAACTCAAAGAAAAAAACCGAACCTCAACTGAGGCTCAGCGTAGGCTCAGCCCACACTCAGCTGCGGCTTAACTGGTACTCAACGTATACTCAACGCATACTCAACTGATACTCAAACGTATATCACTGACTCAACTGTACCTCAGCCACACCTCAACCGTACCTCAAAGCCATTTTCTCAACACTTGCCTACGGCCAACTCCTCCCCCCCCCTAACCATTCTATGATCATACTTTGATGCTACGTTGAGGAGACGTTGATGCTACTGTTGCGGTTGGGTGGGGTGGGGGGTGCAATAACGTTCATGTATCTTGCGTGCAAGGTGATGCGACGTGGATGATACGCTGATGATACATTGATCATGCGCTGTTGATACGTTGATGCTAGGTTGATGGTACGTGGATGATACGTTGACGTTAGGTTGATCATGCGTTGATGATACGTTGATCATGCGCTGTTGATACGTTGACGTTACGTTGATCATGCGTTGATGATACGTTGATCATGCGCTGTGGATACGTTGATGTTACGTTGATCATGCGTTGATGATACGTTGATGATACTTGGCCGCAAAAGCGGCTGAAACAAAGACGTCGGCAACGCAGAAGAAAAAGCGTAACGCTGTCTTTTCCAAGCTGATGGCTTTCGTCCCACAAAAACCATTAAAATCACACCGTGACTCTCGTTTTTCCATACCCTTCCATGACTTTTGATACACCCACAAAATATAGATATCTGTGAAAAACCGCTCTCGTTGTGGCAAAACCTTGGAACATAATTGAATAGAAACATATCCATGTGCTGAAACACACGGCCTCTTAGAGGCGCCCTTACCTTTTAGGGTCTAGATCCGTGGGGTTTACATCAGCTACCTTTTTCAGCTAAAGTAAGATGTCTCAAAGCAGCCTCAACTGAGACATCTTGAACACTGTCTCAGGTCAACAATGCCATATCGTGCTTCCAAAAATTGCTCAGAATTGCTCGACATGACCCCAACTTGCCCGACAAAAATGCTCAAAATTGTTTGAAATTTGCTCGAAAAGACCCAAGCTGGTCCACAAAAACGGCTCCAAAATGCTCAAAATTCTTCAAATTTGCTCAGAATGTCTCAAAATGTGCGAATGTTTTCATTACTTTGCATTGCTGTTGCCGGTCTCTAGTGTTGCACGGGCTTAAGGTCACGGTGGACTATAGCCCAAGACTAGCGCGGGCCCGATAGCCCAAGACTAGCGCAGGCCCGCGGGCCTTTGCGGGCCCGGGCTTTTTGGGAATGCCACAGCCGCATGGCGTTTTTAACCGACTGGAAATGTCGGGGATCCCGGGTGGAAGATTCGTCGTGCTGCTAGGCAATGCCCACCCGATGTCACTATTTCACAATGGCTCTGCACGGCTTAGCCATTGTGAAATGTTGACATCGGGTGGACATTGCCTAGCAGCACCGACACACACACACACACATCGTACTTGCGTTTTTTCAAGTGCCTTCCTTGAAAGAATCAGAATATCTTTCAATCGATCTTATCGCTTTTTTCAAAGGAGAATTTCGATGATGAAAGCATTGAAGAGAAGAGGATCTTACCTTCAACAAATGCTGTCAACACGTCTTTTTTGCAAGCATGGCGCAAGCACCTGCATGGCAAACTCATGATGCAGCGCAGAGCGGTGAAACTTCAAAATTCAGATCGCACCATGGACGAGATTTTCCTTCTTGGCGGGCTGCGTAATGCATCTGACGCCATCAGTGCTTCTGGGAGAGTTGAAGTTTGGTCTGTACCAAACTTGGAAGGCACCCCTGCATATGGTACTGCTTCAAAAAATCCATAGCATAGTCCAGCCAGACTGAACAAATACCAACCATTAAATGGTTGGTATTTGTTCAGTCTGGCTGGACTATGCGATGGATTTATTGAAGCAGTGCCATATGCAGGGGTTGGTAAATGCCCTAACTGAACATCACCCAAATATTGGGGATATGATCTCCAACAGGTACTTGAAAGTGATGTTCAAAATGCCCAAAGTGGGACATTTACCAAAGCCTGATATGATTGATGAAAGGCAGAATGCAGCCAAAAGAATTGAGTTTTAGGACCGCCAGGTGGCCAAGCAAGCAGTGAATTACACAAAATGCGATTGTCTGGAAGTTAGATCATTGGGTGAAAGTTCTTTCCACAATCTATGATAGAGACTCAGTGAGATCTTGGCACAGATTCATTTCTTGCAATCACCTGATTCTATCAGGAAACAATCTTCCACAATCTTCCATAATCTTCCATAATCTTCCATAGTCTTCTAGTTATCCATTTCATACAGTTACCTTTTGAGACCTTTGGCCCCCAGGTGGCTCTATTTTTTTTCCATCCCATGAGACCTCGGGAGACGGCGTCAGGTACAAGGGCCAGTGGCGAGGTCAGCAGAGGTACGGCCAAGGTGTTCTCACCAGGCCTTGGACGCTGGAAACCATCGTTGCGGGATGCAGTGGATACGCTGGGTCAAGGTTTGTCAATGGTTTTTTGGGGCCGTGAATAAATGGGTGTGTCTGAGAATGAGGTATACCCCCAATTATAGCCATTTAGTAGGGATAATGATCAGCAAAACCATTGGGTGTAGGGGTACACTATTTTCAGACAAACCCAAATGGGTGTGTCTGAAATTTTCGTGGAATTGAGGCAGCAAAATTCGGGCAACTGGAATGGTAAAATGATGATCAACATTGACACACATTGACAAAATCATCTTAAAGCATTAACTCTTGGGGGGAACCCCGTTTCAGACAAACCACAAATGGTGAAATGCATGTTAGCAAAAAAATTGGTCAACATGCGTGTGCTTTCCAGGGTCTTGAGCTTTGATGCACAACTTGGGGTCCAGATGCGTGGAATTTTGGCTGTGAGATCAGGTGGGTGGCTGGTTGTTTGAAATGTGTCAGTAGGTTTTTCTGCACGTTGTTCTTGATGCCCTTTGGGATTTAATCACACCAAGAACTTTTTGCTGGGAGATCCACTTGCCCACGTCTCTGTTTTTTCAGCTCGGCCCTCTTTGTCACGGAAAACATGATAAAATCTCAGCGAATCTCAGTTGATAAACTCAGATTTTTGGGCAAAAGAGCTCACTCGCCGACAAAGGTGGCCCTTCAACAATATTTCATTGAGGGCTTATTGGTGATTAGTCAACCCTTGGGTGTGTTTTTCCGTTGAATCCCCATGATCTTTGTTTGGGTTGCCGGCGAGATCTACACATTTTCTTGACCCATGCTTTCAAACATATAATATTTATAATACGTATACTTATCATATAATCATATATATATATATTATACACACATACATACATACATACATACATATATATACATACATACATACATACATATATATACATACATACATACATACATACATATATATACATACATACATACATACATACATACATACATACATGTTACATACATATATATATATACATATAAATTCATATTCATGTTTCAAGTCTTGGATCTGGATCAGTCACCGAGTCAAACACATTTTATCCTCCGGTGCTCTGATTCAGGCCCGATGGACAGACGTACCGGGGGTCCTTTGTAGACAACCGGGCCCAAGGCGCTACGGATGGCGTCAAGTCACCTGCGGCTTTGACTGGGAAAATGACGTATCCATGATCTGAAAAATAAATGCCAAAGGATGTTATAAATATATATATATTTGATATATATGATATATATATGATATATATGATATATATGATATATATGATAGATATATATGATACATATGATATATATTATATATATATGATATATATGATATATTTGATATATATGATATATATGATATATATGATATATATATACATGATATATATGATATATACGATATATATGATATATATGATATATATATATGATATATACGATATATATGATATATATGATATATATGATATATATATATGATATATATGATATATATGATATATATGATGTATATGAGATATACGATATATATGATATATATGATATATATATGATATATATATACATGATATATATGATATATATGATATATATGATATATATGATATATATGATATATATGATATATATGATATCTATGATATCTATGATATCTATGATATATATATGATATATATATACATGATATATATGATATATATGATATATATGATATATATATATATGGCATCCCAGGTAGATCCACCTCTGGAGAATTGATCATGGCATGGCTTGGGATTTGGGGTTTCCCTAAATCCCTTGTGGGATTTTTGGCAACGTTTTCTGACACCAGAAATCACCGGACGGTGAAGTGTTAGTAGCCCTTCGGTAAACAATGGTGATTTTTCCCTTAAAAATGGTGATTTACCCATTAAACATGGTGATTTTCCCATTAAACATGGTGGATATGGTCATTTAGTTCGTTGATTTTCCCATTAAAAATGGTGATTTTCCATAGCTATGTTGGTTTGCCAGAGGTCAGTAGGTGATATTCCATTTCTATTGCTATATATATACACAATATTATCCCATGATGGAAACACAATGTTTCGGCCTCTTCAATCCCCCAACATCAGGTTATTTCTTTAGTTTAGAACTTTAGAAACCCAACTGTCCTAACTCATCCTATTAACTCATCCTAACTCTAGTTCCATCCTCGTCCGCTCAAAGATTTCCAGCGCTGCCCGGTCAGGCCACGGCATTTTTGAAGCCGCCAATGGCAACACCTACGAGGGACAGTGGCATCAGGAGCGACGCTTGCGCAACGCGCAGCTTAAAATGATCGTGAAGATGTTAGGAAAGGAGTGGAAAGAGATGTTGAGATATGTTATATAAGATGTGTTATAAAAGATATGTTATATACAGTAAGAGATATGAGATATAATATGTTATAAGTATAAGAGACAATGGGAACTATTGGAAAAACATGGGAATGTAAGGCAATGCATACGTGGCAACTGGAGATCTAAAGTGAAGCACTCGGCAAATTCATCTACTTCCGTACGCGATTGAAAAAAGCACGTTGTGCTAGATTGCAGGAGGGTATCCATTTTCACATCCTAGAGTTATCCAAAGTCTGTTCTACAAATAACTTTGGGTTATCATTATATAATCATTATATACATCACAAGAATGATGGATAACTCCAAATATACAGAGGTAATTAACTCCAAAAAAAGTTCTCCATCATTCTTGTGGAGGGTTGAAACGATCCACCAGCAAATCGACCGATTCTTCGCATCACTTGACGTCCAATGTTTGCATAGCTTGATGTCCAATGGATTCAAATAGCTTGATTCATGATGAACCATTTCATGCCATTTCTAGGATTCTAGGATTCCTTTCAGATCTCAGAATTTTTCACCAATTTCGGCGCTGTATCGCGCCATTTTTCGGTTGTCCCCCAAGCACTTGACGTCGCAGGACCGCGCCCATGGATACGGCAAGTGCGCAGCTGCACGTCCAGCTGTGGTCGTTAAAGTGGCTTGCAATTGGGTAATCCTTCTCGTGAGTTTCGTTCATACATGGTCAATATATGGATATCAATATGGATGACTGATGATAACTGGTTGAAATGGAATAGATCTGTAATTGGAAAGGATCTTCCAGCTATAAACCAGTTTCTTTGTGGGAAAATCCCTTTAGCCTATGAAAATATCTCATTCCCAAACGAAACCATGGTAAAATCTTCTTGGGTCTAATGTGGTTAAAGCAATGTCATAAACCATCTGTTTGGGAATGGTTTATACCACCTAAAAGAATGGTGAAATTGGTTTACCCATTTTTTTTTGGGGGGTCATTTTCTGTGCCTCGTCACTTTGTTTTTCGAACGTCCTCACTTTCGAAAACGCAGCCTCTGGTAATTTATATATATAACCTAGCTCGAATCTTCAAAACTCCGATATACCATGAATACCATGGATATATAGAATGGGCTAGCGCCCTGTGCCGCCGACCCCCCCTTTGTGGGGGTGGCAGGGCAGGATCAGTAAATAAAACCACAGGAGAAGTTAAGACTTTCAAGACCTACACGAAACAGACCGGTGTGAGCTCGAGTTGAGGATTGTAAGGGTGGTGGCAGTATTTATAAGTAGAGGAAGCCATGCAGCAGTTGGAGGATTGTAAGGGTGGTGGCAGGTGGCGCGAGGGATTTGGAGGGTTGTAAGAGTTTGAAACGTTTGAAGCCTGGTAAGGGCTATGACAAAGCAGGTTCCACACCTCCGGTGGAGGGTTTTAGGGGTTTTAGGGGTCTTAAGCGTTTGAAGGCTGGCAAACGGCAGGCTCGAATGCCCTAACAAGAGAGGGCTATGTGCAGGCAAAGGGCAGGCTGCAATGCTGGAACGCTGACGGTGCACGCAAAGGGCAGGCTGCAACCCTGGAGCAGCAAAGGCTGACGGCCAGAGGGCTTGGTGGCAGCTGCAGTTGGAGGATTGTAAGGGTGGTGGCAACACCCGGTGGAGGGTTTTAGGGGTTTTAGGGGTTTTAAGCGTTTGAAGGCTGGCAAACGGCAGGCTCGAATGCCCTAACAAGACAGGGCTATGTGCAGGCAAAGGGCAGGCTGCAATGCTGGAACGCTGACGGCCAGGAACTTGGTGGAAGCTGCCGCGAGGGATGGTTTTAGGGGTTTTAAGGGTTTAAAGCTTGGCAAACGATGTGCAGGCAAAGGGCAGGCTGCAACCCTGGAGCAGCAAAGGCTGACGGCCAGAGGGCTTGGTACACCTCCGGTGGTTTTAGGGTCTTAAGCGTTTGAAGGCTGGCAAACGGCAGGCTCGAATGCCTAACAAGAGAGGGCTATGTGCAGGCAAAGGGCAGGCTGCAATGCTGGAACGCTGACGGTGCAGGCAAAGGGCAGGCTGCAACCCTGGAGCAGCAAAGGCTGACGGCCAGAGGGCTTGGTGGCAGCTGCCGCGAGGAAGCCATGCAGCAGTTGGAGGATTGTAAGGGTGGTGGCAGGTGGCGCGGTTCCACACCTCCGGTGGAGGGTTTTAGGGGTTTTAGGGGTTTTAAGCGTTTGAAGGCTGGCAAACGGCAGGCTCGAATGCCCTAACAAGACAGGGCTATGTGCAGGCAAAGGGCAGGCTGCAATGCTGGAACGCTGACGGCCAGGAACTTGGTGGAAGCTGCCGCGCACATTTAAAGCCCGCGCGGAAGGCCTTGCACAGGTGAAGCCGGCGCAGGCGCCTTCGCGTGTTTGGTGCCCGCACGGAAGGCAAAGGACGGGCCCCGCCGTCTTCATCAGGTCGATGACTTGAACCGCTACTACGGGAATGCGGGAACGGCTGCTTTGGCCTTGAAAGACCAAATTTTCCGCAGGAAAACTTACTTGCCCAAAGCATATAATTTTCATGTCCAAATGCCTGGAAATCTGAACTGGAGGATGACGCATGCCAGGAGAACGGCAGGCTGCCCTATAACAAGAGAGGGCTATGTGCAGGCAAAGGGCAGGCTGCAATGCTGGAACGCTGACGGTGCAGGCAAAGGGCAGGCTGCAACCCTGGAGCAGCAAAGGCTGACGGCCAGAGGGCTTGGTGGCAGCTGCCGCGAGGAAGCCATGCAGCAGTTGGAGGATTGTAAGGGTGGTGGCAGGTGGCGCGGTTCCACACCTCCGGTGGAGGGTTTTAGGGGTTTTAGGGGTTTTAAGCGTTTGAAGGCTGGCAAACGGCAGGCTCGAATGCCCTAACAAGACAGGGCTATGTGCAGGCAAAGGGCAGGCTGCAATGCTGGAACGCTGACGGCCAGGAACTTGGTGGAAGCTGCCGCGAGGGATGGTTTTAGGGGTTTTAAGGGTTTAAAGCTTGGCAAACGATGTGCAGGCAAAGGGCAGGCTGCAACCCTGGAGCAGCAAAGGCTGACGGCCAGAGGGCTTGGTGGCAGCTGCCGCGAGGAAGCCATGCAGCAGTTGGAAGATTGTAAGGGTGGTGGCAGGTGGCGCGGTTCCACACCTCCAGTGGAGGGTTTTAGGGGTTTTAAGCGTTTGAAGGCTGGCAAACGGCAGGCTCGAATGCCCTATAACAAGAGAGGGCTGGAGCAGCAAAGGCTGACGGCCAGAGGGCTTGGTGGCAGCTGCCGCGAGGAAGCCATGGAGGATTGTAAAGGTGGTGGCAGGTGGCGCGGTTCCACACCTCCGGTGGAGGGTTTTAGGGGTTTTAGGGGTTTTAAGCGTTTGAAGGCTGGCAAACGGCAGGCTCGAATGCCCTAACAAGACAGGGCTATGTGCAGGCAAAGGGCAGGCTGCAATGCTGGAACGCTGACGGCCAGGAACTTGGTGGAAGCTGCCGCGCACATTTAAAGCCCGCGCGGAAGGCCTTGCACAGGTGAAGCCGGCGCAGGCGCCTTCGCGTGTTTGGTGCCCGCACGGAAGGCAAAGGACGGGCCCCGCCGTCTTCATCAGGTCGATGACTTGAACCGCTACTACGGGAATGCGGGAACGGCTGCTTTGGCCTTGAAAGACCAAATTTTCCGCAGGAAAACTTACTTGCCCAAAGCATATAATTTTCATGTCCAAATGCCTGGAAGTCTGAACTGGAGGATGACGCATGCCAGGAGAAGGTTTACGCGATGTGGTTTGACCTTGGAAAGCTAAGAAGGAAAAGTTCCACACCTGCGGTGGTCCCAGGCGCCGCCCCGGCCTTGGCGAAGGCCGGGGTCGGCGGATAATATTAATCACCATTATAATACCTAGCTCAAATCTCCAAAACTCCAATATACCATAGATATTGTATTAGTCACCATTATTTAATGGTATCACCATTACAATGAATCACCATTATAATGGTATAATAATTTTCGAAGCTCCTCCATTCTTGGGGATAAGCGAACCGTAGGTACGTGCATGTGGATGGCAGCACCTACGAGGGCGAGTCAGGAACCTCAGTGTCCTCTGCGCCGCCTGGGTTCGTCGAAAATGGGGCGAAGATGGGGTAGCCTCTGGTGCAAATCACAATTTTTATAGGGAGATTGATAGTGATTTATAGTGATTTAATGGGATTTATAGTGATTCAATGGGATATTGGGATTAATGGGATATACCCTCTGGTAAACTAACAGATATAGCTATTGAAAATGGTGATTTCTTTCGTGGATTTAGCAGCTATAAAATGGTGATTTTCCATAGTTATGTTAGTTTGCCAGAGGGTAGTTCGTTGATTTACCCATGCAAAATATGGTGGATATGGTGGATGTTCCAGTTTGTTGTGTAAACGTTCAGAGGGGAATCCCACTGGGGGTGAAAATGGTGGATCAATGTGCTATACAAGTGGTGTGTAACACTCAATATTGTCAATATCCCATTATACACATCAATCTAAAATCATCTGTTTATTGTCTTCTTACTGGTGCTAAGAGTAGGGAATGGATGGGACTGGGGGTTGCTGGGGTTATTAATTGATAGTTATTGTGGATCATTCCCGAAAATTCCCTACTAAGCACCAGTAAGAAGATTCCCCCAAAAAATCAACAGAAACATTGGTTTTATGACAAAAGTGGTCGGCAATGCGATTTCCGTTTTGACCATTTAAGAAGAATATTGGGGGTAATCCAAAAAGGATGTCCAATGACGCCCTTTACCATGTGGGAAATCAACACCATTCTAGACCAAGGGTAAATCCTGGGGTGATCTGTCACAATTTCTGTGTTTTTCTGCCCCAAAAATCCACTGCTTTTGTGGGAAATCTGTGGTGTTTTGAGGTTCATTCCTGCAACGGAAAATTTGACCCCCAGACAACTGGTCTCAGGGGTAGCTCGTAGCTCGAGTAGCGGGATGATAAACCTCAAAAACTCGGCATATCTCGTCATCCTTGTGAAAACGGAAAGCGCTGAAGCGATTTTCAGTGGCGAAGTCACGGTATGATGCAGATCACCATAGCTCCTTAGCTTGCTCCCTCGGTTCACCATTGGATAGATGAGACCGCGAAAAATATCATATTGAACCGTAACCAACCAACCAACCATTAAATCATTTTCCATCCAATTCCCATCCCAAAGAAACAAGATAAAAACCAGCCATGAATTGCCTCGACTCATCCGTCAACATCGTTTCCTACGGATTCTCCGTGTTTCCCACGGCTTCGCCAGGTGGGTGCAAGACGAAAAGTCGGGCAAAGGTGTCGAGTGCTGGGCTGATGGAGCCAGGTCAGGGATGCGGGTGTCGCGCGGCGTTTGGGTTTAACGATGGGTTTTTACTGTTAAAAAAGTGGGGGTTTAACGATGGGTTTGGGCATACCATACCATGCCCATTACCATGGTAATGCCCATACCATGGTAATGCCCATACCATGGTTTATCTATGGTTTGAACTGTTTTTGGTTTAAAAAAACACAGGTATGGGCATGTATGCGCCAATTGGGATTGAAGTGAATAGAAATTCTGGTTGGTGGTTTGGAACATGTTTTTTTTTTCCCATTCAGTTGGGCATGTCATCATCCCAACTGACGAACTCATATTTTTCTGAGGGGTTGGTCAACCACCAACCAGTTTATTCTTAAACCATAGATTTAGTATGATTTAGTATGACTCATATTTTTCTGAGGGATTGAAGTGAATCGAAATTGGTGTTTTAGTCGTAGGTTGATGCGCGATTCCTACCACTTGTGGCAGAGGGGAGTATCACCATGTTTGACCAGTGCTTCCTCCAAGGATATGACGGGGATATGGTATTTATTTGGATGTTCACGCTCTGGTAAACATACAAAAAGCTATGGAAAATGGCCATTTATAGTGGATTTACCTATTGAAAATGGTGATTTCCCATAGTTAATTGTGGTTAATGGTGATTATTAGTGCTCTATAGTGGTTAATTGTGGTTAATGGTTATATTTATGATCTTTAAAGTGTAAAGAAACATGTGGCCTTTCATGGATGACTATCTTTTTGGGCACCTAATTCTAAGGGATCTTCCAACTTTTAAGATCTTTTAGGAACTTTAGTAATGTGGGTAGAACTCAATGTCATGTTTACCATCCATCCCCCAGTCATCATCACTTTGCTAGGTGGTATATGCACCATTCCCAGTTATGGGTGTTTTGCTTCAGACTATCTCTACGACCCCTGCGTCCTTCCACTGTTCCAGTTGCAGACTCTACGGATTAGTCGGTTTCCCATCGATGGCCACAACCCCGAAGTTGTGAATAAGAAGTCTCTAAAACATATTTACATATTTGAAGTGATTAATCACTATTTTGGTAGGGTAGGAATTTATTTTGCTGTCTTTTTTTTGGTTGCTATATAATATCTTTTAGTCTGTACTAGTTTATATTTGAGAGCAAACTCGCACACGGCAAAAAATCATTGAGATGGCCAAATTCAACCGACATCAACTTGACAGTATCCTCATCGTTTTCTGGTGATCATCATTATCATTGCCATTTTCCATGCTTGAAGCTGAATTTCCGTTTTCTGACCAACCAGCTTGGTACCCTCTGGTACTGTAAACGTTTACATAACTATGGAAAATCACCATTTTAATTGGTAAATCCACTATAAATGGCCATTTTCAATAGCTATGTTAGTTTACCAGAGGCTAAGCCCATGCAGTCATCAGCTGGATTCATGAAATTGATCGTCTAAAATCTATCCCAAATGGATGTTTCCAAAATTGATGTTCCATGATGTGTATATATATATAGATATTATATATAGATATTATATAGCATTACTATTGTTATTGTTACTGTTACTATTATACGCAAGCATTTACAGATTTATCCTTTCGAATTTGATCTACCCAATTTGAACCCCCAAAACAATGCTGTAGACACCGCACGACCTGGCCGTAGGTATGAAGGTCAATTTCAGCATGGCTCCAAGCACGGCGTCCGGATGCCGAAGGTCATGAGGCCAACAAAAAACGAACCGATCTGTAGGGAAATATATGGGAAATATATTGGAAATATATGGGAAATATATGGGAAATTAAATGGTGAGAACATAAGACATAGGAAGGTCTGGGAAATATATGGGAAATCCACTCTGATTGGAGGTTTATAGATGTGTAAACCATCTATTTCTATTCTGGATAACAAATCCATTGACTTCCGATGTCACTGGAATGATGGTTTTCATCATCCCCAGGCCTACGGTAATTCAGATAGACAATCATAGACATGCTAAATTACTACTAAGGATGATCTTAGATGTCCTATGTACGACTGATCATGATGTGGCCCCACAGTTTCAAGGTTGATATACATGGTAAAACATGGTAAAACATGGTAAAACAAGTTGCGGTATCTTGTTGGCTCTACCTATTGCAGATCCCGAGAAACATCGCCTGGCTCCATGCTGGTTGAGTCACCCTTCCAACATTCCATATGAAACGACTGGAAGTTTGGCGAGGCCCAGAAGATTGCTGGATATCAAGTGATCTGATAGCATTGATCGGTTCAGTTCGGGATGATGATATCAATGGTATCCATCATGTTACGATTCGGAATCCCCAAAGTGACACGTGGCCCTTGGCCGTTTTTACAACCTTTACATCTTACATAGCAAAGTTTCAACAAATCTTGACATCTTGCACAACATTCCCAGTTTGTTTTGGATGTTTTTTGTTGGGTCATAAAATGATCCCCTTCAGTGGCTGTCACTGAAATCCCATCAAGAACTGCTCCGAGGCTGGCATCTACAAATCTGCCACGGGAGTGGTCTATGAAGGCCAATTCAAGACGCTCGGCATAGCGCAAGCTGTGGATCCGTTGTGGAGTCCCACGACTCGGAATCTCGAAAGAAGGGATATCCACATTTCGAAATGGAGGTTTCCTAAAATGGGAGGTACCCCCCCATTTTCATCATCCATTTTAATAAGATGTTCCATAAAATTACGATATATAAACACTATAAACCATCCAGCGATTAATAAAGGGCTACACCGTACCACCACAAAAAAACAACGTCCCCCGAGAATCCATGACGACGGCAAGATCACGATGGCAAGCCATGTTGAGAGCCCAAGAATTTGGTAAATCCTCTGGTAAACGTTTACATCACTATGGAAAATGGCCCATTTGTAAATGGTTTACCTATAAAAAATGGTGATTAAACTGTCCCATAACGAACTGGAAAGATCCACCATGTTTAATGGGTGAAGCAACTATTTCGACTGGGCCATGGCTTCAATGTCGCAAACGGTAACAAATTACCGGAGGGTAAACCTTCTTGTTAAACATAGATTAGACATAGATGAGATTAAGAATAGGAAAGAACAGATTTTCCTGGCTCCAAAATGATGTTGGAGATCCTGTCTGGAGTCTCCTGGTCGCGAGGAATGACAAAATGGATGGCCATGGTGTCCGGGATCTCAGTTGACGCCATCGAAATGATGGAAATTTCATGGCCGGGATGGGATGGAACCCATCCCTTTCGATGTCCAACTTACCTTCCGAAAGTTGGACATGATGGATGACATGTTGCATAGAACATCATAGAACCATTTTTTGAACATGGGATTGAACCATATTGAACCATCATGTTCGATGTGGGATAGAACATGATAGAACTTTCATAGCCTCCGGTGTCCGACCCAAAGATGACAATGTAAAATCCTCGGTTGCACATGAAACCAGAAGCAGCCGGTTGCCTCTGTTTGGCCGATTCATCCGAAAATTCGATGGAGATTTATATAGCTGTAACAGCGCACTCCCGGCATGGGATTTTTCTGGGCGACGATTATGACAGCGATGATGTGGTTTTCTAGGGATCTAAATGGGGATCCTAGTTCTCCAGGACCCAAATCTATCAACATGTCTAGCTGAAAAGTAATGTCTGTTAGCCCCAAAAAAACATAAACCAGCCCCAGTAGAACTTACCCTCTGGTAAACGTTTACATAACTATGGAAAATCACCATTTTCAATGGGTAAATCCACTATTTCTATGGCAATTTTCAATAGCAAACTGTTAGTTTACCAGAAGGTACCAGCTTTCCGCTTCCCAGAAATAGGTGGTTTTTTCACCATCCCCAATTGGAGCTGCAGCCCGCAGCGTTTGCCGCAGCAAGGTCTACAAGTTTGCAGATGGCCGGACCTACACAGGTCAATGGCAGTTGGAAACTCAGGAGATGGGCCTTTGAACAACGCAAAACCGCGACTGCGACATTGCGGTGGAAACACAAAAGCTAGTTTTTTCGGTGCAGTTCCAGTAAGAAGTGGATATATACTGTAATCATAGTTTTAGGGGCACCATATCCCAACTTCTGTGATTAAAAAAACACCTCAACTGTAACCCCAAGATCTGACGCGATTTGTGGTGAAAAACGTCCAAACTTCTCAGCAATTCTGGGGTGATCAGACCTTAGGACCTTGAGACTTCCACGCCATCGTTTCGGTTTTGAAGAGCCGTTTTTTTTATCACTAAAATTGTGAGTTTCAAATGGAGGTTTCCTAAGTCATGGGGGGTACCCCCCAGTCATCATCATCCATTGATTCATGGATTTTCCCGTGGAAATCAACCATCCAGCGATAAAGGGGTACCCATATGAATGGACACCCCCACATGTTTACCGCATTTTACAGCGAAGTTTTTCACAACAGCCGCCTCCAGGCGTGGACACATGTGCGGTGCCCGGAGCCAGGGATATACTGGGGATATCACCAACGATATAAATGGCGGATGGCCACCCCAAATAAAGGGCCATCAAACATTCAGGAAAAAATTGGAGAGTCCGATTTTTGGAGTACCCATTTTCAGACAAACCCAACATGGTACTGTAATTAGTGTAGGGAAAATGATGTTCAATACCATTTTTTCCCGGTTCTTTTGAAATTGTTGGGCAAACTCACACTCATGGAAATGTAATGGAGCAACAACCCGATCGAACTCGCACAATCAGCAACACCACGATTTAAGGAGCACATATATATATAATATAATAGATAATAATATATATATAATATAATATATAATATAATATGATATAATATAATATAATATAACATAATATAATATATTATAATATAATATATTATAATATAATATAATACAATATATGATAATATAATATATTATAATATAATATAATACAATATAATATAATATATAATATATAATATATAATATATAATATATAATATATAATATATAATATAATATATCATATAATATATAATATAATATAATATATTATAATATAATACAATATATTATAATATAATATAATACAATATAATATAATATAATAATATAATATGTATATGTATATATATATATGCTGACGCATCTACAATTCAATTTGTGTTTGTATTTACTGGAAGGTGGGGATTTCGGACTTATCCGATATAGGCATTCTGTGAAGCAACCAGCACTGAAAACCGATTGCGTTGGGGCACCTAAGTGGTTCAAGACCAGAGATTGCTCGGTTATTTTTCGTGTTGCGATGGCAAGAAACATCAATGTGGAACTGCTTAGTGGCAACGTTTACACCCTGGCAGTGCGGCCAGAAATGACGATCGAAGAGTTGAAAGAAGAAGTGAAGGTTTTCCATCCATCAGAGGATGAGATCACCCGGATACTCAGCACCGTGGAGTTTGTCCTTCACGGGGAGAAACTGAATGATCTCCAGATGAGTGTCTCAGAGTCTATCGTCGACTCAGCCAATTTGCAGGTTGTCTTCTATGTCAAGCCGGCAATTGAGTGTGTTAATGCATTTGGCCACACGGTGGAGGAATTGCGTGACGTACGCATCCCTAGCACTAAAACATTCATCCAACCACATGCCTTCCAACACTGCAAGTACTTGTTGCGACTGGTTATCCCGGAGTCTGTGACTTGGATTGGAGATAATGCTTTTTCTGGCTGCAGCTCTTTGACGAGTTTGACCATCCCGGAGTCTGTGACTCGGATTGGATATTTTGCTTTTTGCAAATGCGGCTCTTTGACGAGTTTGACCATCCCGGAGTCTGTGACTCAGATTGGAGATGGTGCTTTTGCTGGCTGCAGCTCTTTGACGAGTTTGACCATCCCGGAGTCTGTGACTGAGATTGGAGATGGTGCTTTTTCTGGCTGCAGCTCTTTGACGAGTTTGACCATCCCAGAGTCCGTGACTCAACTTGGAAATGGTGCATTTCGTGCATGCTCCTCGTTGACGAGTTTGTCTATCCCGAAGTCTGTGACTCAGATTGGAGATCATGCTTTCACTGGCTGCAGCTCTTTGAAGAGCTTGAAAATCCCGGAGTCTGTGATTCAGATTGCAGATCATGTTTTTCGTGACTGCACCTCGTTGACGAGTTTAACCATTCCGGAGTCTGTGACTCAGATTGGAGATGGTGCTTTTGCTGGCTGCAGCTCTTTGACAAGTTTGACCATCCCGGAGTCCGTGACTGAGATTGGAGATGGTGCTTTTTCTGGCTGCAGCTCTTTGAAGAGCTTGAAAATCCCGAAGTCTGTGACTCAGATTGGAGATCATGCTTTCACTGGCTGCAGCTCTTTGACGAGTTTGACCATCCCGGAGTCTGTGACTCGGATTGGAGATTTTGCTTTTTGCAAATGCGGCTCTTTGACGAGTTTGACCATCCCGGAGTCTGTGACTCAGATTGGAGATGGTGCTTTTGCTGGCTGCAGCTCTTTGACGAGTTTGACCATCCCGGAGTCTGTGACTGAGATTGGAGATGGTGCTTTTTCTGGCTGCAGCTCTTTGACGAGTTTGACCATCCCAGAGTCCGTGACTCAACTTGGAAATGGTGCATTTCGTGCATGCTCCTCGTTGACGAGTTTGACTATCCCGAAGTCTGTGACTCAGATTGGAGATCATGCTTTCACTGGCTGCAGCTCTTTGAAGAGCTTGAAAATCCCGGAGTCTGTGACTCAGATTGCAGATCATGTTTTTCGTGACTGCACCTCGTTGACGAGTTTAACCATTCCGGAGTCTGTGACTCAGATTGGAGATGGTGCTTTTGCTGGCTGCAGCTCTTTGACAAGTTTGACCATCCCGGAGTCCGTGACTGAGATTGGAGATGGTGCTTTTTCTGGCTGCAGCTCTTTGAAGAGCTTGAAAATCCCGAAGTCTGTGACTCAGATTGGAGATCATGCTTTCACTGGCTGCAGCTCTTTGAAGAGCTTGAAAATCCCGGAGTCTGTGACTCAGATTGGAGATTGTGCTTTTGCTGGCTGCAGCTCCTTGACGAGTTTGACCATCCCGCACTCTGTGCGGAAAATTGGGAAGAATGTCGTGCAGGGTTGCAGCTCTTTGAGAAATTCGAGGAATGTGTCCCCCGACCTGGCAGTAAAGGCATCGCCATCCAAAAGACGTCGCAGATGAGACACAGCTTGAACCAATGTGACTGAATGATTGACGGATGAAAACGCCTGAGAAAAAGAGATGGTTTTGAGCAGCGCTGGAGTGGAAATCGCAGAATAAGTGGTCAAAATGGTCACTTCCCGCATCAAAATGGTCCTCCAAATCCATGTTTTTTGGAGCTTCCAGTGTTCCAGTTCTGATTTTGGCCATGAGTTCAGAATGTAAGGCCCACGGAACTTTTACATTGTTGGGATGAAGCCCATGATTTGGAGCTTTCTTAAAATGGGATCCGTAAATCACCTGGGGTTTCAATACCATGACTTGGATGATGACTCGGGGTACCTCCCATTTTGGGAAACCTCCATTTAGGATACCCTTTGGTAATGGAACATGGCCCACTTAGTTCGATGATTTACCTAGAAAATGGTGATGTTCCATAGCTTCGTAGGTTTGATGCTCCGAGCGGTCGCGAAAGCTTAGCCACAAACTGTGTGCAAACGATGGCGGAAACGGAGTTTGCCAAAATGACGGCACTAGTCTATTAGTGTATACATTGAGTATACATTGTATTCTGTAGACATGACATTTAGAGAGTACACCGGTGCACCTGCTGAAATTGTTTGTCAAATGGCAGGCGGGCTTAGGTGATTTCTTCACCTGAAATGGCAACAACAGGGTTGGGTTCCACTAATGCGACTCTAATGTTGCAAAAACACTAAACATACGAGCAGCGGCTGCTAAACCATGCGAAAGCCTGGTTGGTTGATGATTAGCACTATCCAGATCTATCCAGATCTGTCCGGGCAAATGATCATTCTCCAGATCTATCATGATCCATTAGGGGAATCCCTTAGGGATTTCAACATCTTTCAACCCTAGGGTTTTACATTCCCAGTCACCGAACATCACCCGAAAATCCCCCGAAGCCAGGGATATACTGGGGATATCACCAACGATATAAATGGCGGATGGCCACCCCAAATAAAGGGCCATCAAATATTCAGGAAAAATAGGAGAGTCCGATTTTTGGAGTACCCATTCTCAGACAAACCCAACATGTTAATTAGGGAAAATGATGTTCAATACCATTTTTCCCGGTTCTTTTGAAATTGTTGGGCAAACCCACACTCATGGAAATGTAATGGAACAACAACCCGATCGAACTCGCACAATCAGCAACACCACGATTTAAGGAGCACATATATATATATAATATAATATAATATAACATAATATAATATAATATAATATAATATATAATATAATATAATATATATAATATATATATAATATATAATATATATAATATATATAATATTTAATATATAACATATAATATATAATATATAATATATAATATATAATATATAATACATAATATATAATATATAATATATAATATAATATAACATAATATAGTATAGTATAGTATAATATAATATAATATAATATATAATATAATATAATGTGTGTTTGTACTCACTGGAAGGTGGGGATTACGGACCAATCCGATATAGGCATGCTGTGAAGCAACCAGCGCTGATAACCGATTGCTTTGGGGCACCTAAGTGGTTCAAGACCAGAGATTGCTTGGTTATTTTTCGTGTTGCTATGGCAAGAAACATCAATGTGGAACTGCTTAGTGGCAATGTTTACACCCTGGCAGTGCGGCCAGAAATGACGATCGAAGAGTTGAAAGAAGAAGTGAAGGTTTTCCATCCATCAGAGGATGAGATCACCCGGATACTCAGCACCGTGGAGTTTGTCCTTCACGGGGAGAAGCTGAATGATCTTCAGATGACAGTCTCAGATTCTATCCTCGACTCTGCCAACGTGCAGGTTATCTTCTATGTCAAGCCGGCAATTGAGTGTGTCAACAAATTTGGCCGCGAGGTGAAGGAATTGCGTGACGTGCGCATCCCTAGCACTGAAACATCCATCCAAACACATGCCTTCCAACACTGCAAGTACTTGTTGCAACTGGTTATCCCGGAGTCTGTGACTCAGATTGGAGAATATGCTTTTGATGGCTGCAGCTCTTTGAGGAGTTTGACCATCCCGGGGTCTGTGACTCAAATTGGAGAATATGCTTTTGATGGCTGCAGCTCTTTGAAGAGCTTGAAAATCCCGGAGTCTGTGACTCAGATTGCAGATCATGTTTTTCGTGACTGCACCTCGTTGACGAGTTTGACAATCCCGGAGTCTGTGACTCAAATTGGAGAATATGTTTTTTTTGGCTGCAGCTCTTTGACGAGTTTGACCATCCCGGAGTCTGTGACTCAGATTGGAGATGGTGCTTTTGCTGTCTGCAGCTCTTTGACAAGTTTGACCATCCCGGAGTCTGTGACTCAAATTAGACGACTTGCTTTTTCTGGCTGCAGCTCCTTGACGAGTTTGACCATCCCGGAGTCTGTGACTCAGATTGGAGACTCTGCTTTTTTTGGCTGCAGCTCTTTGAGGAGTTTGACCATCCCGGGGTCTGTGACTCAACTTGGAAATGGTGCATTTCGTGCATGCTCCTCGTTGACGAGTTCGACCATACCGGAGTCTGTGACTCAGATTCAAGATAGTGCTTTTGCTGGCTGCGCCTCTTTGACGAGTTTGACAATCCCGGAGTCTGTGACTCAAATTGGAGAATATGCTTTTGATGGCTGCAGCTCTTTGAGGAGTTTGACCATCCCGGGGTCTGTGACTCAACTTGGAAATGGTGCATTTCGTGACTCCTCGTTGACGAGTTTGACAATCCCGGAGTCTGTGACTCAAATTAGACGACTTGCTTTTTCTGGCTGCGCCTCTTTGACGAGTTTGACCATCCCGGAGTCTGTGACTCAGATTGGAGACTGTGCTTTTTTTGGCTGCAGCTCTTTGACGAGTTTGACCATCCCGGAGTCTGTGACTCAGATTGGAGATAATGCTTTTTCTGATTGCAGCTCTTTGACGAGTTTGACCATCCCGCACTCTGTGCGGAAAATTGGGAAGAATGTCGTGCAGGGTTGCAGCTCGTTGTGCTAGGCATCGCCATCCAAAAGACGTCGCAGATGAGACACAGCTTGAACCAATGTGACTGAATGATTGATGGATGAAAACGCTTGAGAAAAAGAGATGGTTTTGAGCAGAGATGGAAGTGGAAATCGCAGAATAAGTGGTCAAAATCGTCACTTCCCAAATCAAAATGGTCCTCCAAATCCGTGTTTTTTGGGGCTTCCAGTGTTCCAGATTTTGGCCATGAGTTCAGATGAGTTCAGAATGTAAGGCCCACGGAACTTTTACATTGTTGGGATGAAGCCCATGATTTGGAGCTTTCTTAAAATGGGATCCATAAATCACCTGGGGTTTCAATACCATGACTTGGATGATGACTCGGGGTACCTCCCATTTTGGGAAACCTCCATTTAGGATACCCTTTGGTAATGGAACATGGCCCACTTAGTTCGATGATTTACCTAGAAAATGGTGATGTTCCATAGCTTCGTAGGTTTGATGCTCCGAGCGGTCGCGAAAGCTTAGCCACAAACTGTGTGCAAACGATGGCGGAAACGGAGTTTGCCAAAATGACGGCACTAGTCTATCAATAGTGTATACATTGTATTCTGTAGATATGACATTTAGAGAGTGCACCAGTGCACCCGCTGAAATTGTTTGTCAAATGGCAGGCGGGCTTAGGTGATTTCTTCACCTGAAATGGCAACAGGGTTGGGTTCCATTAATGCGACTCTAATGTTGCAGAACCAAAAAACATATGAGCAGTGGCTGCTAAACCATGCTAAAGCCTGGTTGGTTGATGATTAGCACTATCCAGATCTATCCAGATCTGTCCGGGCAAGTGATCATTCTCCAGATCTATCATGATCCATTAGGGGAATCCCTTAGGGATTTCAACATCTTCCAACCCTAGGGTTTTACATTCCCAGTCACCGAACATCACCCGAAAATCCCCCGAAGCCAGGGATATACTGGGGATATCACCAACGATATACATGGCGGATGGCCACCCCAAATAAAGGGCCATCAAATATTCAGGAAAAATTGGAGAATCCGATTTTTGGAGTACCCATTTTCAGACAAACCCAACATGTTAATTAGGGAAAATGATGTTCAATACCATTTTTCCCGGTTCTTTTGAAATTGTTGGGCAAACCCACACTCATGGAAATGTAATGGAACAACAACCCGATCGAACTCGCACAATCAGCAAATATCAGCAACACCACGACTTAAGGAGCAAAACTATATATATATATATATAATTATATATATATAATTATATATACATATATATATACATACACATATTTATGTATATATATATATATGCTGACGCATCTACAATTTAATTTGTGTTTGTATTCACTGGAAGGTGGGGATTACGGACCAATCCAATATGGGAATGCTGTGAAGCAACCAGTACTGATAATCGATTGCGTTGGGGCACCTAAGTGGTTCAAGACCAGAGATTGCTTGGACAATTTGTGTGTTGCTATGGCAAGAAACATCAATGTGGAACTGCTTAGTGGCAAAGTTTACACCCTGGCAGTGCGGCCAGAAATGACGATCGGAGAGTTGAAAGAAGAAGTGAAGATTTTCCATCCATCAGAGGATGAGATCACCCGGATACTCAGCACCGTAGAGTTTGTCCTTCACGGGGAGAAACTGAATGATCTTCAGATGACCGTCTCAGATTCTATGCTCGACTCTGCCAATTTGCAGGTTATCTTCTATGTCAAGCCGGCAATTGAGTGTGTTAATGCATTTGGCCACACGGTGAAGGAATTGCGTGACGTACGCATCCCTAGCACTACAACATACATCCAACCACATGCCTTCCAACACTGCAAGTACTTGTTGCGACTGGTTATCCCGGAGTCTGTGACTTGGATTGCAAAATTTGCTTTTGAAGACTGCAGCTCCTTGACGAGTTTGACCATCCCGGAGTCTGTGACTCAAATTGGACCATATGCTTTTTCTGGCTGCAGCTCTTTGAAGAGTTTGAACATCCCGGAGTCTGTGACTCAAATTGGAGGTAGTGCTTTTCTGTGACTGCACCTCGTGGGCCATGAGTTCAGAATGTAAGGCCCACGGAACTTTTACATTGTTGGGATGAAGCCCATGATTTGGAGCTTTCTTAAAATGGGATCCCCCAGTCACCAGGGGTTTCAATACTAAAATAGTCATGACTTGGATGATTTGGGGGTACCGGGGTACCCATTTCAGGAAACCTCCATTTAGGATACCCTTTTGTAATGAAACATGGCCCACTTAGTTCGATGATTTACCTATAGAAAATGGTGATGTTCCATAGCTTCGTAGGTTTGATGCTCCGAGCGGTCGCGAAAGCTTAGCCACAAACTGTGTGCAAACGATGGCGGAAACGGAGTTTGCCAAAATGACGGCACTAGTCTATCAATAGTGTATACATTGTATTCTGTAGATATGACATTTAGAGAGTGCACCAGTGCACCCGCTGAAATTGTGTGTCAAATGACAGGCGGGCTTAGGTGATTTCTTCACCTGAAATGGCAACAGGGTTGGGTTCCATTAATGCGACTCTAATGTTGCAAAACCAATAAACATCCGAGCAGTGGCTGCTAAACCATGCCAAACGATGGTTGGTTGATGATTAGCACTATCCAGATCTATCCAGATCTGTCCGGGCAAGTGATCATTCTCCAGATCTATCATGATCCATTAGGGGAATCCCAGTGAAATAACATCAAATAACCGTTATAACCAGTACCAAAAAGGGATTTCAACATCTTTCAACCCTTTTTTTTGGGGCTTTTACATTCCCAGTCACCGAACATCACCCGCAAATCTCCAGCGTTGCGCAACGAGGAATGGCAAGGGAAAGATGGAGTGGCCCAATGGCTCCACTTACGAGGCTCGCTAAGTTGGGACCACTAATAACTCCCATGAAACACGATGGTTTATGATAGCTATAACGAACTAGTATTCATGGGGTGAAAATAAAGCAACATTCACATCACTGTGGGGGCGAGCCCAATGTATGAATTTCCCCATAGTGGATGAATCACCATCCATAAATCCCAGCCTTTTTTTAGTGGTTTGGGTACCGTTTGGTTTTGACCCACAACCAACGTTGTTTTTTTTGGAAAGCGGAACGTCCAACTCTCAACAGAACATGAATGTATGACCCAAAAGAAGCATCTCATGTTTTGGACAACTGTCAGGTCCTTGTCGGTTGCAAAATCAGTTCAATCTATGCCAAAAAAAATGGTCATTTTGAGGCCACAGGCATTAATCTCCGCAAACTGGAATTCATGGCAGTTTAAAGGAGAAAATGGTGCTAATATGTGATACTCCATTAGAATTAGGGGTATACCACTTTCAGGCTTTAGGGTCGGTTTTTCCCATTTTCAAAGTGATACAATGTTACCACATTCTCAATCTTCTGTACCCTCACTGCCACCGGTGGGCATTCATCTTCCCTTGCACTCTCAGAATGGATCCGACCTTACCATCCAGGAAAAACGATGAACCTGAAAAAAAAAAGATCAATGAAGAATAAAATGGGAAACGTGTGTTTTTTTAAACCCATATCAGCACCATGGATGTGAGGTGTTATATCCAATCAAGTTATAATAATACTTACTGATTGCCCATTCCTCCACGGCAAACAAAATAAAGATAGATATGATATGATATGGTATGATATGATATGATATGGTATGATATGATATGATATGATGTGATGTGATATGAAATGATATGATATGATATGATATAAGTCCATCAAGGAAAGAAGTCCCTTTGCCACACCGGCCCGGCCCGATACCAAAAATCTCGCTGTCTGTCGACACAGCATGGTCCTTGTAGATGAGAAAAGTGCGTCCTCCCACCTCGCTGTAGTCATGTTCTTCTCCCTGGCGGCGGAAATCACAAGAAATACGTGATCGGTTGGTAAGAAACAAGATTGGAGATATATAACAGGGATACTATGACTATGGAAATATATGGAGATGGTTGGGATATGTCATCCATAGAAATGGAGATTGACTGAGATTCATCAAGAAAATTCAACAAAGAGGAGTCAAACCATCAATTCATCAGTTGATTAGTGTTTATTTGACTATGGGTCGCAGGTTTTTGAACCAGGACCCACGAATGAAGAGGGTACTTGCTGTTCACCAACATACAGTTTGATTCGACCTGCCCAGGCTCAGGATCCAGGTGGTAAAATCCACCATGCGTTCAAAAATAAACAATATTGATGATAAAATAAGGCATTATATTTTACGTATCATGAAATGGTATGTCATCACTGTCACTAGACCTGAAATAACATCGAGTTTGGCATCTGGCAGCTGCGAGGGACGAGGATGACAGATCAACGGAGTTGATTTCTCCAGTGTTTCATACTCAACAAGTCCAAATGATTGGGGGAAGTAAAATCTCTAGTATGGAAAGTGTATGGGAAATTTCTGGGGAGGGTTTCATGATGTATATGAATCATACTATCTATATATTAAATTACATGTATAGTGTATAAATTATGGTGTTTGAGAATCTATAATAAATCATAATCCACAATAGCGCACAGATACATATACATCCCAATTAAAAATCCCATGTGTTCACCATTTTCTTGGTTCAAACTCCATCTCTGTTGATTTAAAAATCCCAAAATCCCATCAAATATCACTACTGAATCGCTATCGAATCAGCATAAAATCCGATGAAACCACCATTAAAAGTTCCAAAATCCCCCTTTTCCCGTGATTTTCCGATGATTTTCCCATGTTCCATACATTCTCCGGTGGTTCGTTGAAGCCCCATGATTTCCCCCCGCAAACCGACCTTGGACGTGGTCAACTTATCATCACTGCGTTCGATGGCCCCGTCGAACTCCTGGAATAGCTGTGAGGATGAACATTGGGGATACGTTCTTGTGCGTTATAATTCTATAAAGGCTATTGTGGATAAAATATGGATATATTGCCCATTATATTCATATTTATACATATATATATATATAGTGGATACGATGAATCTAATGACGAGTATATATATATATGTATATATTAAATGGATATATGGAGGACTCCGAGACGATGATGGTCAAGAACTACAACAACAGCTGTATATATTTTATTTGAACAGCTACAGTAAATAAATAAATAAATATATATATATACATATATATATACATATACATATATACATATACATATATACATATACATATATACACCGTCTGGTAAACGTTTACATAGCTATGGAAAATCACCATCTTTAATAGGTAAATCAACTATAAATGGGCAATTTTCTATAGCTATGTTAAATTACCACAGAGTATATATATAATTATATAATATTATATATAGATAATGGCTCCCTATGTGTATGTCCGCCGACCCCTCCAAGGGGAGCGCGCCAGACGAGCTTGAACCACACGTGACTATATAATTGCCATTCATCTTCCCTGTTCCGTAGCAGTTTCTTAATGCGTTCCTTAGGTGCTGCGATCCTGCAAACATACCGCATGCCAAATTGACGCCACTATCCCTGTTGCAGCCAAGCAGCTGCAGCATCCTTGAACTTCTCCTGCGCCCAGGTATAGCAAGCCAACTTCGCCAAAGACATCTGCGCATAGGATGAAATTGCGTTGTCCGCAGCCATGTTGTAGTAGGCACTTCCGAAGTGCACCCCCACATCATGGGCCACCGTGGCTCTGAACCTTTGCGATGAGTGACCCAAATCTGCAGCCCGCCCTCTGCCCTCGTGTCATGCATCCTTGCTGGTTTCTTCTGCTATATCGTTCTTATCTTCAACTTCGGGGAGCTATACAACCAGTTCCCACTCGTCACAAACAGCCTGACACAAACAATAAAATCAACGAGCACCACTGTCAACCCGTTGCCTCACCTTTTCCCAACTCCAGTCACACCGAAGCCGCGGATGATCAAAAGCCCTCTGCCAAGCCACAGAGCTTGCCCAAGGGAATTACGTTCCAGCCGTGCCACTGTTTTGCCTCTGATCCTGAGACACCATGCTGCATGTCTCCTTTCCTGCTCCCCGGCCCTCTTTCACCTGAACCTGCCTCCCATCCTTGCTGCTGTTCTATTCCTACCACCACCCCGTGATCGTATCCACGGCCCCAGAAAGCTACCCTCACCCTCCTTGATCCTGAATTCCCCTAACTCTGGCTGCAGCCCAGATGCAAGACCTTCGTCTGCCGCAGCCTCTGTGTCAAGCGCCGCAACCATTGGACCACCTTCCGGCAGGACTTGCTCCCTTCTTTGCCATCCTGCTTTTTCACCGACTTCTTCTGCCGCGCCTTGGCACGACACCACCCTGCACTCGTGTCGCAACCTAGTCAACTGGAGCCTTTGCCTCTTGCTCTCCACCGCCCCCTGCCCCCAGTTCCCGCCTGCCCACAGCCGCATGTGATGGATGTCAAAAACTTAATGACAATTTTGAATACTCTCGTTTGGATCGTACAATGCTGATGCGGGACGGCTTCTTGAAAATGCCATGGAAATATTCAACATCTTCAGCAGAGTGCCGGCATTGGGTATATTTACTTCAGAGTTGTGTGCTGCTGTTTGTCAACGTTTCTACGGGCAGCATCTCGCATTTAGTTTTGCACTTTTTTGCAAAAGCTCGAATGAAGGTGGAAAGCATCTACGGAACTCATGTCCATCCATTGCCACAAGTCCAGGCTTATGCCCCTGGACAGCTTGCAATTCCCCTACCCTCTGCTACGCCACACTTCATACTTCGGGCCTTCGGGAAACCACACATGCCACCCTGTTCTTGCCATCTGCAGCCAAGCAACAAATATCAAAGACCTCTGGCCATAGCCAGACTTGTGGCACCTTGCGCTCCAAATGCCGTCCAGCAGCGTCAACAGGGCCACATCTGAACCCTTCACGAACCGCTGCAGTGAAAACGGACTCCCATTCTCCTTAGGCCCATCGCAACAGTGCGTTCATGCTTTCTGCCAATCCCGCAACCCCGCTACTACACCGACTCCGTTGGAACTGCCCCCTGCTTGCACATTCGTTCCCATCCTCGCAAGGCAACCACTGCGACTTTCCGGCCGAGACATTTGAGAATACCGTTGCCGGAAAGCCTCAGCTGCCCCGGCGTCGTTCAACACACTGCGGTAAAACCTCGGTGGATGCATCCGCAACCATATCCCCAGGATTCTTGACGTTGACTCAAAGCATTCAGACCGAGGGATCTTGCAAGTCCATCGCCCATAACAACTACTTCGTGCCACACTAAACCCACGTACGATCTCGACACTGACTTTGACACTGTCCCTGCACAGTCTATTCTGAAGGCACCCGGTCACGATGACACCCTGGTTCTCCCTCTTCAATACCCTGCTTACCGGATCAGGTTCCACCAAGACACACGATTCGGAACAGTCGATCCGTGGCTGTGCAGGCGCGCACAGACTCCAAACGGGCACTTAGCCATAGTGACATCCTGTCAGTCGTGGCCAGCGGTGACCCGTGCAGCGACCTCAGCCGTCTCATCACCCGACACACCACAGTTCCCTTTGACACTTTCTCTCCTGCACGTTGCCAGACTCCGACTCTGCTGCACGACAAAAACAAACGGTGTACCTTTTGGCCATCTGACAGCGCAAAATGCTGTAAATTACAGCACTTTGTGCGCTGTTTATGTTCAATTTTTAAACGAGCGATTCTTTCACATGTTCTTGGCATTCTTCAACAAGAAACGACGTTACAGATTGAAACTAGACTCATTAGACGACAGTGTGGCCCGAAAGAAAGCTGGAGGGAGGAGACGAGAAGATAGCACACAAGAAAATATGATGATGAATGCTGCTGGTGAGGAGCTTTTTCACGGACGCGTTTACACACAGAAGCTTTTACGCACAGAAGCTTTTACACAGAGAAGTCTTTATAATTATACAGACTGGCTTGTGCACGCAGAAGCTTTTACACACAGAGAAATCTTTACACAAAGAAGCTTTTACGCACGGAAGCTTTTACACAGAGAAGTCTTACACTAAGGAGATTTTGCACACAAACGCGTTTACACAGAGGAGCTTTTACACACAGAAGCTTTTACACAGAGAAGTGATTATACACACAGACGCGTTTGCACACAGAAGCGTTTACACAGAGAAGCCTTAGCTTTTACACACAAGGGCGTTTACACACAGAAGCTGTTACATACAGACGCTGTTACAGAAAGAAGTCTTTACACAGAGAGCTTTAACCCACAGGCGCATTTACAGACAGAAACTATTACACAAAGAAGTCTTTACACAGAGAGCTTTTACACACGGAAGCTTTCACACACAGATGTTTTTACACAGAGAAGTCTTTACGCAGAGAAGCTTTTACACGCAGAAGCTTTTTCACACAGAAGTTTTTACACATCAATGAAAATGTTCAAAAAAGCATAAGGAATATATTTCTGAAGCAGCAGGTCCTCATTCAATAGCTTTCAAGCCCACCCTGCGATGACATCGGGTCAAGTAATCCGGCGGAGCCGACGATGAGCGTCAGCTCTAAAATATATATACATACCTATATATACATAAATATAGATATATATATATATATATATTCGTATACAAATATATATATATATATACACCCATTCCATTCTGTAATGAATATATCTTTTTCAGTGGATATCATGGCAGTACAACGGGGAGATAATGATATAACATAACCATCAAAATAGCCGTGTTTTTTTGGGTGTTTAAGACGTTTAATATTAGGGAGAATGGATTAACCAACCAATATGGCAAGGCGACCAAAAGATAGATGCTTAAAAGTGGGAAACTTGGAAAGTCATTATACAAGTACCCTCTGGTTATTTAACGTAGCCATGGAAAATGGCCCATTTATAGATGGTTTACCTATTAAAAATTGTGATTTTCCATAGCTATGTTAGTCATAACCAAATGGTAAATATCATCGAACGAACATCCGGAAAATCCATGTCACCATGTCCGGGTGTCTGAAAAAGGGTGTCTGCAACAAACTCGAAAAATGTGTAGATGTATATCCAGTATCTGGTTCACACCATCATTGTAGATATTGTTTGAATTTGGTATCTTGATCCAAAAAATCCAAGAAATCCAAGACCCAAGTTGTGTTCTTGGTTGGGTTGGAGTATGCACAAGATGTATGATTGTCATGTCATATCTGAGTTGTTTTCAGAAAGTTATATGATAGTTGGCTTGGCTTAGGGATCTTGATCTTTCGGATATGTTCTGTTGATTAAGTTGATCAACAATATTCTGTGTTTTCCGAAAAAAATAAACGGGATATGAAATTCTGCAAAGGATACTGAAATTTGAAAAAGTACACCTGAGTTTTCTCTTAGTTTTCCCACGTTGTGTAACCTTGTGGAGGTTATGGCGGCTTTCACCTGGCGATGGCGCCGTGGTTGATTTCCATGGGAAAATCCCATTCATAAATGGATGATTTGATCAAAATCCCCCATTGATAGGGATTGATCGTAGATCAATTTTGATAATCCCGCCTATGATCAACATGCCTATCAATATTGTATATATATATATATATCAATAATGATATATTATGGATATATTGATAATAGGGATTGATAGATAATGATAGGGCTAAAATGGCTGTAATATCCGTCCGTTTTTTGGATCAGATGAAACATTTCTTTGGGGGTTTCCAAAGTCATGGAGGTACCCCCAAATGGATGGTTGAAAATTGAAAATCTCATCGAAGTGGATGATTTTGGGGTACTCCTATTTCAGGAAGCCCTCATATGTTCTGTGGATATCTGAAATTTACTCTGGTTGGTGGTTGAGCCAACCCCTCTGAAAAATGATGGAGTTCGTCAGATTGAATCATCATCCCAACTATTGGGCAAAATACTCTCCCGTAAATTAACATAGACCCTGCCAGATAGGGGTTGGAAGATTGGTTTCCACTAAAAATTGGTGATTTTCAGGGTCAAACTGTTAATTTACCAGAGGGTAAAATTCATGTTCCAAACCACCAACCACTTGATATCTCTCCCTGACATTGGACCTAAAAAACAAATCGTAGCGCCGCACTCCTTCTGAAGTTTCTCCAAGGCGGCCACATCCGTCAGCGTAGCCTGCAACGTCCATAGAAATTGATGGTTTAATACCCAGAAAACTGGGTTGAAACCAGCCACAAAAATGCCATTCTGGATTATCTAAACTATATCATACCTGGTTGGTGGTTGAGCCTACCCCTCTGAAAAATCATGGACAACTCGTCAGTTGGGATCGTGACATTCACAGCATGGAAAGTCATAAAGGCCATGTTCCAAACCACCAACCAGCATAAAATCTGTTTTGATTTCTGCTCATCCCACGGTTCTTGCTTAAATCCCCCTACGTGCGTTGGCATTATCATCCTTTCCCATTAACAATGTGGTTGATTATTGTTCTTCAACATGATCTGCATTGAGTCGCTTAATCCAGGCCATGACTGCCATGGGTCAACGGGATTTTTTTTGACCGAACAAAAAGGGTAGGTACCATCCGAATGTAACTAGAACCTATGGACTCTATGAACTATGGATATGAACATTTATGGGTATCAATAGAACCAATACTAGAACCAATAAACATACAACTAATGTACCTGGAAACTTCATTTCATCCACCAATAAGTTGGATCACTGAGGGATTCCCCCTTCATTTGATCGTTGTTCGTGCTTAAAACCACCCTGTTTTGCGGGCCAAAACGGCGTGCAAACGTGCCCTCCGCTAAAAAGAAATACGTACTGTAGATGGACAAAAATCCTGCACCAGTCGAGGGATGTCTACCCCATGATTTATACAATGTGGCCCCCTCCCAGTTATGTTTGTTGCTTTATAAACTTCATGAACTAGTTCTTTAATTTCAGCTGCAATAGCTACCATAAAAGCATACTTATTGGAGTTATTCACCTACATTAACCTACTTAGCTATCGTAAACGTCGTAAACGGGGGCCCACTTTGTAGGCTTTCACCCATCACCGCTAGGCCACCGCCTACCGGCCACCGCCTCCCGTGCCGCATCGCCCAGTCTTTGGAGGTGTTCACGGACGATGGCGTCCTAACGAAAAATGGATGGGATTTTTTGCCATGGAAAATGAGGGATTTAAGATGACTTACCCTCTGGTAATGACTAACATAACTATGGAAAGATCCACCATTTTATAGCTGGGAAAATCCACGAACTAAATCACCATTTTCAATAGCAAACTGTTAGTTTACCAGAGGGTAAGATGACTTAAGTAGGGATATCCCATATGTTGAGTATCAAATGAACCAAAGATATCCAAAACTTAGGGGCATTTTTGGGATTACTAAAGATGATTTTAAGATATATTTTATGTAGGGGTATCACTGTGGATTGGCTCTTTTTCTAAATTTTTAGCATCATTTACAGGGTTTTACCGTGAACAATGAAAGTAGTTGTTGTTACATGATGGTTGACTGATGATTGGGGTTATAAGCCCACTTGGTCTGTAGATTATTGCGTCCAGAATAGGGATACCTTCCAATAATTTTCTGAACAGCTACTTTCGCTGGCGTTCTCTACACCTCCGCAATATTTGGAAATGGTCTACTTTCATGGTGGATTGTCCATATCGTGAAAGTGCTTTTTTTCGGAAGCGACTTCCCAACTATCCTGGATGATATTTATCAGACTTATCCCCATGAATCAGCCGTATCCCCATTGATATAATCTGGTTGGTGGGGGCCAACCTACCCCTCTGAAAAATGATGGACAACTCGTCAGTTCGGATGATGACATTCCCAATATATTATGGAAACATCCATTAAAATCCATTAAAATCCATTAAAATCCATTAAAATCCATTAAAATCCATTAAAATCCATTAAAATCCATTAAAATCCATTAAAATCCATTAAAATCCATTAAAATCCATTAAAATCCATTAAAATCCATTAAAATCCATTAAAATCCATTAAAATCCATTAAAATCCATTAAACCACTATAATCCATGATTCCCAAGTGAATGGAAAGTCATTTTTTCCAGCCATGTTCCAGTCACCACCAACCAGAACCCCATCGGTTTCACCTTGCAGGCGCGGCTAATCTGCGTGATGCCCTCCCGGCTCGTCGCCTCGAACCGGTGGTTTTTTGGTTTCACCAACAGTGGAGCGGGTGGTTTTAAAAAAAAAATAGGGATTGATGGAGGATTTCTATCCCTTATTAGTGATTGATGGAAACCTCTATTTCTAGGTAATGGTGGATGGTAAGCTCATAACTATTGATTAACACCTTATTTTGGTGAAACCTCTATGTGATCATAGCTGATCATCCCGGTTTGACTTTGGATTTCTACGTGATCATCCAACTTTTTTCCTTGGTGAGCTTCCTGGTTGGGAAAATCCTCGAAGCTTTTGCTGGGACGAAGAACTTCCAGCGGAGCTGATTTCCGGATGGGTATATATATATATATCATTACATATCCCATGAAGAAACCATTAAAAAATCAATGATTCACAATGAAATTATATATATATATATAGACAACATTAGACAACAAAATTCATCAAAATTCTCCAAATACATTCACGAAAAAACATGGACATGCACATGAAAATCTTCTATTTCAGGCATGTGTGGATGAATTTTGCTATTGGTATCAAGCCCCAAGTGGATCATCCATACTGTTGCCACCTCGGTTGCAGCTCCCATGAGCTCCATGGGAAAATCCCCCAGCATTCGATGATTGTCCCAGCCATACTTCACCAACATTTGACAAAAATAGATGGATTGGTTTACGGGAAAATCTTAACCGGAAACCCATGGGTTTTTTACCATCAAATTGGTTGGGCTTTCCGGTTAAAATTTCCCCCTCATCCAATTCTATGACAAATAGATTCGATCATTTTCCCATACCCATAGGATCCATGTATGGTATATATGCTAACATTGGGGGTATATTGATGGTAAATGTTACCATATATAGCATACATGGATCCTATGGGATATGTTTTCCTATTAAAAGAGCCTTTCCTCGTCATCGTTTTTACTTGATTTTGGAACGCCGACACAACCGACCTCCAGGGTGTCCAGTTCCGACATGAAACTGCCGAAGAGGTGATAGCCTCGGACGCCGAGAACTTTTTTTCAATGGATGAAAGGCAACCATAAAGGGGAACTTGAGCATGGTGATTTTTTTTTGAATATGAACCATCCTGAAATATGCCCAGATTTTTTCCATGTGATAAAAAATGTCATTTTGGAAGAATCGAGATACTCGAGATGGGATATTAGATGGATATTAAATGATATTAAGCCATCCATAGCCACTGGCAGAAGCCAACATCATATAACACCCCCCAGTCGACCGAAAAGTCAACCGGAAAACCCTGGAAAGAGACGAAACCTCGATAGCTTGGTGCATGGCTTTGTGACCTTTGGGATCCCAGGTGGAAAATCATAGAAAACCTTTGGTACCCTCTGGTGAACATACAAAAAGCTATTGAAAATGGCCCAGTCGAAATAGTGGATTTACCCATAAAAAAGAGTGATTTTCCAGTTCGCTATGTAAACGTTTACCAGAGGGTAAACCTTTAAAATTTACAGAAAATTGCCCTTTGTCCATCTGATCTTCATCCATTTTCCATAAAATTTGGTGGTCCCTCTGATCCATAGACCATCCCATCCCTATGGTACCACCGATGTTCCAGTTCCACGGGGTGACCGTAAAAAACCTGTTGCGTCTCGATTCAGCTGGCAGTGACTGAAATACCAGTTCATAAATGGTTTTGACTGGTAAAACTATTGGTAAAACTATTGATATATTCGAATTTCACTCATTTACCATTTCCATAGTTCAAGAAATACCAATCGTTTGAATACACCAATAGTTTTTCTATCTTTTTGGATGACGTTTTCGCTCATTTACCATTGGAAATCCCATCACCCTCCGGCTCGAAGAAACGTTGCATGCCTTTGCCGACCTCGAGTGAGGCGTGGTCGCGTGGCTTTTGAAGGTGGGTATCGTATCGAAACATGGCAACAATAGTAGTCCCCACACAGACAGAAACAAATAGCCTCTGGTTATGACTAACATAGCCATGGAATGTTTTGCCCATTTGTAGATAGATGGTTTGTTTAGGTTATGACTAACATAGCCATGGAAAATTGCCCATAGAAATAGATGATTTACCGAACTTAAAAATGGGTGGATCTTTCTTTCCATGGCAAACTGTGAATGTCATAACCAGGCCGGCTACATCTCCCAGTCATGGGATGATCAGCAGCGATGCGAAGCTGGTTAGTCAGCACAGCTATGAGTTCATGAAAATCTCATAGTAGTTAAAACATGTTAAAACCATATCAGTTAATAGTGGTTAATAGTGGTTAATACTCAACATAACCATCAATAGCTGGTAATATGGTCATGATAATGGTTATGTTTATGAATATAACACATGACAGTTTTTTTTGCCATTGTTTACCCACATTAAGAATTAATGTTGTGATTAATGGTGACTCGTACCAATATTGACTAATAGTGGTTAATAATATAGTGGTTGACTATGACTATTATAATCACTATTCTGATTATTAGGTAAAGTGATGATAATAGTGGTTATTATAGTGGTGTATAGTGATTAATACCTGATTTTTTTGTGGTTAAAACAATATCAAAACCATCCCCCAGTCATCACCATGTTTATGGGTGTAAACCATCAAAATTTAAGGCTAGTTTAAGTGACATTGTTTTACCCACATTGTATAATATTAGTACTGGGAATATCTCATAATATGGGGGTTTCCATAAATGGAGGTACCGTACGCACCCCCATAGCTGGAGGATTTATAAGGGAAAATACTGTACCATCTATATATGGATGATTTAGGGTACCCCCATGTATGGAAACACCCATATAAGTACTGGGAGTATCTCATATTACTGATGTGATCCCGCTAAAATAGCACACCCAAATAATGGTTGTACTATTCTTATCATTCCTTAATGACTAGACATGATTTATCAAAGGATCCCAAAAAGAAAAAGGATCCACCACAGTGTTGCGGATGGACATCTGTATGGATCGTGGCAAAGCCCAGTTCATCCAGCAACTAGTCCAACCTACAGGGACCCTCCCCACGTTTGAGTACAGCATGGTTTCACATGGCAAACCTCTAATGGGCCCACCGAACTTCACACGGGTTTGTCTGAAAATAAGGGATCCCAAGATCTCTTGGTTTACCTTCCAGAAAACCAACAAAGACATATAGAAATCCCAGGCTTGCCGGAAAATTACATACTTTCATGGTAGATTTTCTGGACGTATGTGAAAGTTTGCTGGAGCTTATCGCTCCCTACGTTTCTGGTTCATCAACCAGTCTGTCTCCAGCTATGTTTGTCTTAATACCATTACCAATGAAGCCTAATGTTGGTGTATCCCAGCAAATATGATCAATGGGGATAAACTTAGGAACACAAATCGGGATGTAATGGATTATAATTGGAATATGATTGGATAACTCTGGAGAGAATGAGGTTTTAAACCAACCAAATGACGATGTCATGGGGATATATTGGAATATAATTGGAAATAGTTGGAATATCATGTAATTCCCCAGTACGTTTCATTCATAGATGATGTTCAACCATAAAACCTATGTTTGCAGTTCAAACCACTATTTTCAGTTGGTGATATCCCCATTTGGTCCAAAAACCTTCATTTTCTCCCCGATTCTCCAATAGCTGGATGGTCTATAATGGAAAATCCTATGAAAATGGATGATTTGCAGGTACCCCTATTTCAGGAAACCTCCATGTACAAGGTAGATAGATGGATGGATGGATAGATAGATAGATGGGTAGGTAGATAGATAGATAGGTAGGTAGATAGATAGCTGTATATATATATACATATATATATACATATATATATACATATATATATAACTATATATATATACACTATTAAAATATCATCTATACATTTCCCCATGCTTTTCCCCCGGCCAAACTTTTCTCGGCCGAAGCTGGGCTCTCCTGGGATCCCCAACGACACCCCCCACACAATGGCCATGATGGACACCCACCCGACATGTCACCTGGACGCGGACCCCTTTCGAACCCGGGGATGGCCAAGGGAAAAATCAGGACGTTTTACCAGGAAAAATGATGAAACATATATGGGACATCTATATGGAAATCTAAGAACTTTTATGTTTCTGTTGGGAAAAATATCTGGGATCATCCTCGAAGTATAGCTGGGTGAGTTTCCAGCCGAAATTCCTGGTTCAACCGTCAGAGTAGATGCCATTGAACAACGAACATCACTCCCCGCTAGTCTATGCTCCAAAATCTCATGGTTTTTCAAACCAAAAAGACGGTGGTTGCCCCCTTCTCCAGCATGACGCCTCGGTTTTTTCTCATCTCGTGACCGTTTAAGCATTCGCTTCTCGGCCGTTTTCGCATGTGCGAAGGGTGAATTCTGGGGGCTTAGCCCACCGAAACGTTACCACCGTGACACCCGCAACGCCGCTGGGTTGGCTGTCGCTGGGGGATGAGCGCCTCGTGTCACATCCACGCATGCGTTGATTCCCCTGGGAAATGAACGCACAAATGGATGCAGCACCTTCGTTTGGCAGCTGGCACCATAACACTACGCCACGCAGGCGTGGTATTTCTTGGGGCAAAGCCTGTGGTTAGAAAACATCAACAACCAACTGATGCTGTCATGCTTTCAAAACTGATCATTTAGATCCAGTTTGTCCATACTAAACATACGAAACGCCGGGTCCAAAACCCCCGCTGCCAAACGAAAAACCCAACGGCACCCTTGCTACTGGCCCAGCCCAGTCGAGCCGGGCGCTCTAAGTCATGGGAGGGTTTCTTATCAGAGCCGAGCCGGCCCTCAACCCCTCAACCCCTCAAGCCCCATGGGTTTGAACCAGCGAATAAGAGGACAAACAACGATACTCGATGTGCGGAAGGCGATTCAGAATATCCTGGCGCGGTTGAGATCACGATGAGCGCCGTCATGGCTATAGATGTCTCTATGCAAATGCCGAATTTGTGATGTTTCTGGTATTCAGAATATTTTTCTTCGAAGCATAGAAAATGAGGCAAAGAAAATGGGCAACCAGGTACTTTGATCCACAAGAAGCTTCAGGCAGCAATCTACAGCCATTGAGAAGATGTTTTGGGCATATTGAATATTGATAGAATTGATATGAATTGATAGCATATCTTTTAACGACTCACCTGGGACTGTTAGTGCTTTGCCAGTGCTCTACAATATGATGAAAAATACCCCGGCTTGGTCTCGACCAAGCCTAAGCTGAAAATGGGCTCCAAAATCATGCCAATTTCTTCCAGGGAAAAACAACATGATCGAAGAAATGTGTGGATAAATCATGATAAATCCATTTGATCCATCTTCAAATGGCGTTTCCCAACATGAATTCCCCGATCTGGTCGATCTGGTCGATCTGGTCCTCCTTGGCCACGGTGGTCTTGAGATCTGCGCTGAAGTGGTATAAGATCAAGGACAGCATGGGGTTTTCCGCCATCTGCACCTGGCGTCACACGCCACACGATGCCTGACAGCCGACCATGAAAGTCCTACCAAAATTGGGATTCACCGCCATAAATCCACCATCACAAGTCATCAGAAGTCATGAATTTATGGCTGCCATGACAGGTCGGTATAGCCAGGGGCCCACATCTGCCCTCCCCCCATCCGCTCACCACGATTTCCAGGTTGTCGTCTTCCGTCAACTCCGCGGCGGTGATGGGCAAAGTCGTGGACCAGTGGAGGTGCACACCCTGCGGGAAGCAGATGAAGACGGGTTTCTCATGGAAGACACTTTGCCCGTTGTAGACCACCTGGGAGAGGGAGAACTTTATGATGGGGGGGGGTAGGTGAATCAAGAAACAGGTCATAACTTTGCAGAAATTGGAGAAATGATGATACATCCAGTGCTTAAGGAGATTCCAACATCCCAGGATATCCCAGGTGTTGAACTGGGTCGAGTTCCCAGAAACCACTAAAATACCGGGTCCCCAGAAAAATGGAGTTGTGTTTTTCTGGCACCATTTTAATGGGATGATACACGAACCAACACCTTGGCTGGTGCCAGAGATCGATGGCTGTCATCCCATTTTCCCGTTTGAAATACTGGATACATGGGATACATGGTTCACTGGGACTATCTGGTATATCTGATAGGGGAATAGCTGAAATGAGTAACTAGAGACTTTAGGGGATCCAATGGTGATACTGGCACAACTGTCCAAATTTGACATCTCAACATCCCAAATGATTCATATCCTCGGACTTACTTATTATTCATTGACATACCCTCTGGTAATTTGTTACATAGCTATTGAAAATGGTGGATCTTTCCATAGTTATGGGACAGTTTACCAGAGGGTATATTGACATATTATATTGTTCATTCAAAAGAGAGAGAGAGAGAGAAAGCAGTTCCTCCAAGACATAGGGATAGCTCAGCAATGGACCCCCAACCAAACCCTGCAGCCACCATGCCAGCACAGCACTTCTGAAAAGAAACAGCTGTATTGCCATATCATACCCTCTGGTAATTTGTGACATAGCTATGGAAAATGGCCCATTGAAATAGTGAGTTTTCCCAGCTATAAAATGGTGGATCGTTCCAGTTCGTTATGTAAACGTTTACCAGAGGGTAACTCCCATTAAATCTCCATTGAATCCCATTAAATCACCATCAAAAGACCATAAATCCCATTAAATCACCATTAAAAGACCATTAAATCACCATGAAAAATCCCATACTCAACATGATCCGGGAAAATTTCACATCCGGAACGCCCCAGGCCTGCCACGCAAACATTGCAGCTGGAAAGCGGTGAATGCACTTTTTCGGATCCTGGAAAGATGCGCTTGGAGTGTCACGATTTGATGCGGCTTCAATGAGGATATATTTGTTGAATGAGGTTTTCAGGGATACATGGCTATTCAGTATAATCCATATAGATGGTTATATAACTATGTATATATATATATACATAGTGTGTGTATATATATAGTGTGTATATATATATCGTGTATATATATATAGTGTATGTGTATATATATATAAGTATACAGTGGGTGGCTGCGAAATCCTGCACCAGTTGAGGGATGTGGTTTATCCCTCTATTTTGTTTGGTTTTCAACCATCCTTTTGGTGGTACAGGATTTCGCAACCATCCACACTAGCAACAGGAATGGGAAAAAAACACCAAAAAAACTTTGATACCTGCCATGCACCATGATTCCAGTGAGGTCACGACGTGAGGTCACTAACGGTCACTATAATTTACATGCCCTGAATGCCTTCGAGAGATTGCAAGGGTGGCCAGTGTTGTAGATAAACTCCCCAGAAATGGTGCGGTTTTTTTTTGGTCTGGAGTTAGGGGAAGAAAGAATGACTTATGGCGACTTGCTTCGGGGTGCAGTTCGACTAAGTTGTTCTATACCCATAGTAATGGGGGCTCCGTATCCACTGGGGTTTACTACAATGGTTATACCCATGAGAGTAGCTTTTCCCTCGTGTACTAAACGGAGTACCCTATTTTCCAACAAAACCGCTTGGTGAACCTATCCAACCTTGACCCAATTCATATATATATATATCATTAATATCCACTACATCCTAGATCAGAATATATATATATATATTTAAATATATTTTCAATGCCTACTCTATTCATATATCCAATAATATAATATATCTATTGCTTAAATCCCTATTTTGATCCATGCTTCTCCCACCCTCTCCCCATAGGCACCTCGTTGGTGGGCGTCGCCTGCTCATAGACCAAGCGCAACTTGCCCTCCGCGCCATAGTCCAGGCGGATCAACCAGTCGAAGTATGTGCCCACCACGGTCCTATCCCCATGGCTTTCCTCTACCGTATGGAACCATGGTGAAACATGGTGAAACACCACAATTGTTAATATTTCAACCACCATTTTTGATGGTGAAACCAGCTTTTTCCCACCTGCCAGGTGGTCTCTAGATTCTATATGATTTTATCAGAGTTACTTCTTCCTCCTCCTCCTCGGCCTCGTCCTTACTAAGGTCCGTCTTCCTTCCAGACCGCAACGGCGAGCTCCAGATCTTGGTGGGCGCTGCCCATGTCATGCCATATATACTTCCAGATGAGATGTTAGAAACTGTGACACTATCATTTGTCAGGGTGGGCATCACTCTAAGAAAAGTAATTTCAAAAAAATGTCCATGTGTGTGTGCGTGTTTGTGTGTGTGTAGACATACATAGATAGAGAGATGTGTGTGTGTGTGTGTCCGTCTTCAGACAGATAAGATGAATATACAATAAAAATACTTTCGTAGATTCATTCATTCATTCATTCATTCGTTCGTTCGTTCGTTCATTCGTTCATTCGTTCATTCGTTCATGCGCTCATTCGTTCGTTCGTTCATTCGTTCGTTCGTTCATTCGTTCGTTCGTTCGTTTATTCAGTCAGTGAGTCAGTCAGTCGTTCAGTCATTCAGTCATTCATGTCATTTATATAATTCATTCAATCAGGTCATTCCATTTCATGCCATTTCGTGTCATTTCATGTGTTCATGTCATTTCATGTCATTTTAATCCCTTGAAATCCATTGATAATTTTACAGGATCCAATCTAATGTCCATTTGGGCATATCCACGAAGGGTCATAATATAGTCGGCATCATAGGGGTGATAACATCTTTTGGGTGAAGACTTCTGCCATGGGAAATATCACAATTGTCAATAATTTTTTCAGAATCCATAACATCCATCACCGTGGCATATATGGATGTGGGTCAAAATGGAAGACCGTTAAGGGGACCACAGATGGAAATTAGTCTAGTTTAGTATTAACCATCCAATTGTTGGGGTACCTAATTTTGACCCATACCCATATGGCTATTTTGAATGGCTCAATTCTTTTCGACAAAAAAAAACAACTGTCCTCGCTGGTGTCAGTGTGGCGTCCATGGCAGCACGCACGCCATGGATCTCCCAACTGTTCGCCTCCACAATAGGCTCCTGCGGCAATGGAACAAATGATGGGAAAATGATAGAACATCTATCCTCTGGTAAACTAACATAATTATGGAAAATGACCATTCTTAATGGGTAAATCAACCATAAATGGCCATGTTCAATAGCTATGTTTGTTTACCAGAGGGTACATTTGGAACAATAAAAATTGACAAGATCAGGATTTAGAGTGGAACATGTAATAAAAAAAGTTGCAAGAATTTATAAGATTGGAGATTATAAGTGTTAGCATCATGGAACAGGTGGTATTTAAAGTGACGAAATGGATAGAAGAGGGATGCGACGAGTGAAATTGTTGAACTAGTAAAGCTAGAAAAATTGGAGGTGAATCAACAAAAATAAGGATACCAGCAAGAAACGAAAAAAAGTACAGCTTTTTGAACCAATTTCTTGTGATACCGGACCCGCAAAACTGAAAAATTCGACCAGGTTTCCATGGATGTGAATGGTTTCTCTTCCAGTTTGAATAGCAACTCTTACCCTTCGATGATTTTTGAATTCGATGATGTTTTATCTCCATCCGATCTCCCCATCCGATGCGCCCTATTTTCTGATGAAAACATAAAAAAAAAAATCATCAGGATATCGAATTCATATCATTGGATAAATCTCATATTATAATATATATATATATATTAATAATATGTATGTAAATCGTTATTTTAGTTATATATATATATATATGATAAGTCCCATGGAACTCCTCGTGAATTTGGATGAAAATCCCCACAAAAATCAGGCCCTCACGGCCAAAAACGGCCCTCAGGCACCTCCACGGAGCGCAGCACAGTGAAGTCGCGGCCGCCCCATTCCCAGGCTTTCCTGAAAAAACTTTGGCGCGGCTTGGAAAGATCAAAATATCGTAATAGTAATGGATATAGTAAATATAGGATATTTGGAATATGTGATATTTACTTTGTGTATATTGATATAGTAACAATTAGTTGGTACGTTTGAGATAGTATATAATGGCTTTATGATATTTATTATAATGATATATTATAGTAATAATGGCTTTATTGATTTGATATAGTAGTAATGATCATTCATACTATAATATAGTATAAAAATCGTTGTATGTATATATATAGCGATTACATAAATGGTATGGAAGTCATATTCCAAATATAGTCCCATATTCCAGTTTTTTATTTCTAATCTAAGATGATTAGTATAGTATAATATTTAAAAAAAAATTGTGGAAATCGCCCCATTCTATAATATATACATATACATATACATGCCCCCATATAGTATATATAGTATAACATAATATAAGATTTTCTGTGATTTAGCGATGACATCAATGGTGAATATCTCTGTGAAGTCTTTGAATTTCTTTAAATCCCATATGCATATATATATATACCCTCTGGTTATGACTAACAGTTCGCCATGGAAAATCCCTACCATAAATGGAGCTTTTAAGTTCGGTAAACCATCTATTTCGATAAATGGGCCATGGCTTAACCATGTGTGGTGAAAATCAACGAACTAATCGACTGGGGCTGATGACTGGGGCGATTTCATGGTGCTGACCAAAATCGTAGCCTCTGGTAATTTAACTGATTTAACTGTTTGCAAATTGGTAAAAATCACCATTTTCAATAGGGAAATGATATGGGAAATCATCTACAAAGGACCATTTTCCATCATTATGTCAAGTAACCAGAGCGTATAGATGAAAGGTATACTTCAGTTTCTACCCGCTTCATATGGAAAGAAAAAATCGTATCAAGACTGGAGTCATTGAAAAAATCCATGGCAGATGTACCCAGATCATCCATGCTTCCTACGTTTATCTCATAATTCACACGACTGGACCGGTGAAGTTTCTCACCGTTTGGCAAATGGAGAATCACCATGGGTCATCATCCATAGCTCAAATCACCAGAGGGTAAGTGAATTTGCCATAGCATTCTGGGTATCCTTTCATAAACCCTCCAGGTAAATTATAAAAATGTTCATAGCTGGATGGTATGAAACCCAACTCTGCACCGGCCTCATAAAATTTCTAACCTCGTGTCGCTTGTTTTTCACGTTCCGCCGCCGGCCCAATCCCCAATCCCCAATCCGCGATCTTCCAGCGACCAGGCCGGCCCCATGATGGGATGTATGCTGATGCAATCCATATAATAGTCATATAATCATGTATATATATATATGTATATGTATATGTAATATATATATGTATATATGTATATATATATGTATATATGTATATATATATGTATAATACTGGTTGGTGGTTTTAACCATCTTGAAAAATATGAAAGTTCGTTGGGATTATCGGATAATTTTCTTCCCATACCTGGAGCCCAGGGATCCCCAGTACCATGGCCCAATGGCCTAAGTCATGGTCATGAGATGAAATCAAGGTATCCCCACTTGGGTTATTTGGGTTACTATCAACTACCCTCTGGTTATGTCAAAATAGCGAAAATGGCCCAGTCGAAATAGTTGATTTACCCACTAAAAACCGGTGATTCTCTACAGCTTTTTGTACGTTTACCAGAGGGTATATTCCATATTCCATGATATTTTTCCATATTGCTGATATTCCCAGTATATCCCCAATCATCTTCCATGAAATCCCATGAAATCCCCATGAAATCCCATGAAATCACCATTGAACAATCACTATGTTTCACAATCCCCATGACTTTCTCCAAGCATCGTTTCCCTCAGTAAATCGCAGGTGGATTCCATCCCTGTATGACTCAGGCAGTACCTGACTGCGCCACGGCCATGGCATTCATGGCATCGTTTCAGCCAGAGGAGATGTTTACCCAGTGAGGGATGAAAAATTTGGACTTCACCAGAAAAATTTTGGGATTTTCATGACTTGGGGATGGGTCAAAACCCTGGTACCTAGTGAACCCCAAAATAGCTGGTAAATGGATGTTCATCCCACTAAAAATGTGTCTATAGGTATTGACCCATACCCACTTGGGAGTCTACTTGGGCATTACCTATTATTTACCATTTACTCATCTCAGGCGAAAACTTACCATGTTGGATTCGTAGATCTACACAGATGGTCTATGTGACGGTCACCACAAAGAAGTTCACCACCGCGGTCGCAGGGGGCAGGCGCACTTCACCATAACATCGGCATCATCATCAGTGTATACTTGGTGACACGCATACCTCGGTTTGCTGCTGAACGTGCAAACTGCTTGAACGTCGCGGAACTCAAACATCTAGACTCTAGGCATGTCTCAAACAAAAACGGCCCAAAAAACTTGGATCTCTTTCACCATTCATGAGTCATCCCTTGCCATCGCACCCAAGGGATCCAAGGGGCTGGAGCACTTGGGTCAGGAGATCCGTCGGAACCTTCAACAAATAGTCCCGATTGGTTTTCACCATCGACATGAAGTGCTCTCCCGTGAACTTGCAGGCCGCATCCTCCAATGGCCATGGAAATTTGGAGAAAAATGATGATTCACCAACAGAAACACCTTCCGACCAAACCCGACCGTTGTCAAAAAAAAGAGGCCTGAAAGGTGGGATACTTCCGCAAGACTTCGTGGTTCAACACATCCACACCTCAGCGATGCCGGTGGAGAAACTTCACCGTACCTGGTGAATGGTCCACGTTGACACCGCAGGGTGATCGATGTCGAATCTATGTCGAATATCTGTGGCGAATTTTGCGAAACAAAAATGGAGGCTGTTTGATATTCTCCCTGCTATTGAACAATTGCTGCTTTTACCTTCCTATTTGGAGGATCCCAACCCGCTCCAGCTGGGAGGTTCTTCGCGTCCCCGTTTTCGAGTCTTAAAATTTCTTCATTCTCTGTTGAAAAAGCATCATTTCAAAAGAAAGAAACTGTTCAACAAAAAATCTCTGCTCAAAATCCAGAAACCATGTCAAAAAAAATATATATGGCAGTGTGTCAAAACCTTGTACCCCTGTAGTTCACATCAAAATAGCTGGGATTTATGGATGTTCATCCCACTCAAAATGCTATTAATAGGTATTGATCCATAGCCACGAGGCACTGTTTGCCCAGGCGCAATTCTCCTCCTTCAATCCAGCCACGATCACCGGTCCGATGTCTGCTGGATTGATCGACTTGACCTGTGCAGGTCCCAGGTGGCAATTGTAACCAAAAAAAAAATGGGCTCATCATATTTTTCTATATATTTTTTTAGTAATCTCCAAAAATCTCCAAAAATCTCCAAAAGTTGTTGATGACCACTTTTACCAAGAACTTAGTTCTTATTCTTTTCAGTGTCAAAAGTTGCTCCGTTCATCGTGACATGTCCCACGTGTAGTAGATGAACTTATAACCATCGAAGATTTACCAGTTACGGATTTTAAGGCCCAAAAAATCACCCAGAAATTCATCCAAAAAGTTGATGGAAAAACAGCTAGGCTAAAGCCAGGCCATTTATGTACCCTCTGGTAAACTAACATAACTATAGAAAATCACCATGTTCAATGGGAAAATCCACTATAAATGGTCATTTTCAATAGCTATTTTGACATAACCAGAGGGTACCATTTCTGTACCATGAATTCCCGCCATGAAATTCATGGTCATCCCCAGGCCGATGGCGCTGGCACTTTTTGCTGCGCCTCCACATCCTCCGCCAGGCCCAAGAGGTCCAGGCAGTCCAAAGAGGTGAGATTCTCCATGGGAAGGCCACCGAAGTACAAGAAACGCACCATGGCGTAGACCACCTGCCAGGTGCCCAGGTGCCAGCCTGCCTAGGTGCCTGGGATATCCCAAGTTGTAGAGAGACAACCATGATGTTCTGTTTAAGGGACCTCTGGGATAGTAAGTTAGATCCGGCAGTTACTGGTTTCCCACTATGTGTATATATATATACACCATATATACCATATATATATATAGGTATACCATATAAATATGAATGTGATGTATACCTTTTGGCAAAGACCGCTCCGGAAAATTTTCGCTTCGATGATTTGCCAATCTATCTATCGCCGGCGCCTTTTGGACACCCGAGGCTACGAGAAATCTCTGGCTACCTGGTAAACCCCTATGGAAAATCATCATTTGTCATGGAAAACCATAGGAAAATGGTGGTTTAATGGTGATTTAATGGTGATTTAATGGGAGTTACCCGGCCTGGTAAACGTAGCCACAGTTTGCGAACTGGAAAATCACCACCATGCTATCAATGGGTAAATCCACGAACTTTCTATGATCATTTTCAATTGCAAACTATGACAAATTACCAGGCCAAATCAACTATCCATGGCCATATGGCCATGGCCACCATAGCTATTAGTGAAATATGACCCTTTTGAGGTTCACGAACTAGTATTCATTAGGGGTTTGTGTTAACCAACATACATCACTGGGATCCCCACTAATTGGATCAGTATTTCATCAGTATTTCATAGGCTTTGATCCATCCCCATGTTTCATCCAACCAGCTTTTCATGGCTGTAGCAGTCCCTTCGCTGTCCGCCTTGTGCTTATGGTCCAACTGAACCTGGCGGTAATTCCTTTGGGATGGGAATCCCTTCCTATGAAATTCATCGATCGCTGGATGGTTTAGAAGGGAAAATCGTAACCGGAAACCATGGATTTTCGCATGAAATGTGGGGGGGAATCCATTGATCTATATTTCCCACCAGGTGGTCCATGCTTTGGTATTGGATTGCATGTAGTCATGGCTTTTTTGGGTCCCTGTTTTGGTGCCATTCTACGCAGGGAGGGAGTAGTTGTAAGGATGTTCATTTGAAGAAAAGTGTGTCATGTCAACCTCAGATTCGTGAACTCTCGTTGATTTTCACCAGAAAAATAGCCCCTTTTTTTACCATCTGGTTATGACTAACATAGCCATGGAAAATCACCATGCTATTAATAGGTAAACCATCTATTTCTATGGGCCATGGCTTCCATGGCTATGTTAGTCATAACCAGAGGGTAATCAGTGATAATCTGCTACTAAAATGGGCTCAGCCCAATTGGGTTTTGTTGATACCGTGTCACGTCATGAAGCTTTACGTTCCGGGGCATGCCAAGTTGACCCCACAAAAACAACGCCATCACCGGGATCCCGTCTGATGTCTGATGGACATGGCCTAAAAAGGAGGCCATGGTCGTATCATAATTTCACAATTTCATACAATGTTTCGACTCAGAACAGTTGTGGTGAAAGAAATTTCAAGAGTAACTCAAACGGTTTCTGATTTTCGGAATTGATGACGCACTCTTTAAATGGATTTTTTTCAGTTCCCATCCAGAAATGACTATTACCCACCATTACCATAGTCTGTACCATGAAAAATCCTCCCACCATTACCATCCGGAAATCCTCCTCTGGCAATCGTGCAAACGGCATGCTGGAAAATGTCCCATTGAGTTTCATGATTTTCCCCCATAAAAACTTCAGGGCGTTCTCGGCCATGAGCACACAAATTGACATCCAGGAGGGTTTCCCCACCACATCCTCATCATCCACCAATTTCACGTGCGAAGTGAAAAAAGTGGGAAGATAGCCATAGTTATAGGGGTTATCCAAACTTATGATGGTTACGTTTAACTTATATATCCATATATATATATATATATACATATATCCTCCGGTAATCAAAAGTTCAAACATAGCAATGGGATATCCTCAGTTATAGCTCCATGTTCTATCTTTTTGGGGGTTACTATAGTATGTACATAATCATCCTGATGTAGATCGAATATGGAACTTTTAGGGATATTCCCAAGGTTAGTGATGTCTGGCATTGCAATATTCTACCTCCAGGATGTTATGTATACATTATTGTGTTTTTTTGGCTGGCACATCATTATGTATCTATATATCATTATATATCTATATATATATATATCATATATCTATATCATTATATACCAAGAGCCTGATATATCATTCTATATCTACATATCTATATATATATATCCTATATCATTACGTATCTAACATTTCCTATATCTATATATCTATATATCTATATATATCTATATATCCTATATCATACATTAGTAATCCCACTATATATTCCCATTATTGATATTCCCATTATTAAATTATATATATACACACTAAATCACTATATCATGGAATACATATCTCCATCATATCTATATATTATCCCAACTGAGCCTCCCCACGCTGTTGTGCCCCGGGTTCTCGGTGAACTGCTGGGCGAAGAATGGCGAGTGCGCCGCCAGCACGGCTTTGTGTGCTGGAATCTCTCGTCCCTCGGCCTGGCATTAAAGGTGGCTAAATATTATAGAAAACCTATGGTTTAATATGGTTTAATATGGTTTAATATGGTTTCATATGGTTTAATATGGTTTAATATGGTTTAATATGGTTTAATATGTGCATATATACATAACCATAGGTAGAGTTCGATTAATGCGTGCATTATATATATATGTGTACAAATATTCTATAACCATAGCTACAGGGGTTTAATACGGCTAGTGAATGGTAAGTTATATTTCCCATTAACCCATAGGACTTTGATATGTCATAGTTGTAGGGGGTTTTCCTGTTCAGAAACAATCTTGATTTTTTCGTTGCTTTTCCATGGCTTTTTCCTGGTTTACCGGTAACGGTCATCGCCAAAAAAATGGTGATGTTGATAAAGGATCTTTGATGCACTTAGATGGAAGTACGGTTAATAAATGTCAGAGTAAATGGTGAATACGAATCATAGAATTCAGCCACAGCGTAGTAGTTCACCCCACGAATCGTAACTGCTTCGATTTTATGGGGTGACCCGATTATAGATGGGATAACCCATAGAGTGGCTAGCCACTCGTCGCCCTCTGGGGATCTTCAATGGGAGGTGTGGATCCAAGAAAAATGGGGAGATTTTGCCGACCCAAGAGCGGGATTCAGCTACTGAAAATTATAGTAGCTGCTTAGAAACCACGGTTGTATATATATATATATATCATTACTACTATTATGTTTATTATTGTTATTATTATTATTAATTATTGTTATTATTATATACATATATATGGTCTTTACATGGGATAAGCCCATGAATGAGGGCAAAGTTCTCAGAAACACACGATGAATCACAGGAAGGGGAAAGTCTTGGGCCACCCCCAAGGGCACAGTTGGCCAGTTTTCTGGGCGAAAATTGAACGTCTCAGCAGCGGCTCTAAAAAAATCCTTGATTGGTTCGAACCAACAAAAATTGGATTACAATGGAACTATCCATCATTACAATTGCTTTACTGTACTATCCATTACAATGGAACTATCTTGGGATTTTGCATTTTCGGGACTCGGGACTCAAAAAAACAGATCCCATCATCCGAGGGTCCATGGTTGGCCTGGATGAAAACATCCGCCAACACGTTGCTTTCGAATAAGACCAGCAAATTCATTTGAAGACCTGGCAGGGCTGCCAGGCTCGGCGGAAAATGATGTGCATCATTTCACATCAAATAAACCTAGGCCTACCGGTGCCCCACAGGAGCAACCGGTGACGTCCCAAACAACTCAGGGTTAACAACTGGGTTTTTTTGCTTGCATAGTCGGGTTTGTAACCCCAACACACCAGGAGAGTGGTGGAGTAAACTATCACATCGCCAATTCTGCCCCCCCCACCGCCATGACTATACAAGATTGTGCCCCTTGCAGTTATAAGTTGGTTTGCCAATCGAATTATATAACTATAGATGTCTACCATAAACAGTATAGTTAACCTACTTTTTAACCACCTTAGCTAATTACGTAACTATGGGGCACCATCACTATACCAATGGTGTACACATTTCGGCCGACCTTCGGATGAATTGGCCATGGCGACCGATATGATTTTCCGCACCCCGCGGTAATTACCCCCTGTTCGATGAGTTTGGCCTGCTACCACGGCGATGCTGGAGCCAAAACAGCCATGGAGCTGGAAAAATCCATGGTATCCCCAGACACGGCCGCAAATCTCGAATTCTTGTTGCTGAAGATCCCACTTTTCATGGGGTTTATAGCCATAAATACCCATTGACAGCCATTGATATATATATATATATATATATTGATATTGATATACCCATTAATTCACTTACTTCCATGGGTTTATATCCATTGATATAGCCATTTCTTTAAAGTCCCCACATCATTCTCGGTGCACATGTTCCAGCCATCCCATAATTTGATGGCAATTGTGACCCATATTGATCTGGTTGGTGGTATACCTACCCCTCTGAAAAATATTAGCTAGTTGGGGGTATTATTCCCAATAGATGGAAAAACACAAAATGTTCCAAACCACCAACCAGTTATGCTTAACTGGTTTTAGAATCTGAATTAAATCCATACCCACTGGAGTAATCACTTAAAGTTATGGCTCAGAAAAATCCCTTAGAAAAACCAACTTCGATGACCCCAAAAAAGTGTGTTTAAGAGACATCTCCACTATTTTATGATTAGCGACTATTGGGAATTTGTAGTGGGTAATTGTTTATGGACATAAATTTAGATCATTTTAATCCATGAATAGCCATGGTTTTCATGGGATTTGTAATGCGATTGACCATGCAAAAAAAAAAACACTTGCAAATGGTGATATTAAAAAAAAAAAAAAACATTACCAGTGTGATTGTGAATTCCGTGACCATTTATATAAGTATCATGTATCCAATATAAATCTGGTCAAAAAAAAACATTATCATGAATCATTGGTATTGTTCTAATAATATGTGAAAACATAATTTATATGAATATGGGATCTTCATCATTGCTACAATTATACTTTTATTAGCATTACGCACCATATAATGGAATTCACACCATGGAATTCACCATTTATAATCTAAGTGGAAAAAAAACAAAACAAAAAATCACACACACATTTAAACAAACAAACAAATTTGAAAAATGCCATGCCATGACAGTTCTCCACTTAGTTCACTTCACTGGTCCCAGGGTGTTTTTCAAGGTGTCCCAAATCATCACCGCCGCCGCCTTGACACCGAGCTTCTCCGCCCATTCGGCGGTGGCCTCAGAACTGACCCAACTGACATAAGGGAATAGCCTCTGGTAAATAGAGGGAATCATATCACTGTATATATGTATATATATGGAATCACATAGGATGGGTTGATGATATTTTATTATGGGGAAACTTATTCACCATGATGTTTGGGGTTTATTTGCCAGTTATCAGATACAAATTCACCCTCTGAATCACATAGGAAAAAATGGTAACTTAATGGTGAATCATGGCGAATCATTGGTAATGGATTGGGAAATTAGCCTCTGGTTTAAACGTTTGCGACATTGAAGCCATGGCCATTGAAAGTTCGTGGAGAAAAACACCCATGAAAGCCATGGTGATGTTCCAGTTCGTTAGCCAACTGTACTAGTTGATATATCTATAGTTGGGGTTAAAAGTTAATTTACAAGTGAAAATTATAAGTTGGAGAATCACCCAACTTACAATGGATAAGTGTATGTCAATGGATATATATATATATAACCAAAGTTTATATTTATCCATGGTTATATGTATCCAATGACCAATATTTATTTACAACGTATATCAATATCACCAAAGTACGCCATGGAAAAGTGTATGTCAATGGATATACCAATTTGAGAAGGTCATTTTAGGTCTATAAAAGACGTTTTTTGAATCACCAAAAGTTTACCGGGAGACCATAATTTACCCTCTGGTAAACTAACATAGCTATTGAAAATTGCCATAGAAATAGTTGATTTAACCATCAAAAAATGGTGATTTTCCATAGTTATGTTTGTTTACCAGGGTAGAGCCTATACAAACAGGTGAACGGTCAGCTCAGTGATTGATGTCCCCCTGCCGTTGATATCTCAAAGGCTCTTCATCCTAGTGGGTTGGCTGTTTACCACCTTCAATGTGGGTTGAAAGCTGTACAAATATAATGTACAATTGTGTCTACAGTCCAGTAACGCTCATGAATATTGCCTGTGTCGCTATTTTGACCGGGAAATATATATATATATACATATACATATACATATACATATATATATATATATATATATTGTCATGCCCAAAAAGCGAGAAAAGTAAATCGTCGCTATTTCAATGGGATTTTACAATGTTTTATCTTTTTGGGGATTAGTGTATATTATATATATATACACATCTTCACATTTGCCAGTGGTTTGCTGTGGGACCAATAATCGATGTTTGACGCGGCCCGGCCCCTCGGTAAAGACTCCTGATTTAAAAGTCAGCGGCTTGAGGGCTTGCAACAGGTTCACCAACACATTCAATACACCTCCGAAATCTAACATGGAACCCTTGTGTATGGCTATTAAATGTAAAAAATGTATAAGTATACATATATACTATATATATATATAAAATCTTTTGACCCAAAATTCCAGGAATTTGAGATCCACCGAGGTTTGTGTGAAAATATAGCACCCTAAATGCGATAGTCGAGCGATTTTACGACATGGTTTTATGGCTTTCTTTGAGTGATCCCCACCAACAGACATTCTACCTTACATATCCTGGCATACCCTCTGGTTATTTAACATAGCAATGGAAAATCCCCATTTTTAATAGGTAAACCATCTATAAATGGGCCATGTTCCATGGCTATGTTAAATAACCAGAGGGTATATTCTGAGATTCTATCTGACATTCTATCTGGCATCCTTTCTGGTATTCTATCTGACATCAATTGTCACATTCATCTATTTGTGAGATGTCTATCTAGGATTTTATCTGACATTTTTTCTGGAAGATGTTCTGGCATTCTATCTGACATATATTCTGAAATTCTATCTGACAGTCTATCTGGCATAACATATAGCTATAGAAAATGACCAATTTATACAGGATTCCCTCATTAAAAATATGGTGAATGTCAATAGGGATAGTTATAGTAATGGTGTTTTAACTACTAATAATAGATTCAATCCTATATTAATCTTGTAGAATTATATAATGTAAGTTGTGTTGTATTACGATCTTACCATGGGATTATATAACTTATGTGATTAATGATAGTTTAATCTTAATGGGGAGTTAACAATATCTTGTAAATACAGGAGTTGTATCCATCCTACCGAGTCCTACCACCTCACAATTTCAGCCACCATCTGCACAGCTCCGTGATAGGCTTCGGCTCTGACATTCTATCTGACATACATTCTGACATTTCTGATTTATCAGTCTATTTGTGAGATGTCTATCTAGGATTTTATCTGACATTTTTTCTGGAAGATGCTCTGGCATTCTATTCTGGCATCTATTCTGACATTCTATCTGGCATATTTTCGGGTCCGTGCGTGCCCAGCTTCCGAAGCTCGCGATAGGGTTCGGGTCGATGCGTGCCCAGACTGAGATGGATCTCGCGATGAGCTTCTGGCACTTGCTGTGAGCTCCGGATCCATTGGTCACGACGAGCTGGCAGGAGGAGAGGAGGAGAGGAGGAGAGGAGGACGAGGAGGAGGAGGAGAGGAAGTAAAAAGGAAGAGGAGTTGCACCTAAAATCGACCCTCACCAGGCAGGGGAAAAAGTGGATCCTCCAAGATTTTAAAAAAAAGTGGATCAAAACAATGGTGTATATATACCCTCTGGTAAACTAATATACCCTCTGGTAAACTAACAGTTAGCTATTGAAAATGGCCATTTATAGTGGATTTATCCATTAAAAATGGTGAAGTTCCATATTTATGTGGCTGTTTACCAGAGGGTACTCCATCTATTTTAAACACGTCAAAGAAAGTCAGATCCACCACTTCAATGCGCACCCCGCGCCAGGCCTGGATCATGGCCATGCCAAACTGTACCACCTTGAAAGCATGGATTTCATCGAGCAAAAATGAGCGGTTTTTTCGATAGGATTCGATGGGAAGATCATGGCAATTTACCGGGATTGATGGTTTTTTTTTACCGGGATGATGGTCAATAACCCAATGATCATATCCCATTTTTCCGGTTTTTGTATCATCATTCTATTTTGGTTATGGGATTGACATAGCCATTAAGGATGACCCTTGATGTGAATGAAAATATCAATTGGGTCAAGTTGCAGGGGTAAACCAATATGGCAGTTCTGGGTCTTCCAGCCAATATTGAGATATTTACCAATATGGCATGTTCATATATTGGAAATAGTTAATCAATATTTAATAGTCAATCATCCAATATTGGAAATCCAAACATAATGGAGATCTATCCTCCAGTAAACAGACATGACGAACTGGAAAATCATCATGTTTCATTGGTATATTAACATATAATAACTATAAATGACCATGTTCAATAGCTATGTAACAAATTACCAGAGGCTAAATCCCGATTGATGACCATCTCCCAATCTAAACCTCGATGTGAATTGATGACTCGATGATGAAATTCTAGAAATATTCATGCTCATATTATGAAACATGTCCAACTGTATTATGTGTATAAATATATATATATAAACTGTCGGACCTGGCTGGATTTTCGGCTATCGCTGGATCTTTAAAAAACATGCTTATCCCCTTGTCCCATGATATATCCCATTTGGCTATTAATATGACATCCCATGAATTACTGGCTGGTGGTTTTAACAATCTTGAAAAATATGAAAGTCAATGGGAAGGATGACATCCCATATCTGATGGAAAATTAAAAATGTTCCAAACCACCAACCAGATTAGTTATATCATGTGATATGTCATGATCCATTGAAAAACTTTCTGCTGCTTTCCCATGGATTCCATGGAAAATCCATATATTCAATGGGAATTTCAAGATCCTAAAATGGAGCTACGTAAACGTACCATATTTTTGGCCATACGAATTCTGGGGATATCCCCTAAAAAATAGGCCTAATATATATAGGCCCAACATATGTGGAATCGGTACCTCCAATCAATCGGTTTCTGCGTCATGGCTATTGATATATGATCATCCCATGATTCACGGTGTGCGGGCCGAACGTTCCGCCTGGATCGGAGAATTCTCGCTGGTCAGCGTGTGTTCCGCCATCCCTGGCGATTCGTTCGCAAAATGGGCATCTCTTATCATTTGGTCAAAAATTAGAGCAAAACCCTGGTTTTTTCAGGTTCATTTGGTGAACCGTTTTTTAGTTTTTTAGGTCGAGTTGATGTGAAAACTTGGGATCTTGGGATTTACCCGAATAATTCTTGGGCTTCGTATCGTACAACTATCGTACAACTAAGTCATTCAAAAAAATCATCCCATTATGAATCTATTCACAAATGAAACTGAAATTGGTCATATACTATTGTTAGTCATCCTAATCGTACTATCATTTAAAACTATCACATGTATATATACATATATATGTAAGTAATTATATATATATGTATATGTAAATATGTAAAAATATGTAAAAAAAATGTAAAAAAATGTGAAAAAATATGTAATGTCTTATCATTCGTCATTTATCGGTACAGTACTCTTTAAAGCGACGAGTTTTTTCCAAACGCCCATGGGATGGCCGCCCACCTGCGATGTAGGCGTCACCAACGGTCTCCACCTGACCAGGTGGTGTGGCTTTTTATATCATGCTGAACTAGAGAGAATATGGAACTCTTATAATATATATATATATGTATATATGTAGATTGAGAATATGTATATACAATATATAATATATATATATTGAAATAGTGTTGATAAGTCCTAATATTCTGTCGGACGATAGTCATACATAGATCAATAAGCTTGAAGAAAAAAGTGGTTGATCCCTCCGATCACCTCCCAGGGAGACCATTACTACATGGAGCCCATCCAGTGATGATCATGGCGTATTGAAAGCCATGTTGGAGATCATCCATGACTTGGTTAACGGGATCTCACTGGCTCATGATAATCCCCAAGAACCAATCATCAACCAGCTGGGCTTTCTGAAACAGCCCAGTTGGTTTTTCATTTAATTAACCATGCTTGGCCATATGAACCCCATAATACATATATACAGTATAATATATATATATATATGAGCCCCATTCAACCTCATACATTCCCATATTTGGTTGGTTAAATCCCTGTCCCCGGCCCAGCCCCCGGTAGCACTGCGCGGCGCGATTCGTACTCTCCGTGCCTTGTAGATCTGGAACTCGTCCGTCAAACGGTCGAACCTGTTTTCAAACGGCTTCCGGAAAGCCGGAAAGGCGAAGGTGGTCAGCAGGAAGTCTCTGTGTGAAATGTTGAGTTTCAAGCGACTAAAGTGGTGATTTTCGTCAACAAAAATTTGGACTTTAAGCCAGAAAAGTGTGGATTTCATTAACAAATGTTTGGAAGATTTTAACAAAGGTCCGAAGGCCAGTGATTGGTCTCGAAACTTAGGATTATATGTTTGTTGATGAAATTGGAATAATGTTGATTTTCTTGGTTATCAACAAAAATTAAGATTTGACCAAGAATTTTTTGTGGAGTTTATCAACACTTTTTTTTTTGCATAATTGTACCATCAAAAATGCCGGCGATGATTTGACGAGGGTGATTTTGCAATCAATAAATTTGTTCTATGATACACCTACAATCGAGTTGTTCGAAAATATTTCATGTTCCATTGCATATCCATCCTAAATCATCATAGCATCGTTCAAATGTCTTAGAATATTTCAGAACGCATTTTGCTCACAGAATCACAATGAAAAGTACATACACCATATATCCAAGAATACCATTACATAGTAAAACTACCATAATGTGTTTGGTTGAGTATGGCATTTTACATATAAATTCCCATATATTACAATATATTACCATAATGGAATTAATATAATAACATATCATAGAAATCTTAACAGATATCTTACTAGAAAAATATATGTCTAAAAAAAACTTCAATATGTTTACCATATCACAAAATGTCACAATTTGTCACAATTTATGTCACAACACAAAAATCAAATTGCCACGCCTTCCAAAGAGATCCTCCACGAAGGCCACCACCTGCTCTGGGCTCCTGGTGAGTGAAACGCCCTGGGGATGGCGGGTTTTTCTTACGGGGGGATCCAGCCATGGCAGTGGAGAAATCCTTCATTTATAGCAATTGAATCCAGTTACTATGAATTTTCTTTGTGAGATCGTAAGTGGTCAGGCAAAAAGGAGAGTATTTTCCGGAAAAAGGTGTATTTTATGGAACTTACTGATCCAAATGGCTAGAGGGTACCATACCAAAAAGACAACAGGCCCTTTTTTGGAAGCAATACATGGAGCTTATTCAGTTGGGCAAAGTCATGAAAGATTTCTGTTTTCACAAAGTCCTCGAATCTTACTGGTGCGTTTTACGTTTAGGGGGATGGGTTGCTGGGGGTTGCTGGGATGATTGATAGTTCTGGATCATTCCCTCATTCCCTGCGTCTATCCAGGCAAAATCCAGTGAAGATGCGGTGCAACGAGCAAAAACTCGGAGGTTTCCGGATAAAAATCGAGGATTTCATGCGATTTCCTTAGCAATCATATCTATCATGAATATCCCCATTTCTTAATCCCATAATATCCATCATACATTAGTAATCCAACTATATATTCCCATTGTAATCCCACTATTATTATTATCCCATTATGAATATTCCATTATATATTCCATATCCCCATTAGCAATCCCCATATAATGGTCCTTTAATATCCATTAATATCCATTACTGTAATATCCCCATTAGCAATCCCAAATATATTAGATTATAGATATTAATCAAATACACTACATTATTGATGGATTCCCAAATATAATATGTTATGAATTGCCAAATATATCCGGCGATCCCCATTCATAATATCCCATCATATATCCCATTGTATATTCCATATATCCAGTGGTACTCCCTATATATCCCATCAATTGGATTATGATCATATAAAATCACTATATATATATATACCATATATCTATTATACATAATTACTATGTGCATCCATCATTGATCATATCCCCATTAGTAATCCCATTATTATTATCCCATTATTAATATCCCATTATATATCCCATATATCCATTAAGTTATGTATATTCATTATAATATATATATATGTATATATATACTGTATATCATATCTATCACTAACCGTTATATCATATATATATCCCATATATCCATAGATGATATCCCATAATTACTATATATTATCCCTATATCCCATTATTAATATTCCACTGTATATTCCATTATATATCCCATATATCCGTTATACATAATTACTATATATCATTAATAATAATCCATGAATATCCCACATATCATAACGGTCCATGAATATATAGATTATCGTCATATCCATCATATTATATTACATTAAATCATTATAATATTAAATCCAGTATAGTCATTATAATCATTATATATATCCACTAGTAATCCCCATAATCTATATATATATAGTAATCCCCATAATCTGTGTATATATGTATATTCTATATCCCCATTAGTATATAATCATGATTCTTCATAATATCATATCATATCATCCTTATATAATGGAATATTCATATATCCATTAGTAATCCCCATCAATATCCATTAATATCCCCATCAATCATCCCTATATATATATATATTATGGTTAAAAAAAGTCGAATAAGTAGAGTTTCCATCCACTGGTGGCCAAAAGAGCTGCTTAAATATATCAATATCTCATATCTCATATCATATCTCACATAATCCCATACATCAGTAATCCCACTATATATTCCCATTATTAAACCACTATATCCCAACCGCCCTCTCTCTTGTCGGACGCCAGCTGCGTGAAGCCGCACAAATCCGACTGGGCGATGGTCGCGTGGTCGTAGGAATGGCTGCGTTGTAGCCCGGGGCCTGGGCAAATCCCAAAAACTTGGGGAAAAACCTAGGGAAATCCACAGTTCATGGTGAAAATTGAGGAAAAATGTGGGAAAATCCGGAGTTGAATGGTGGAAAAGATCGGAAATCTGTTGTAAAATAGGGGAAAAACATTGAAAACATGTGAGTAGATTTGGAAAATCAAGGAAACTGTGTAGCAAAAGATGGGAAAATTTGCGGAAACAAGATGGAGAAATGTCTTCAACCCATCTGGGCAAACTTTTTTCTAATTCATAAATCTGAAATGTAGGCAAATATGAACACAAAATACCTGACATATAAGATTTTTACTCAAGGGATTGTTCCCCATACATATATATATACACATTCATTTTCAGTTTGATCACCATTTATATATACAGTATATATATATATACTCTATATATCTCTGCACATACATATTATCACATAGTAATCTTCGAAAAACAGAGATGATGCCACCATTATGAACTTGGATTTGCTTAAGGAAGCCCTTGAAAAGCGTCGTAGTCGACTCAGCAAATCCAGGATCACTGCTTACCACTAGGAACCACCATGAACCACCAGTAACCACTAGTTGATTACCACCGTTACCACTAGTTGATTACCATTACCTAGTTGATTCTCAGGGTAACTACAAAAAAAATAAACCTGGGCCAGTTCATCAACTACTGGTACTGGTGGTTAATTACTGGTGATTATCAACTACTGGTTATATACTGGTAGTACAATCAAAAATAAACCAGTAGTTGATTGCCCTCTGGTAAACATACCAAAAGCGAACTGGAAAATCACCATCCTTAAGTTCGGTAAGTCAACGAACTAAATGGGCCATGTTCCATGTCGCAAAGTGTAACAAATTACCAGAGTGTACCCATCAAAAATCCATCATTATCATTATCATTAGTACTACCATCATTAGTACCCATATCACCATCATTAGTACGCCCAAAAAAAAAACATCATTAGTATATTATACTAATGATGGTTAGTCCTCATTGTTTCTTTTTGTATATATCGTTGGTACTAAACCATATACTGGAAACGTCCTTCCTGGCCGATTTTTTTCTGGTTAGTACTGTAAACCTGGGCCAGAAATCGTGTCTTCCACAAAGGCGCTGAGTTTGATCTCCTCCAAGACTTTCTTGGGCATCAAATTGCTCAAGACCTCACGAGAGAACGCACACTACGCACGGGTTATGCAGGGCTGGTGACCACAACACCGCAGAAGAACAGATGGTTTTAAGCAACGATAGGGATTTAATAGGATCGAACGATATTTAATGGGATATAAAATGATATATGCATATCTACAATGGAATTATAACTTGCATGCAACACACACATGGTGTTCAACAACAAACATAGGGATACAATGGTGAGTAATGGGATAGCTGGAATAAGATTGGAACTTCCACCATGTATCTGGATCATGTTGCACGGAAACCATACTTCTATACCTACGGAAGCCCAGAATCCGTTCGATGGCCCGAGATTCTCACGCTGTTCTGTCAAAAATGACAACTTGTCCATGTGGATTTGTCTGAAAATAAGATACCCCCTGGATAATTATCATATATGGAGGTTTCCTACAATGAGGCCAAGTCACCATGGCTTTCAGTGCTAAAATGGTCTAATTTTGGATGATTTGGGGGTACCCCATAACTTAGGAAACTTCCATCTGACGTGATCATCCAATTATCATGTTAATGCATATATATATATGATATGATATGTATAATATAATATAATACAATATAATACAATGCAATACAATGTAATATAATAAAAGATAATATAATATAGTATAGTACAACATAATATAATATAATATAATATTAATATAATATAATATCATATAATATAATGTAATATAATACAACATAATATAATATAATATAATACAATACAATATAATATAATAAAACATGAAATATATTCACCCTTGTGAATCATTTTAAATCATTTTAGTAACCATTATTAACCATCATGATTGCTTATGTTAACCACTATTAACCAGTTTATTGCCCATTATTAAACCATTTGAGTAACCATTACTAATCATTATTAACCATGGATTAACTAAATGGTTGACTAACCATTAAAAATCATTCCTATATGTAACCACTTTCACCATAAATCATTAACTGGTTGGTGGTTGACCTACCCCTCTGAAAAATATGACTTCGTCAGTTGGGATAATTAAAAATTCCCAACTGAATGGAAAGTCATAAAATTCATATTCACCATCAACCAGTTAACCATGATTCCCCAATCCATATGGAGGAACATACGCTTGGGACCCCCATCCCCGACACGCCAAGGGACTGTCTCTACTCGATCCTGACCGGACATTTTGGGGACCTTGGGACCTGAAGAACCTGTCCTTGATGGGGAAAACATGGGGAACTGGTTGCTAACTGGTGAATAACTCATTGGTGGTTGACCTACCCCTCTGAAAAATGATGGAGTGAAAGTCAGATTGGATCATCATCATCATCCCAACTCTTGGGGAAAAAAAAAATCAAGTTCCAAACCACCAACCAGATAACACAATTAACAATGGTGATGCTTGAGAATGGTGAATCGTTGATAGTCATGGATTCGTAATGGGATATTTTATGGGTGTACTTGGGGGTGGCCAGAGGTTACCTTTATGGCTACTATGATGAATTAAACCCCCAAAAAAAACCGGCTTCTGGACTCTGCGGTTTCTCAAACACGAACAGAACACACCACTGGAAGGGAAAAGAAGCTCTTTAGATATCTTTCTTTACTCTATGTTTCTTCAAAAAATGAGGAACTCCACTATTTCCCACTCCATCCTCAGTGCATCCCCATCATATTCCCTTCGTATTCACTATATTTCATCATATTTGGAGACTTCCCAAAATGGGAGTACTCCCAAATCATCCATTTGTAGATGGATTATCCATGAAATCAACAATCCAGCGATAAAGGGGTACCATGACTTTGGAAACCACCACAAAAAAAATGCTTCATCTGATCCAAAAAACTGATATTACGTCCATTTTATCCCTATCATTATCTATCAATCCCCATTGTCAATATATCCATATTGTATCATTATTGATATATTGATAATAGGGATATTGATAATAGGGTTTATCAAAATTGATCTATTGTCAATCCCTATCAAAAGGGGATTTTGACGGCTATTATCAATATCGCCTATGTTTTTATCATGTTTGGAGATTTCCTAAAATGGGGGTACCCCCCCGTCATCCTCCATTTATAGATGGGAGTTTCCATGAAATCAATCATTATAAATCATGATATCAACCCATATCAACACCCAAATCCTGATCATTATCATTATCAACCCATATGATTCTGGTTGTATACCCTCTGGTAAACTAACATAACTATGGAAAATCACCATGTTCAATGGAAAAATCCACTATAAATGGCCATGTTCAATAGCAAACTGTTAGTTTACCAGAGGGTATGTGTATTTTTACAGACGTCATCATGATTCCACCCACATCAAGCCATCGCCGTCACCGCCGTCACCGCCGCGCAGCAGGTCCTGTGTCTCCTCTACGCGCTGCTTGGTCTTGAAGCGCGCGCGCGAAGTCTGTTCCAAGACGTGCGCCAACAAGCAGCTGATCACCTGACACGACATATGGAACCGATGCTTCAAAAAAACAGGATACAAATTGTACACATGTCGCTATGTATATATATATATATTATATACATACATGTGCAGTAAATTGCATTGCTTGTTCCACAATCCCCATGAAAATCAGGGAGTTTTTTTTCCGAACTGGTTTTTTCGATGCCAGTGGTGGCCTGGTTCAAGACAAACTAGCCATCCAAGGTTGTGGATGAAATTGGGGATATGTACCCGGCCTGGTAATGACTAACAGTTTGCTATTGAAAATGGTGATTTATAGTGGATTTACCCATTGAAAATGGTGATTTTCCATAGTTATGTGGCTGTTTACCAGAAGGTATTGTCTTGTGCCAAAAATGAATGGATTGAATGGGGAATCCTTATCTCAGATGCCACTAAAAAACAAGGTTCCAGGATGGATTTGGAATGGATGATGTGGAAAACACCAGGAGGAGGTGGAACGACAATCCTGGAGGATTTCCTAAGAATCTAAAAAAACTTCGTGGTCAATTCCTGATTTAAGGCAACAAGATTGATTTCACTTATTTCACTCAAAGTTTTTGCATCTGTTGCAACCTGTTAGTATGTCGACGTGGAAATCTCCCATAGATCTGGGAAACCATGGGAAACCATGGGAAACCCTGGGAAACCCAAAACCGAGAACAGACTTGGTCAAAAAATGCCATGGTTTCGTCCCATAGATCGACCAAATTCATGACCTTTGAGGAACCCATCTTCGATTCGTTGGGTTCCTTCGACTCGCTGAAACCGAAATGTGATCATTCGACAAAGGGCTGCGTCCATTTTTGAGGTACCGGCCCAAGAGATTGGGACAAAGCCCTATAAATATGTATAAAGATTCAGATGCTTGGTGGTTGTATGTGACTGATATCACTGATATCCCAGTCACATACCGCCCAATAAGGAAGCATTGAAAATACGTGGTTTTATACCAACGTTTGCAACGTTGGTTATGCTCATGATGTCCTAATCAAGTCGGTCATATACCAACAAAAATCCCATTTCGAAAACATGACTTGACTAATCATCATGGGATATATTGGGATATTAAATCATTTCATGGGACCACTAAAAGAAAATGGGATATATTGGGATGATTTAATGATTTAATGAAATCCCTATCACTAAATCATGAAAGATCCCCTGTATTCCCATACCATCCCCCAAAATGACGTGCGTCCTCGTCCCCATTCCTAGTCCATTCCATTCCTAGTCACTACAGTGCACAGGAACATCACGCGACCTCGATTCCAGAGCCCGGATGCCCAGGATGGAAATCTGTGGATACATCCAGATGTACCCTCTGGTAATGACTAACATAGCTATTGAAAATCACCATTTTTAATGGGAAAATCCACTATTTCTATGGCCATTTTCAATAGCTACGTTAAATTACCAGAGGGTATTTAATATATTGGACATCAGATTAAATATCCCACTAAGTATCAACTACTATCATTGATTCACCATTATTCACCACTATGTCCCTATTAATCCCATTAAATCACTGGTTGGTGGTATACCTACCCCTCTGAAAAATATGAAAGTCAGCTGGAATGATTATTCCCATATATTATGGAAAAATAAAAGCCATGTTCCAAACCACCAACCAGTTTAATATTGGATAATATGTAAATATGTAAACTAAGATGATGATTCATTGTTTTTATATCAGATCCTGGAAATTTAACATGGGTTGATGGGTGGTCAAATACTTTAAGCGATCAATATCCATGTATACGTGCTGATTTAGATGCTGGTTTTTGAGAGATTGAAGGGAAAACTACACTCTTTGTTCAAGGCTTTAGTTCCTTTTTGGTAGATATGGACTACCATCTGGTTATGACTAACATAGCCATGGAAAATGGCCCATTTATAGATGATTTTCCCATTAAAACCTCCATTTATAAGGGATTTTCTATGGCTATGTTAAATAATCAGATGGTATATAGCTTTGAGATTTACAAAATGGGGGTCATATTCACTGGGCCTTCTCACAGAGGGATGCTTTTTCACATCGAAATCTGCTTCAAGTTCGATCTTCCAGGGGGACCTACCAGTCACACTGGGTACCCGTTGGGGAGCTCGTCCAGGGCTTCGTCAAAAAAGAGACGTGAAGGTATGACAAGTGAGAAAAAAAAACAATTGAAACATCTCTAACATAATTATAAAGGGTTTTTTCCAAACCAGCGACCTTTGATTACCGGAGATAGTATATCCCATATTCATCCTGTTATCCTATTGATATTCCATAGATTCCATAGATATATCATGACATGTGTAACTCATTGAGACCAGAAGGGGAGATGGAAGCCATTTCTAGTCACTCCCTTGGGAATTAAAGCCAACTTCACAGATTGTAATCGCAGGACTACACCGTGTCATTCGTTGACTGTTTGTTGTTGTAATTCAAATGACCAGCTTGAAATTCAAATGAAGCATCTCAATTTCTACAGAAAAACAGCCTCTGTTTATACCCCAAGCTGCTAGTCAACCCCCACCCTGATTTATCCAGGAGACCGATGTCGGAGATGTACAAGCTGGTTCGATTGCGGATGTACATGAACACCACGCCCAAGGGAATGTAGACCAAGGATTGGTAGAAGAGCGTGGGATGGGTATTGGTTACCTGAGCGCACACACTGGTCAGTCTATACCCTCCAGTGAACCAAGATAGCTATCAAAAGTCACAGTCTAGAGTCTAAATAGATAAATATAGGTAAATAAATAGTAAATAGGCAATTTTCCACAGCTATGTTAGATTACCAGAGGGTATGTGGTTCCTTTTTTGCAGGCATGAATTCCCACCTTTTGCAAAAGACTAGAGGTTCCATATGATATGGCTCTCCTAAAAACGTCATCCCTATGGAAGGAAAATATCATGTTCCCAACAACACCCTTTACCGCAAAAAAATGCTGTAAATCGGGGCTGAAATCCACGCCGTGAGGCGATAAAGTAGGCCAAGACGAAGATCAAGGACTGCCTCAGCGAGACACCAGGGCGATCATTGACTGAAGAAATCCTATGAAATCCTATGAAATCCTAAGAAGTTGGAGCAACTCTGGTTGGATATTGCACGCCAACCAGGCTGGAAAAAACCTTTAATAAGGCTGGCCGCTGGATCCCTACCTCGATTTCTCCTGCTGATTAAAGTATGCAGAAAAGCTGCTGCTGGTTCACATAGTCCAAGAAATGCATCGTCACGTACCTCGAGACATGCAGAATTGCATGGATCAAAAATATTTAACCTGTCTGCCAACCCCAAAAATTGGAAAGATTAACATCCCAAGATATCAAATCAAATTGATTCTTCTCATTTATATACATATGTATATATATATATTATATTGTATATGTATATATGGGATTAGAAAACCCCCTAAAATGACTCAAACTCTGGATGGACAATCATCCATCTCAGCCCATGTTTAAAAACCGGTGCCCTTGACACAACACTCGATTGCTACCGCCAGATTGTTGAACCTATGGCGATTCATGGGGATTATACATACATATATATATACCCCCTGGTAATTTGTTACATAGCTATTGAAAATGATCATTTATAGATGATTTACCTATTATAAATGGTGATTTTCCATAGCTATGTTAGTTTACCAGAGGGTATATATATACATGTATACACATCATAATATGTGCATTACATACTCTGCACAGATATATTTTCCCTGGAAATAGATTGAGTTGAATCCTTTTTTTGGATCAGCCGATGGCAGCGATGGTCTTCAGACATAAGTTTTGGCCAAAGATTGTGTTATCCCATTCTCTGGTTGAAAAACCGAAGGTTTTTTAGAATGAAAATGGTCAGATCATTTTCGATGGTCAGACTTTAGCTCCGTTGAAAATTATCTAACCCTAAGAGCAATGAAACGTGGCGCATGACGTTAAAACCGACCCCCACAGTGCATTAGTCTTCAAGTTAGATAAGTTGAAAACCTGGTTTTTAGCCTCTGCAATTCTAGGGAGATACCTTTCGCCACCATTTTTCCCCACCAAAAAATCGGCAAGTGTTCGGTTTTGGTCGGAAACATCCCCCATAAATGCCTATGTCTATATACATGTATGTGTGCATGTAAACATATATATATATTATGATTAGATACATATATATATATATAATTGTATATTCTCATATTATATAATTGGAATTTATTATATATGTATATACCATCTGGTTATTTAACATAGCCATGGAAAATCAGCATTTATGATAGGTAAACCATCTATAAATCATCTATTTATGTATCTGATTATATTCCTTTCGACACGCGCAGCTATTCCTTCGGGGCACGAGCGATGGAGCTGCGGATAGATCAGGGCGTCGTAGGAGACGAACATCACGGTGGCCACGATCAGCGTGGAGGCCACCAAACCCCACTGGACCTGGCGCGCTGAAAACCAGGCGCCACCGTGGTGATTTAATGGTGATTTAATGGTGATTGTAATGGATTAATAATGGTTAATGGTTATAATGGTTTATAATGGTTTTGACACTCTATAATCTATATATATATGGTTTATAATGGTTAACAATGGTTAATGGTGGTTAATATATGGTTAACATATGGTTAATATATGGTTAATATGTGGTTATACCAGGTTTGTGGTTAATAATGTTGGTGAATCACCATTAATGGTGCAGAAATGGTTAATGAATGGGGATTTAACCAACTATAATGGTTACAGTAATAATATTGGTTAATCCCCATTCTATAGTTGATATAGGATTAAGAATGGTTAATATTGGTTCATAATGGTTCATAATGTTGAATCATTGATAATAGATACTGAATGGACTATCCAAACCCCACTGGACCTAGTGCTGACCCTCTGATCAACATGCAAAAAGGAAGCGAACTGGAAAATCACCATCTTTAATGGGGTAAATCAAGGAAATAAATGGATCATATTGGCATACCCCCTGGTATAATATATCTATTGATGAGCAGTGTTCAAAGCCCCTGTTGATGATTAGTTCGGGGATTATACTACTCAATATATTGGGGATTCCGTTTGATAGGAGTATCCTGAAAACCAACATATATCTATTGATGACTCCGGTCTATGAATACATATATATATAACAAAGACGTGTATAATAGTGTGTGATGTTTATAGCCTCTGGTAATGACGATTACACTTTGCTCTTGAAGCTATGGTCCGTAGAAATCGCTGATGGAACCCAGAGTTATGCGTGCCCCGCTTCCCGGTTCAAAAGAATGCCAGAAATCCGGGTTCCCAGGTTTTAACATCGTCCCCTAAGTTGCCATGTTCATATACCATCTGGTTATGACTAACATAGCCAACTGGAAAATCCCAACCATAAATGGAGGTTTATAGCTGGGAAAATCATCCATAAATGGGCCATGTTCCATGGCTATGTTAAATAACCAGAGGGTATCTTCCCCTTCTTGCGCCCCTTAACTTTGACCCATACCCCAACCTAACCCTCAGAATCCCTCAGAATGAAAATTCTTCGGAAACCCAAAATGGTCATTTTGCAGTTTGCTGTTCAGCTACACCAGGGTAGACCAAAAGAATCCAGCCGTAATCTTAAGAGAAATGGCTCTTGGGTGCCACCTTGTGCAAAGCATCCCAGAAAAACCATCGATGATTTCAGGTGGATTGTGATCCGGGATTGAGTACGGAAAAGGTTAAATAGTCTACCCTCTGGTTATTTAACACAGCCATGGAAAATCCCCACCATAAATGGAGGTTTATTGCTGGGAAATCACCATGCTATTAATAGGTAAACCATCTATAAATGGGCCATGTTCCATGGCTATGTTAAATAACCAGAGGGTAATTTCCTTGGCGATTTGGCACTGGTGTCATCATTATCTCATTGGGCACCAAAGCATGATGAAATTTTCGAAATCCCGCACTTCATTGTTTCTCATAGCCCTTCAGTAATCTTTCACACGGCAAAGCGAAAACATGCCAAAGCAGTTTTCTATGAAATCCATGTCGTTCGGTTATATCTTCCGTATACAAAATGGGAAAATCTCATGGAAAAACCAGGGGAAATCATCAACAATGGAGGCTTCCAAGGGGTTCCATCCCCCAAAAATGGATGCTGCCCACATTACCAACATTTCTTACCCACAATAAAACCTCTTACTTCACTATGAATGTGTCATCATTTCATGAATAGTGTCATTTAATGGTCACCATAGATGGAGATTTTTTATCTAACATCATGTCCATGGAGATGAGTGTGTCATTTCCATCATTAAAAAACATGGACAAATTAATGACTATTGTCATGGTCATTTAATGTTGACATTAATGTATGAATGTGTCATTTTTCATGTTGTCCAACTAAAAAAAAAGACCAGGAGATATGTTCCAACTAATTAATGTTGCTTCATTATGTCAACATGTCATTATTAAATGTGTCCATCAACACTAATATTCAACATTATGTCAACATTATGACACTATTAATGTTGACATTATAATGACACTATTAATGTATTAGTGACATGTCATTAAAGTCCATGGACATTAATGACTATTGTCATGGTCATTATGTTGACATTAATGTATTAGTGTCATTTACCCTCCAGTAAATTAACATAGACCCTGGTAGTCATCGGGGTTGGAAGAAAAATGTTTCCTCTAAAAATTGGTGATAAAATCAGGGTCGAACTGTTAATTTACCAGAGGGTAAATCTCCATTAAACCACCATTAAACCACCATTAAACCACCATTAAACCACCATCAGTGTCCATCATGGACTAAGACCAGGAGACTGTTCCCCTTCCGACCTCCTGGACTCTTTCCCGGAAGGCCTCCGTCCTGGTCGACACGGTGACGCTTTAATGGTGAAGGTGGAGGAGAAAGATGTGGGGAATATATATACATTATATATGTATATTATATATATATGTAGGATTATATAGATAATAATGAATGGTCACATGATATGGGAATGAACAATAGGATTTGGATTCGGATTAATCATGAGGAATATATAGGAATCAGATTATGGATTATGGATAATGGGATATACATCAGGTAAATCCAGTAATGAACCCAATACTGATGGCAACCCTGGCTGCCATAAACCTCTCATTTGGGGATGGATTACACCATCCATAAAAAAAAATGCTGATTTTCGGGATGGTCAATGGCATTTTTTGTTTACCACATTAGCTGATAGTTACAATCCCTTTTTCTGATAGTTATACGATCTCATGATCATGAAAAAAGGACATCTAGGTCCTCAATATTCCAGGAAATCTAGGTCTCAATAGTTATAATCCCACATCTCAATAGTTATAAATTGTTATAATCCCACAGTGGATGTTAAGGATTTTTTTTCCAGGATGTTCTGAGATTTTCCAGGATGTTATCAGATCTTACAATCCCCCTGAAAATACTGTAACATGTCTTAACCCCCCCTTTTCCAAAAATTATCCAGTGGGGATCCTGCAGATCTGACACAATCTGACACAGCATTTCTGGGCACCATTTCACATCTATGATCTTCTGATTCCACGATGATGTGTGTGTGTATATATGTGTATATATATATGTATACATGTATATATATATATATATACATCATCACATGATTCCTAAGAAAAGATCATAAGATACATCATAAGATACATCATAAGATCCGCTATGATGGCCTTTATGATCCAGACTTATTGATCTTATGATGGATCGCATTATATCAATCATGATGATCATCATATTATTGATCGGAAGAACCTATCATCATATATTATTATATCAAGAACTTAATATATCTTAATATTATGATCATATTTCATGATACCCTCTGGTAATTTAACATAGCTATTGAAAATGGCCATTTAATTCGTGGATTTACCCATTGATAGCATGGTGGATCTTTCCAGTTCGTTATGTAAACGTTTACCAGAGGGTAAGTCTTATGATATATTGATTGGAACAACGATTTCATCATCTATCAAGATCTAAAAAAATATCTTAATATGATGATCATGATATTCATGATAAGTTCTATGAATCTTTATGATATCTATCATATCTCATCTATTCGGAGTCGTCCGCGGATCGCATCTTCCCTGTCGGAGTCCTAGCAAAGACGGACCAGCCAAGGCCCATGGCCAAAATCACCGCGCGGCACGACAGCAAAATCACGAAGCGTTCTAAGCGGCCGGCCGTGGAGTCCCACGCGCCGTGTTGGGGGTACTGTAGGCGATACAAGATGTGAACCAAAAAAACATGGTGGGAAACCGTGTACTACGGTAACTACATGTAACTACATTTCAATATACGGACTTTTAAATATACGAACAGTTTTTTTAGAGTACCTCCGGGAAGGTTTTCCTTAGCTATTAATTCCATCAGTGATATACCAAAAATGCATCCGATGGCCGATCCTTTTGGGTTCCGAAAGCCCCGAACCCCTGAAAGTCGCTGGTTTGTTTTACATGTTATAACATGATAACCCCATAGGATACAAAAAAGAGGACTACCCGGCCTGGTAAACGTTTAGAGTTTGCAACATTGAAGCCATGGCCATAGAAATAGTTGATTTACCCATTAAAAATTGTGATTTTCCATAAATCCAACTTTGCTCACCTAGTCATTTCGAGCACCTTAGCCATACGACTAGCCAGAACAAATCACCTTGAGCTGTCGATGCTACAGCTGGCCCAATAACGTTCGTTATTTATATATATATATATATTGGATATAATGACAATAAATGAAGTATAAATGGGTATAATATGGATACATATATATATATGGTCTATATATATATATAATGCTCATGGTTAGAAAGGTTAAACCTTTGTGGGTCAATTATGTACAAGTCTTCGATTGGCTATAGAAATCCCTCAGCTGATGACGGTTGCTTGATGGTGGTTTTTCTTCATGGACTGTTTGAAGGGAAAAATTACGGGAAGCCAGTGTTTTCATCAAATATTGCTTTGAAACCAGAAAATAGATGTTCCCTTTCATGACCTGATTATGATCTAAATAAACGTATATATCATAATGGATATTATATTCAGTAGATGTTCAGTATTGTTTTTTCAATAAATATTGGTTCTTAGATTTCAGTGAAAAGTGATGGCCTTATCAATCCATGTAATATGATTAAACCAATGTCATAAACCACCCATGACTGGGAATGGTAACCATACCACCTATCAAAATGATGATGACTGGGGGATGGTTTATGGCATTGTTTTACCCACATTAACCACAGATCATATTAAAACATCATCATGAAAACCATCATTAATAATATGATATTCTTGGTTTACCAACACGAAAATCTGGTTGGTGGTTTCAACCCCTCTGAAAAATATGAAAGTCAGTTGGGAAGGACTATCCCATATATTATGAAAAAATAAAAGCCGTGTTTGAAACCACCAACCAGAAATTGATCAGATGACAGTCATTCGGATGCTGAAAAATCATGGTCTGAAAAAAAAATGCCTGGTGACCCCTGGGATGCCAAGGATCTGGTGGGATGCTTAGGCAAAAGGCCCGGATCCTTGTCCTGGAGCGTGGCTTTTTGGACGGGAAAATCCATGGGGATTTCATGCTGGGAGAATCATGGTGGATGACGAACGGGGCTGGGGTTTTCCCAAAAACGGATGACTGGGATTTCTGGTTGAAGCAGCCCATATTAGTCGGGATATCATGACTTAGTAACTGGATATCCCCAATAACTGGATATCATGACTTATAAGTCGGGATATCACATGATATAAGCCCGACTAACTATGCTTCTTCGTGAAACTGCAGCCCCTATCCCCAAACATCTCACCGGAGGTTTTTTTTCGTTCAGGGGGCTATTGAACAGTGCGGGCAAGAGATGACTTCTTCGGCTCCGGACGCCATTGAAACACCGTTCGTAAGTCGTCCTCAACTTTCCATGCTTCGGTGTGCTCCATGTGCATGACATCCATGACAGTCATAAACGCCTCGGGAGCCCAAAAAGGTGACTATCTCATGGTTTCATGCCATTTCATACCCAAAAATAACAGACACTGTCATTTTTTGATTCACAGTGAAATCGATCAAGCTCAGATAAAAATCCACACACACACATATATGAATAAATATACCTTTATATATATATTATAATACAATATAATATATATATATATACTATACTTAATATATATATATATACAGAACTTCCAAACATCGGTAAACCCCCTCTGTGTCACCATCGGTGTGTTTTATCATCCATCGGGGCACCATCAGCAGGATCTGACGATGCAAACGCAAGCGGAACTTCCGCGCGAAGCCCAGGTGGAACCACATCTGGAACTTCTCCTGTCGATGCGACGACGACGGCGATAGGATGGGACCATAGGATGGGACCCCGTCGTAGACCCCGTCGTAGCGTGAAGAAATGCGGAGATCGTGGGATGATATGAAGATTTAGGAGGAAAATCATGGTTAGTTTTGTTTAAAGTTTAAAATTGGTTTCATACTGGTTTAACAATGGTTTAATAATGGTGAATCATTGATAACAATGGAGGCAGAATGGTTCATTGAAAACAAACGGTCGAGTTCTTCAGAATATTTGAACCGTAATGAGATTTTTTACTGTCAAAATCATGTCCCAAAATGTGTCATCGGGATATAATATATATATATATATACACATACTCTATACCAGAATGAATCCGTGCTTAAATAGCACGGATACTTTGATCTATCTCAAGTATGGGTCGAAATCAGTTGAATACTCCTTGATCACAGACAAGCACTGCAACCGTTGGCGTGGAAAGAGTGTTAGCTCCATGGCGGTTCAACTCCCCCAACAAATGGGAAAAATCCCTGGGAAAATCATGGATAAAATATGGGAAAATGATGGGAGAATGGATGTTTTTATGGAGGTTTAGTTCGCTCGAAATTTATCATCTATCAATTGGGAGATTTTCCAGCACGCCATCTTTGATTACCGCAGGGTATCAAGGGATTCTAGATGGTCGTCGGAGCAACATGATCATTGCTAATCTTAGCTACCCTGAACAAAGATCGTGTTTAGCTGGTAGTATGCATCCCAATTCTGGCTCCAAAAAATGTGAAACATCAAGCTGCTCCCAGTTCCATGTGCAAGGTCCTATTACCCTCTGGCTAATTAACATAGCTATGAAAGCCATGAGTAGTTCGATGGTCATGATGATTTCCCTTTTTTAAAAAAATGATGATGTTCTACAACTACGTTAAATCACCAGAGGCTATTAGAAATAGTATTAGAAATGTACCAAATGGGATTTCTTTTTTTGGCTATTCACGTGGCTATATCTCATTCGAAATCCCTCTCTCTCCCATGAGATTTCTCACCATTTCAAAATTGGCGGTGAATCCCACAGCTCCCGCGGAAAAATGTCTTCACACGCCGAAGCAAGGCACCTCGGAGAACTTGGGTTCCTTCACTGGGTCATGACTTTTGAAGTCCACCTGGCAAAAGGAGGTCACACGGACTACGTTTCACGTGGCCAAAAAAGATCATCCAAAACTCCGGTCTCCAAAAAGTCTCAAAAATGTTGATCCATGAATCCATACTTAGCTCAAAGCACAAAAAACGAATTATCAAAACTGAAAATGATGATGTTGTGTTTGCTTTCAAAATATGGAAACAAAGGATGATCAAATATCCGAAATGGCCGTTGGGGTGATACCACTTGATTAGTGGTTTTCCAACCCGATTTTCTAAGCTGGGGTCAGCCAATCTATAAATTGGCACCTATGGATATCAGGTACTCTATCCCATGTTTCTAAGCAGGATGCACATTGTAAAAAAAGATGGGTGAAGCGACTTTCCAAGCTTTTCTTGCTGACTTTGGATTACTTTGGACCATGGTTGCTGTGTGCAATTCTCCCACTTTTGATCCTCCAAGATTCTGGCATAAAATCGCCCGTGTCGGTCTTTTCTGAAAAAATGACGTCTGCCATGTGCTTACCAGAAAGTATCATCCAGAATTGGTTTCACCCAGAATATTGGAGGGTTTTTGGAAAAAAAATGGCTTCCCCAAGTCCCCAATGATTCCTAGATATATCACCATATGATTCCTAGATATTCATGGATATTCCCCATGATTAACAATCTGTTTTTCTGACATCCAACAGGGCCATTGCTCCATGTTTCACCGAAAAAAAGGCACAAGCTGCTGCCCCCCAGTGATGTTTGTTGCTTTCTAAACCATAGCAACTAGTTCAATATACCATAAATCATAATTCATTCAGTGAATTCAACCAACTTTGCTAAATCCCATGGAAATCTCACTCAAATCTATAAATCCTATCAAAAATGTCATGAAATCCCATGGGAAATCATCATTTCTCTCGGTGTTTCACCAGCCATCGCCGTCGTCGTCGTTTCGCGTCGTCGTTTCGCCGGCCTTCTCCGAGAGCAGAAAGGGCAAGCTCTGCGGCCGCTCGCCGTCGGAGAGGCGGATGGCCTTGTTGACCTCCGCCTTCACCACCATCTCCTGGGGGACTGACTTAGCTGAAAGCCATATGGGATTTGTTTGCCAATAGAACTGGAGATATGTGTACAATATGTGTGTATATTATATATATACTTATTATATGTGTGTATGTATGTATATATATATAGTAATGTATACTGTAATGTATAATGTACCATGTGTAATGTATAATAATGTATAATGTATTATATATATATATATGTATGTATGTATCTGTTGTTGAATGGGAGTATTATAGCGGTATCATTTTATATACAATTGGGGATATGTCAACCCCTGGTCGACTTTCATAGCGAGGGCGTCCATTTTCTGGGACCTCCATCTTTGGAAGCAACCAGGTTATTCGTCGGTGGTTAGCAGCACAAAAAGTCGTAACTGGTATTATGATATACATACATATGTATATATATATACACAGATACATATATTGTATGTTATGTATATATATATATTGTATATTATATATTGTATATTTATAAATATGTATATGACTTTCTAGCCAGGGATATCCATGTCGGTAGAGAGATTCCACCAACAAGGCTTGGGTTTCGGTGCTTCTTTGAATGGCCAAGTGAAAAGGTGCCAAGCCAAAATCAAAAAAACATATCGTCCTGCTTGGAGAATCAAGAAAAACTGGATCTAAAGTTCTATATATATATATACATCTTATATACAGCAACCTTTGAATTTGAGGCGTCTCACCTGTCCTTGGGTTTGTCCGGGCTGGGCTCCTGTTGCCGTTGCCATGTTGTCGGATCTTGGATTAATGTTCAAAATTTTTGTGGCCAAAAAAACCATCCAGCTATAGTTAGATGGATATAGTGATACCCTCTGGTTATGACTAACATAGCCATGCAAAATTGGAAAATGGCCCATAGAAATAGTGGATTTTCCCAGCTAGAAACCTCCATTTATGGTTGGGATTTTCCATGGCGAACTGTTAAATAACCAGATGGTAATATATGAATGATATCCGGAATTGAATGGTGAAAACTAGACTCCGAGTTGACAGAATCAACAATTCCATGTTTTCAATAGGATATCAGATCCTCAATTGAAATGGACATGTGATATCAACCAACAAGAACCCCAAACCAGCCATCTACTCTAAACTCACGGCGAAGCCAATCATGAAACCAAAGGCCAATCCATGGTTGGAGTATCACCGTGAAGCCCGTATTTCTATCCCCATGATTGTTCATGATCGTTCCAAAAAGGAATACCATCTGGTTATTTAACATAGCCATGGAAAATCACCATTTTTAATAGGTAAACCATCTACAAATGGGCCATTTTCCATAGCTTCATATGCTGTTCATCCAAATGTGTGATAGGAAACTCATAGCTCGACAATGTTTTGTCACCATACAATTTGGGAACATACCCAAGCTATATCCCACTAATAGCCATTAGTATCCCATTCACATCCCCTATCCCATTGATGCCCATTACAAACCCCACTATCACCATTGTAGATCCCACAAATATCAGCTGGTTATATATCTGTTACCACCGAAATACCTGTTGCTGACTATAATATACGTAATTCTATATATTCCATGAATATCCAAAAAAAAACATGAAAACATATTGAAAACACATTAGTTAATGGGCCTCAGATTAGGGGAGGGGGGGAGGAACGCAGGGTTTGGTGCCCAAAATGAAATCAATTCCCATGTCCGCGGAGGTTTCCTAAGTCATGATGGCACACCAAATCATCCAAGTCAGACCATGACTCAGTCTTGAAACCGGTGACTTGGGGATCCCCCATTAACAATCCCATTGATAAGCATTAATAAATGCAACAATCATCATAATTTAAAACTTATATCTAATAAATGCTTCAAAAATATCATCATCCAAACATTCCGGGCTCAAAGCTCAAAAAAATGGCTTGCAATCCCCCATTTTTTACCAGGTAGTATAATCCCCTATGATTTCTGTGGTCAAAAGCCGTGAACCCACCTGCCGCGCTGCCGCGTCCTTGGCAGGTGCACTGCTCTTGGGGAAGTTCGTCTCATCGTAGTAGAACGAACGCCTTCACCTGAAGGGACACCAACAAAAATTCATCGCAAGGATTCAAGTCGGAGACCATACCGGTGGTGTTGAACAACAAAAATGGGTGAAAAATGGTCATATATCATGATATATCTGTGTTTCCCCATGAAATCACCATTTGTTTCACCATTCCTGGGTCTATATCTGTGAAAAATGGTGGATTGTTCATGGACAAATTATGATGGCTTTGCAACGGGAAAATCATCTATCAATGGGGATACGTAGTTGGGATTCATGGGATAACTGGAATTGGAGAATTGCTGGGAACTTAATGGTGAAAAATAGTAATTCTTCCATCTAGGAACTATCCAGTTTATAGGCTTTACTTTTTCAGGTCACAAATCACAAAACCAATTGGAATCTAAACTTTCGGATATTGAAAGCCCACCATCAAAGCAGCTATTTGTTCGGAATCGGATTTCCGTGGGGATTCCATCGGAAATCGATTGAAGACGGAATCCCAGTAAGGGTCACTTTAGTGTGAAATCGTATAAAATAAACTGGAAAAAAAGTACGAAACTAGGCCCTGAAACCAAGCCAATGGCTAGAAGATTTGCAAAACTACCCTTTGGTAAACGTTTACATAAACTACAGAAAATCACCATGTTTAATGGGTAAATCAACTATCTCTATGGCAAATTTCAGCTGCTATGGCCATGTTAAATTACCAAAGGATACTTCAACTTTCTGGCTGCCAAACCAGCCACTGGTCCACTCATCCCAGCCGTTTTCAAGTCCGTAGGAAACCCGAGTGCTGGATCCATTCATTGTGAGGTCCAATTTCAGCTAAGTAACCAAGGTTTCATCATGTAAAATCATAACAATAATTTAAAGCATCCCGAAAAAAAGTATCATAATTCGCCATCCAAAAACTGACCCAATTGGATTTAAAAACTATGCAATCAAACCAAAACATCAGAATTATAATCATGATTATAGTAATATGGAAACTATTATATATACTATTTAGTATATCATCATAATAATCCATCAAACCATCCATATACTCTAAACCAAACCATCCACAATTATGGTTAGCAGCTAAAATTAGATAAAAATTAGACCCTAATTATGATGCTACCATCACAACCAGCAACCATGGCAACCATGGAACCATGTTTGTTTATCAAGTGACATAGTGATTCATTCCCAGCAACCATGCTGTTTGGAAACAAAAATCATCTACAGTATGGTGATCATTATATAGAGGTTTCCAAATAAAATGGACGAAATCCACCTAAAAAAATGATGGTCGTTTCAATAGAAGAAAAAGGTCTGTTTTTGTTGGATGATGAGTGGTACCTCCTATTTTGAGGTTCCTGAAATTTCCATTGAGCTTCAGATGAGTTTCCACTAGAAATTGGTGATAAAATCAGGGTCGAACTGTTCATTTACTGGAGGGTATAGTGGATACACATCACCAAGTACGTTGAAAAAAAAATCACGGCTATCACGGTGTTTGAAGTCATGTCCTATCAAAGCAATTGGGTGAGCCAGCAGAAATCATCGGAGAGTTTCATTGAAACCTCCCAAGTTGAATAGCTGGTTGGTGGCTGACAAAAACCCCTCTGAAAAGTGTGAAAGTCAGTTGGGATGATAATTATTCCCAATATATGGAAAGTCATAATCCAGCCATGTTCCAAACCACCAACCATCTATGGTTTATGGTAGATATATCGAACTACTATTCCTATGGTTTATAAACCAACGTTCACATCATCAACCACCAACCGTTGATAGAAATCATAGCGCCATTTTCCTCCAGGTCAGCCCCTGGGTCGGCCCCTCAGGCATCCCCACATCCCCTTTACCCTTCATCTTCACAATGATGCCATCTGCCTGGAAAAAATCCCAAAGTTGGGACTTTCGGATGGTGAACGGACCTCAACTTTCAGGGATGTTCACGTTGCTACCATTGAATTTCAGAAGGGTTTTAAGAATTACTCCTGAAAATCCCGGGCTCCATTTGGGTGGTTCATTGGGCAAAAATTTAGAGGTCAGAAAACACGAATTTCCCGGCTATGATCTACCTGTAAACAATGGGCTGGTCAGATTACGGATTTCTGTTTTTCTTCTTTTTGGGGGTTGCTACAATACAGCAAAAGTAAAGGGCTATCCACTGAACCAAAAAGAGGATGTTGACAAAAATATTGATATTTATCACATCTGGTGGGTGGATTCAATGAGCCTGAAGACATGGTGCCACAGACCATGTCTAAACAAAAAGATATCTTCCCTCTGAAAAAAAAAAAAACTAGGAGTAATGAAAAATCCACATCACTTTCAAAATTACATCAAGTAATCTATACGATTTAGGAATTGTAAATTAAGCCGCCCATACAGCCAATGAATCGAAGCTGGATAAGGATGTCATCTCAATCACAGCTTCCAAACAGCAAGTGTCACACTCCACCAGCATTCGAAAGAGCAAAAACACTTCTAAACACGTCTAAACACCTTAAAAAAACATAAAAACATGAATGTAACTTTATCAAAGCCTACAAATATGTGTATATATGTATATACATATGTGTATATATATATGTATACATATATATATATACATTGATTACAAATATATTTCAAATATATATATACTTATATATATATACTAATATATACCATTATCTACTATTCCTTACCTTCTCAACACATCTCCCACCATCCACCGCCGCGGCCTCCTTGACCTTCAAGGAGCTGGGCAGAAGTCGATTCGTCGCTTCGCCAAAGAGCAGCTGCCCCGGGGACGCCTTTTGCATCATCCTCCGGTAGCGAAGCTGGAGCGAAAGTAAAAAGTGGAGCCAATATCTAGGAATCTAGGATATAGAGTGTGTATATTATGTCTATATATATATATTGTATACATATATATATATATATATCGTATATTACCTATATATAAGTTATATAAATTCACAGCTCATTCAATCCACCCCCAGTTCTCCAGAACTCTCAGCATTTCTAAAATCCATCTCCTGGCAGAGGTGTTGATGGTATCCCCGAAGAGACGAAAGCGCGGCAACTTCTGTCCGATGACGCCCGCGTGGATCTCCCCGGTGTGGATGCCCATCTTGAACTTCTTCTGCAGGAATCGCATGGGATGGATGGGATGGGATCAGGAGACATATCCCATCTGAATGGGAATATCAATGGGAATGTAATGGGAATGTAATGGGAATATCAATGGGAATGTCAATGGGAATGTCATGGGAATGTCAATGGGAATATCAATGGGAATGTCACGGGAATGTCATGGGAATATCAATGGGAATGTCACGGGAATGTCATGGGAATATCAATGGGAATGTAATGGGAATGTCATGGGAATGTCAATGGGAATGTCATGGGAATGTAATGGGAATATCAATGGGAATATCAATGGGAATGTCAATGGGAATGTCATGGGAATATCAATGGGAATGTCAATGGGAATGTCAATGGGAATGTCATGGGAATGTAATGGGAATATCAATGGGAATGTCAATGGGAATGTCATGGGAATATCAATGGGAATGTAATGGGAATGTCATGGGAATGTCAATGGGAATGTCATGGGAATGTCAATGGGAATATCAATGGGAATGTCATGGGAATGCCATGGGAATATCAATGGGAATATCAATGGGAATGTCACGGGAATGTCATGGGAATATCAATGGGAATATCAATGGGAATGTCACGGGAATGTCATGGAAATATCAATGGGAATGTCAATGGGAATGTCAATGGGAATATCAATGGGAATAATGGGAATATCAATGGGAATGTCATGGGAATATCAATGGGAATGTCAATGGGAATATCAATGGGAATAATGGGAATATCAATGGGAATGTCAATGGGAATATCAATGGGAATATCAATGGGAATGTAATGGGAATGTCATGGGAATGTCAATGGGAATGTAATGGGAATGTCAATGGGAATATCAATGGGAATGTCACGGGAATGTCATGGGAATATCAATGGGAATGTCACGGGAATGTCATGGGAATATCAATGGGAATATCAATGGGAATGTCACGGGAATGTCATGGGAATATCAATGGGAATGTCAATGGGAATATCAATGGGAATAATGGGAATATCAATGTGAATGTCATGGGAATATCAATGGGAATGTAATGGGAATGTAATGGGAATATCAATGGGAATGTCAATGGGAATGTCATGGGAATATCAATGGGAATATCAATGGGAATGTAATGGGAATGTCATGGGAATGTCAATGGGAATGTCATGGGAATGTCAATGGGAATATCAATGGGAATGTCACGGGAATGTCATGGGAATATCAATGGGAATATCAATGGGAATGTCACGGGAATGTCATGGGAATATCAATGGGAATGTCAATGGGAATGTCAATGGGAATATCAATGGGAATAATGGGAATATCAATGGGAATGTCATGGGAATATCAATGGGAATGTAATGGGAATGTCAATGGGAATGTCATGGGAATGTAATGGGAATATCAATGGGAATGTCAATGGGAATGTCATGGGAATATCAATGGGAATGTAATGGGAATATCAATGGGAATGTCAATGGGAATATCAATGGGAATGTCATGGAAATATCAATGGGAATGTAATGGGAATATCAATGGGAATGTCAATGGGAATATCAATGGGAATAATGGGAATATCAATGGGAATGTCATGGGAATATCAATGGGAATGTCAATGGGAATGTAATGGGAATATCAATGGGAATGTCAATGGGAATGTCAATGGGAATGTCATGGGAATATCAATGGGAATATCAATGGGAATGTCACGGGAATGTCATGGGAATATCAATGGGAATGTCAATGGGAATGTCAATGGGAATGTCATGGGAATATCAATGGGAATATCAATGGGAATATAATGGGAATGTAATGGGAATGTCATGGGAATATCAATGGGAATGTCATGGGAATATCAATGGGAATGTGATGGGAATGTAATGGGAATGTAATGGGAATGTAATGGGAATGTACTGGGAATATAATGGGAATGTAATGGGAATGTCATGGGAATATCAATGGGAATATCAATGGGAATGTCATGGGAATATCAATGGGAATGTAATGGGAATATCAATGGGAATGTCATGGGAATATCAATGGGAATGTAATGGGAATGTAATGGGAATGTAATGGGAATGTACTGGGAATGTAATGGGAATTAATGGGAATATCAATGGGAATGTCATGGGAATTAATGGGAATATCAATGGGAATGTAATGGGAATGTCATGGGAATATCAATGGGAATATAATGGGAATGTAATGGGAATGTAATGGGAATGTCATGGGAATATCAATGGGAATATAATGGGAATGTAATGGGAATGTCATGGGAATGTAATGGGAATGTCATGGGAATGTCATGGGGATGTCATGGGAATGTAATGGGAATGTAATGGGAATGTCATGGGAATATCAATGGGAATATAATGGGAATGTAATGGGAATGTCATGGGAATATCAATGGGAATATAATGGGAATGTCATGGGAATATCAATGGGAATATAATGGGAATATAATGGGAATGTAATGGGAATGTAATGGGAATATCAATGGGAATGTCATGGGAATGTAATGGGAATGTAATGGGAATGTCATGGGAATATCAATGGGAATATAATGGGACTGCAATGGGAATGTAATGGGAATGTCATGGGAATATCAATGGGAATATAATGGGAATGTCATGGGAATATAATGGGAATGTAATGGGAATGTCATGGGAATATCAATGGGAATATAATGGGAATGTAATGGGAATGTCATGGGAATGTCAATGGGAATATAATGGGAATGTAATGGGAATATCAATGGGAATGTAATGGGAATATCAATGGGAATATAATGGGAATGTAATGGGAATGTCATGGGAATATAATGGGAATGTAATGGGAATGTCATGGGAATATAATGGGAATGTCATGGGAATATAATGGGAATGTCATGGGAATGTCATGGGAATATCAATGGGAATATAATGGGAATGTAATGGGAATGTCATGGGAATATAATGGGAATGTAATGGGAATGTCATGGGAATATCAATGGGAATATCAATGGGAATATAATGGGAATGTAATGGGAATGTCATGGGAATATAATGGGAATGTAATGGGAATGTCATGGGAATGTCATGGGAATATAATGGGAATGTAATGGGAATGTCATGGGAATATAATGGGAATGTCATGGGAATATAATGGGAATGTAATGGGAATGTAATGGGAATGTCATGGGAATATAATGGGAATGTCATAGGAATATCAATGGGAATATAATGGGAATGTAATGGGAATGTCATGGGAATATAATGGGAATGTAATGGGAATGTCATGGGAATATCAATGGGAATATAATGGGAATGTAATGGGAATATCAATGGGAATATAATGGGAATGTAATGGGAATGTCATGGGAATATAATGGGAATGTAATGGGAATGTCATGGGAATATCAATGGGAATATAATGGGAATATAATGGGAATGTAATGGGAATGTCATGGGAATATCAATGGGAATATAATGGGAATGTAATGGGAATGTCATGGGAATATAATGGGAATATAATGGGAATGTAATGGGAATGTCATGGGAATATAATGGGAATGTAATGGGAATGTCATGGGAATATCAATGGGAATATAATGGGAATGTAATGGGAATGTAATGGGAATGTCATGGGAATATCAATGGGAACATAATGGGAATGTAATGGGAATGTAATGGGAATGTCATGGGAATATCAATGGGAATATCAATGGGAATAATGGGAATATCAATGGGAATATCAATGGGAATATCAATGGGAATATCAATGGGAATAATGGGAATATCAATGGGAATGTAACGGGAATTAATGGGAATGAATGGGAAAACAATGGGAATATAATGGGATATAATAAAGATAGTATAGGGGTCTAAGATCATGATGTGACACTTATAACTTGATGCCGTACTGGGCATTTTTCAATGGGTAGTTATCATCGAACTCAATCGATCCATTTTTCCATTGCCGCTATGTTATATAAATTCCATTGCGGATAAGTTGATGATTGATATTTTTTATGGTCAATGACATCAGAGTTGCTATCATTTGATGGTGAAAACTGGAAGGACAGCCGGCTTGTGTTTGAGGCCTACACACCTCCGGTTGGGGATTTCCCAGCCAGGTTTGATCCATCCCATCCTCTCGATGTATTGTAGATATATTATAGACATGTTGTAGATATTTTGTAGATATATTGTAGATATCTCATTGACATGTTATAGATCTATTAGACTATCGACGTATTCTGAATACATATCAAAGACATGTTATACATTACAATTCTTGATCATATACCATCTGGTTATATATTTAACATAGCCATGGAAAGATCCACCCATTTTTAAGTTCGGTAAACCCAGGTAAACCATCTATTTCTATGGGCCATGGCTTCCATGGCAAACTGTTAGTCATAACCAGATCATATCATTGATTCACCATCTTCACATCATCCCGCCCCAAACCCATCCCGGGTCATCCGGACCCAAAATATGCCCCTCCCCATGGATGACTGTTACTGTTATTTATGGTTACTGGACTACTATTTAGATCATCATAGATCATCATAGATACACTATATCCCATGGGTATTATGAACCCATCCATGAATATTGAACTCCGGTTTTTCAGGAGATTTCATCGATTTCAGCGTTTCGCGGCCTACCCACGGAAGTCTGGAAAATCACATCTACGACTTTTCCAAATTTGCGTGATTTTGACAGTTGTTGCGGGATTTTTGCAGGATTTTTGCGGGTATGTAATCCGTGACGTTTTCTAGGCCTTCTGTGTGTCCACATTCCAGTAGAGCCAGTAAACTTCAGCGGCTTCAGCGTCCATTATCCATCGTTTGCGCCCAAAGCATAGTCAACTCCGAGGTTCACTGATTTGTTTTTGGATTTGGAAGGTCCAGGTATCATATATTACTATTAGAAAATATCATATCCGATATTATCCACTATACTATCAATATGATATTAGATTCAACCCCACCATCCCATAGATATATTATAGATATATCATCCCCAACCCCCCATCCACCAGACATACCATAGGTATATATACGTAGATATAATATAGATATACTATAGATCTCTCTGGATACACGAAAAAGATCATCCCTGCAAAAAAATAAAAATTCTTAGCTGGTGAACGTAGATAATCCCATACCAAGTCAGACTAGTAATCGGATGAGTTTCTGAGTTTCTATCCAACCCAAATCCCCCATCCCCAACCCCAACAAAACCCCATCCCCAACCCCCAAAAAAATCCATTCCCAACCCCCATCCTCCATCCCCTAGAACCCCCATCCCCAGACCAACCAGGTTATTATTAACCATTATTAACCATCATTAACCATATAATAACCATATATTAACACTATATTACCTACCACTGGTAGGTCAACCACCATCGTCAACCACCATCGGATTAGGCGCCTGCGCCTCGTTCTGCAGCTGCTGAATTTCGTACGCCGCGCCAAAGAGGCGCTCCAGCAGCTCCTGGTGCTGCCGCTCCGCCGTAATCGCCGAGGTATCGCCCGGCAGGTCCTGGCCGAAGGGTTCAACGAAGGTGGTGAAAACCAGGGGAAAAATGGTGAAAATCCTGGGAAAAACTGGAGAAAATGGGAGAAAACGGGAGTTAGGGAAAAGAAGATGAAAACTTAGGGAAACTTCGGGATGATTTAGAGCAACTTGAGGATGTTTATAAGCAATTTGGGGTTTTTGAAAGGTTTAAGTTGTTTTGTGTAGTCAAAAACTGGAAAATCCAACAAGGTCAGGTCCAATTTCTCATAAAAAGGCATGTGAATTGCTGCTCATATTCTAGAGAGTGCTTCGGTCTTGAATCAAATCCCTGCATCCACGCTCTACTTCGAAATGTTGCATGAAACTTCAGTTAAAACAGCTTTGCAACATGAATATGTCCATCTATATGGGCCCATTGCCCCACCTTCACAAAAAAACAAATCCCATCCTTTTTCATTCCCCATGGTGCTGGAATCCCCAAGAAATTTCTTGCTGAAAAAAAGATGTTCCTTTTGGATGCTCCGATGAGCTACCTATTCACTTGACAATAGTTCCTAATATACTTTTTTTTGTAATAAAAAAACATTGGACTTGTTACATCATTTTACCATACGGCTTGGTGGTTTCAACAATCTTGAAAAATAATGGAGTTCGTCAATGGGAAGGATTATCCCATCCCATATATGGAAAATAAAACATGTTCCAAACCACCAATCAACAGTATTATTAATCACTAACAAAAAAAACTCATATAACTTTTTTTCGTGGCTATTAATAACTATATAATGGTTAGTAACCACTATAATCACTGTTATAATTCTTAGCCACCAAAAAGTTACACATGTTTAGCCATGATTCATAACCAATCAACATTAATGTTTGTTAATAACCATTATTAATAGCCATGATTAGTTACACTATTAGTTACACTATTAGCCATTATTAATTCCATTATTATTAATAACCATATCTGGTGGTTTTTTCTGTGGTTTTTCATGCTTCAAATCCACCCGAAATCGATAAATCGATCTCGACTAATCGTCGTCCTCGGGCACCACGCCCACGGAGCAGACGTATTCCTCCGCCACCGTCTCGATCTTCGTGACCTGGATGAGTTCACCAGGAAAACCTGGGGGATTTTTCATGATTTTAATGGGGATTGAATGGAGATTTTATGGTGATTTAATGGGATTTTAATGGTGATTTAATGGGATTTTAATGGGGATTGAATGGAGATTTTATGGTGATTGAATGGGATTTTAATGGTGATTTAATGGGATTTTAATGGTGATTTAATGGGATTTTCATGGGGATTGAATGGAGATTTTATGGTGATTTAATGGGATTTTAATGGTGATTTAATGGGATTTTAATGGGGATTGAATGGAGATTTTATGGTGATTTAATGGGATTTTAATGGTGATTTAATGGGATTTTAATGGTGATTTAATGGGATTTTCATGGGGATTGAATGGAGATTTTATGGTGATTTAATGGGATTTTAATGGTGATTTAATGGGATTTTCATGGGGATTGAATGGAGATTTTATGGTGATTTAATGGGATTTTAATGGTGATTTAATGGGATTTTAATGGGGATTGAATGGAGATTTTATGGTGATTTAATGGGATTTTAATGGTGATTTAATGGGATTTTAATGGGGATTGAATGGAGATTTTATGGTGATTTAATGGGATTTTAATGGTGATTTAATGGGATTTTAATGGTGATTTAATGGGATTTTCATGGGGATTGAATGGAGATTTTATGGTGATTTAATGGGATTTTAATGGTGATTTAATGGGATTTTCATGGGGATTGAATGGAGATTTTATGGTGATTTAATGGGATTTTAATGGGGATTTAATGGGATTTTATCGGGATTTAATGGGATTTTAATGGGGATTTAATGGGATTTTAATGGGGATTGAATGGGATTTTAATGGGGATTGAATGGGATTTTATCGGGATTTAATGGGATTTTAATGGGGATTGAATGGGATTTTATCGGGATTTAATGGGATTTATGGTGATTTAATGGGATTTTAATGGGGATTGAATGGGATTTTAATGGGGATTGAATGGGATTTTATCGGGATTTAATGGGATTTTAATGGGGATTGAATGGGATTTTAATGGGGATTTAATGGGATTTTAATGGGGATTGAATGGGATTTTAATGGGGATTGAATGGGATTTTGTCGGGATTTAATGGGATTTTAATGGGGATTGAATGGGATTTTATCGGGATTTAATGGGATTTTAATGGGGATTTAATGGGATTTTATCGGGATTTAATGGGATTTTAATGGGGATTGAATGGGATTTTAATGGGGATTGAATGGGATTTTAATGGGGATTGAATGGGATTTTAATGGGGATTTAATGGGATTTTAATGGGGATTGAATGGGATTTTATCGGGATTTAATGGGATTTTAATGGGAATTGAATGGGATTTTAATGGGGATTTAATTAATGGGATTTTAATGGGGATTGAATGGGATTTTATGGGGATTTAATGGGATTTATGGTGATTTAATGGGATTTTAATGGGGATGGAATGGGATTTTAATGGGGATTTAATTAATGGGATTTTAATGGGGATTGAATGGGATTTTATGGGGATTTAATGGGATTTTGAATGGTGATTTAATGGGATTTTAATGGGGATTGAATGGGATTTTAATGGGGATTGAATGGGATTTTGAATGGGGATTGAATGGGATTTTATCGGGATTTAATGGGATTTTAATGGGGATTGAATGGGATTTTAATGGGGATTTAATGGGATTTTAATGGGGATTGAATGGGATTTTAATGGGGATTTAATTAATGGGATTTTAATGGGGATTGAATGGGATTTTATGGGGATTTAAAGGGATTTATGGTGATTTAATGGGATTTTAATGGGGATTGAATGGGATTTTAATGGGGATTTAATGGGATTTTGAATGGGGATTGAATGGGATTTTATCGGGATTTAATGGGATTTTAATGGGGATTGAATGGGATTTTAATGGGGATTTAATTAATGGGATTTTAATGGGGATTGAATGGGATTTTATGGGGATTAATGGGATATGGGATTTAATGGGATTTTAATGGGGATTGAATGGGATTTTAATGGGGATTGAATGGGATTTTAATGGGGATTGAATGGGATTTTAATGGGGATGAAGGGATTTTAATGGGGATTTAATGGGATTTTAATGGGATTTAATGGGATTTTAATGATTTAATGGGATTTTAATGGGGATTGAATGGGATTTTATCGGGATTTAATGGGATTTTAATGGGGATTGAATGGGATTTTAATGGGGATTTAATTAATGGGATTTTAATGGGGATTGAATGGGATTTTATGGGGATTTAATGGGATTTATGGTGATTTAATGGGATTTTAATGGGGATTGAATGGGATTTTATGGTGATTTAATGGGATTTTGAATGGGGATTGAATGGGATTTTATGGGGATTTAATGGGATTTATGGTGATTTAATGGGATTTTAATGGGGATTGAATGGGATTTTATGGTGATTTAATGGGATTTTGAATGGGGATTGAATGGGATTTTATGGGGATTTAATGGGATTTATGGTGATTTAATGGGATTTTAATGGGGATTGAATGGGATTTTATGGGGATTTAATGGGATTTATGGTGATTTAATGGGATTTTGAATGGGGATTGAATGGGATTTTATGGGGATTTAATGGGATTTATGGTGATTTAATGGGATTTTGAATGGGGATTGAATGGGATTTTATGGGGATTTAATGGGATTTATGGTGATTTAATGGGATTTTGAATGGAGATTGAATGGGATTTTATGGGGATTTAATGGGATTTATGGTGATTTAATGTGATTTTAATGGGGATTGAATGGGATTTTATGGGGATTTAATGGGATTTATGGTGATTTAATGGGATTTTGAATGGGGATTGAATGGGATTTTATGGGGATTTAATGGGATTTATGGTGATTGAATGGGATTTTAATGGGGATTGAATGGGATTTTATGGGGATTTAATGGGATTTTATAGTGATTGAATGGGATTTTAATGGGGATTGAATGGGATTTTATGGTGATTTAATGATGGTGTAACGGGATTTACTGGTGATTTCATGGAATTTGTCATGGAGATTTCATGGTGATTTCATGAAAGTTAATGGGACTTGAACCGGGATTTTTGTGGGACTTAATGGGGATTGAATGACGAAAAATGGTGAGATGAAATAGCGGTATTAAACGGTATTAACTGGAACCAATGGTATAATGGCGTGATAAAATGGTAAAATTGGGTCTCTCGATTTTCTCTTCATTCCCAGTCTTAGATCTGCAAAAAATGACATGTTCCATCGAAGACTTTTCACTAGATCTTAGTCCACTAATGAAAGATTCGTGACAATCTGATTAGGATAAGTACTGCATCCAGAAAAAGATTGTCACGACAGTATCCATCCCAGCACCGAGAACATCAAGATGGAATACATCTACGTAGATTGTCACTAAATAAATTAAAGATTCCGTTTTTCCAATGATGGGAACATGGGAACATCAGATTCCATCTGCTAAACTGATGTCAACATTCGCAGATTTTGATAGTTGGGGCATCCCAGGTGGGTGGCAACTGCTTTGCCAAAAAAAGTTGACCCTTTCACCAAATCGCAATATGGCGAGCGAGTACGAGCGCAACGCCTCTGTAGAGTTTGGTATCCGTCAAGATTTGGGGTACCCCATGAACCCGCAAATTCGGTCGTTTCTAGAATCTAAAAAACCTTAAGTGTGTGTGCAGATAGATAGATAGATAGATAGATAGATAGATAGATAGATAGATAGATAGATAGATAGATAGATAGATAGATAGATAGATAGATAGATTAGATTAGATTAGATTAGATTAGATTAGATTAGACTAGACTAGACTAGATTAGATTAGATGAGATTAGATTAGATTAGATTAGATTTTCATTAGATTAGATTTAGATTTAGATTTAGATTAAGATTAGATTAGATAGATAGATAGATAGGTAGATAGATAGACAGACAGACAGATAGACAGACCTCCTACAAGGTGGTGCCCCATAGCGTTTTCGGATGGTTGGTTCACTTGGATTATAACTAATCCAGTTAACCGTTAAGCCATACCAAAACCCCATTGAGTTGAATATAGTAAGAAGGTTTCACAAGGTATAAACCATTATAAACCCATGAACTTGAAGATCTCTACAGTTTTCATGGCTTTATAATCCAACTTATAACTGGTGTCGTCCAGCACCGAACGCCATTGATGCGCCTTATGAGCAGCACAGATGTCGTCCATCTTTCCAAAGTACCTGGGAAATCATAGTAATGACAAGAATAGTAATGGTAATGGTAACAATAGAGATGATCAGTAACAATATATAATATATAGTAGTAATCCTGTTCCCCTTAATCTTTATGATAATAATAATGATAATAATGTTAGTAATTATTACTTATACTTATAATGATAGTAATGAAAATAATAATCATAATATAGAATAGTAGAAATCCCTTCCCCCTTAATATTAAACACCCCAAACGAAACCATGGTTTAGTAAGGGGTTTATACACAATTGGGACGTAGAGGATTTATACATAATTGGGACCATTTGGGGGGTGGGATTCAGAAAGGGTTTAATGTACCACTACATATCTTCGGGGCTATCATCCGAGGTAGAACATGATAGAAGACGAAGAAACGCTGTTGGATCATGCACTTGCTATTCCCGAGCTTCGGATACAAACTCCCAAAATATCGATACCACTGAAATTGGATGGCCTGATTCAACCATGCAAAAACCATCTGCATTTGGGGGTAAGCTTCGCAGTATCACGGTACAGCATCATCAAAAGTAGGACAATCCTCTTCCAGATTGGTCCGTAACTTTTCCACCTCACAACACCTGGATTTTTTCCTTTTTTTTGTGAAACTTTAATGGAATCTAATGGGGATTAATGGGTTTTAATGGGACTTCATGGATTTTTTTCCTCACCAAGGGGCGTGTTGAGGAAGGTCAACGCAGCGTTGGCGTCACTGACGTGGAAGTCGTGAATGAGCACAAAAAGAATGCTGACCTGCCGAAGTCACCAAAGTCTGGGATTGTTTTTTTCGGTTGGAAAATGGTTGATCAAGTTGGGATGATGGTCCTCTATCCGGTCACTGACAAAAGTTGCAGTAAAGGTTACCCTCTGGTTATGTCAAAATAGCTATTGAAAATGGCCTTTTATAGTGAGTTTTCCCATTAAAAATGGTGATTTTCCATAGTTATGTTAGTTTACCAGAGGGTAGCGGTGATGCTGTGAACTGCTCACAGACTTGGTGACTTCCTTTGAGAATCAAAAAGACGACACACCATAATTTTCGGCCAGTAAAACCTTTACCATCTGGTTGTGACATTCACAGTTTGCCATGGAAAGATCCACCCATGCTATTAAGTTCGGTAAACCATCTATTTCGATAAATGGGCCATCAACAAACCATGGCGAACTGTTGCTTTCCTCACCACAACCGTTGGCATTTTGGTCAACCCATCGCAACATCTCGTCATTGAGGCCCCCCGGCCCTTGGTCGGTAGTCGCAGATGGGTTTCTGGCGCAGCGACAATTCTCGGAGCTTCAGCCCATGGTTGGTTTAGCAGCACAACTGTGGCAGTGTATCTGAAGATAGGGGATACCCACAAATAGCAAGTTTAATGGGGAACATGGTGATAATCCATTGGAATATGAGATACACTATTTTCAGACAAACCCATGTGAAAATTTGGATGTGTGCTATTGATTGAGAAATCGATTCAGAAACCTGGGATTTATGTACCCGGCCTGGTAATGACTAACACTTCGCGAACTTGAAAATGGCCCAGTCGAAATAGTGAGTTTCCCATGAAAATAGCATGGTGGATCTTTCCATGGGACAGTTTACCAGAGGATATCCATGATATCCCAAAAAAAAGGGGAACTCCAAACTCCGGTGTCCCAGGGCTTGGCACCTGCATCAGCATGCGAGGAATCACGTACTTCGGTACCTGGAGCCATCGGGGACCATCGTCGGATCGTCGTCACCATGGCTTTCGAAAAAGACGTGGTGGCAGCCGGTCGTTCATGACTGGATGACTGGGGTGATGTAAACATATGGTATTGAAAAAAAAACATATCACAACATATCAGACATGATATTTTTGATGGTAGTATATCTTTACTGCTGGTAATATCAGTTGGTATTCTCTTTACTGGTCATGGCTCAAAGATCCTTATGATTGACCAAATGTGAATCATAGTTTGAACACATGTTTCTTTGATATTAGAATATTATCAACTCTGTGGGTTTGTCTTGAAATAATGTAACCCTCAATCCACTGCTTAATCATCAATATCATCAATAACCCTATTGAAACAGCTATGACTGTGGGGTATACTTTATTGACAAACCCATATGGGCACAGCAAGAGGGCGGTGATTTCACATGAACATCAATGCTCGTGTTCATCAAACCCCCAAGAATAAAGAAAAAAAACATCGCCGGCCAAAACCCATCTCAACCACGAACAACAAAACCTGCTTTCCCTTCAACCCATTGGACCCATCTTCATCATAACAACTATCATCAACCCTCACTTTGTCAGGTGCACTGACCCCTCTGAATAAATTAACCCCGCCCAAACTACCACCTGAGGTGGATTTGTGGATTCGTCATATCACAGCGCAATATCCAATATCATATCGGAGATCTATCATGTTATCTTTTCCCATTTTGCATCGCCATTGTTTCTAGGTATAGCCCATTTTTTTCGAGACAGCCAGTCACATCATGGTTGATTTAATCCGATTTTCTGGACAAATCCAATGTTAAGTTATTCTCATGTCCATAATATGCCGGTATTGCTGTTATATGTATCATTTAGTATTGTTCTCATGGACATGGGATTTTCTCATATCAAACAATATGATAAGTCTGTTAGTATTGTTGTTATTCTTTGATATCCCAGCATGAAACGGCTAAACAGTTGCTTTTCTTCACTTCTGGCCTCACTTGGGGCCTAGAATAATCAACTTATCTCTATAGCAACATCAATAGTGTTGTTATTATCCACTATCATCAACCTATCATACCACAAGTTATAACAATAAGCCATCATAAATTCACATATACCACTGTTAACCTTATAACTTATTATAACGTTGTAACATGTCATAACTGGCATGTTATAACCATGTTTTTATCACCATTTCGAGCAGCAGAATTCCCAGTTCCAAGGTGTTTAAACGTAGGGCACCATGCCATCGAAGACCACATAGAGATGCTCCAAGGCCTCACCGATGAGTCGCGGGCAACGGGGTAGGGATTCTTTGGACCAAGAATGGCACGGGTCATTGGGATTTTAATGGTGATTTAATGGGATTTTAATGGTGATTTAATGGGATTTTAATGGTGATTTAATGGCGATTTAATGGTGATTTTATGGGATTTATGGTCTTTTAATGGTGATTTAATGGAGATTTAATGGGAGTGACCCTCTGGCAAACGTTTACAAGAAACGAACTGGAAAGATCCACCATGCTATTAATGGGTAAATCAACTATTTCGACTGGGGCCATTTTCAATAGCTTTTTGTATGTTTACCAGAGGGTATATGATGGTTCATGTTCATAATGCTACCATGATAAACCAATTGGTGCCATAACTCTACGTAACCATGTGGGTTGTGGTACCAACAATGGTGGTATGGTACCAACAATGGGATGTCATAACTGGTTGGTGGTTTGACAAAAACCCCTCTGAAAAATCATGGACAACTCGTCAGTTGGGAAGGATTTTACATCCCAGATATGAAATGGAAAAATGTTATCCACCTACCATTTACCAGCACTAACCAGAAATATCCAGTGTTTAATGGTGTTCCCTGGAGATCTGTAGGAAATCCTGGCTGCCATTTGTACCCACTGGGGATGATCTGGGGATAGAAATGGCCATTGATTAGTGGTTCTTGCTTGGTGATCACTACAATGGTTACTAGAGCTGCTTAATTCTTGATTTGTAGTGATCAAGTATAGCAACCAACATATGTTATTCTTGGTTCATAGTTGGTTGACCATGGTGAAAAATTGGAAAGTAATCACCAAGTATAGTCAATATACTAACTTGTGAGACTAACCATACTAACCAACTATAGTCATTACCACATCTTGTGAAAAATTGGTCAAAAGCATTGGATAGGAAGCTTGTGGCTATGGTTATAGACTTAGGATTGTCGGTTGATGATCATTGCCATTTCATGGAAAAAATTGATCGTTTAGTAACCACGGAACCATGGTTAATGACTGGTTATGGCTATGGTAAATCCAGCTATTTCTGCACGGGGTATGGTTACCTTAGGTTTATGGTTACTAGATGTTACTAGTAAGCAGCCAAATCAATTTGGCCAAATCTCCTACTGTTCATCTTCTATAGAAATTTGGGGTTGCCCTGTCGGGCTGTGTGATCTGAAAGAATGGTAGAATTTTACGAAATGCACGACCCCAAAATTTCAGATTGAACCCAAATATTGCCATGTCAGCAAAATGATCCAGAGAGCATCTTTGCGGTTCCAAGTGAAGAATTTCGAAAAACAAAATCGACCTCTTCTATCTTTTGGGGGGTTCTACAAGCATTGGAGAATTTCTATCTGCCAAGTGGAGAGATTTGATGCTTCAGATACAAACAGGTCCAGTCCACCAACAGGCTGGCTGCCAAGAAATCTGTGCATCAACCAACAGGGCTAGTTATCAACGTAGGCCCTGGGGGTTCGACAAAAAATTCTTCGTGGGCCCCCAAGGTCATAAAAAAAAAAAAAACATGTCTTGGGATGAAACCCCCTGACTCAAGTGTTTTAAGACGTGAAACCCCCAAATTTCCAGTACTGAAACTGGTTGGTGGTTGACCTACCCCTCTGAAAAATGATGGAGTGAGTAACAGTTGGGATGATGACATTCCCAATGTAGGGAAAAATAAAAGCCATGTTCCAAACCACCAACCAGAAAATCAAAGGTTGGTCTTTCATTGTCAATCCTCTGTCATTAGTTTCGCCTCCATTGGACTGGTTATTAGCGGCGGCGCGCCTTCCGCTGCAGATTATCTTCCAGAAACTGCCGACGCATGCCCTGGCCATGTTGGGACTCGACATTTTGGTTTCGGTTCCCGAACGAAGCACAGCCGAAGACTCAGAGAGGAACCAAAAAAACCAGCCGCAAGAAGCAATAAATTCAATAACTCTGTGGGAACTGAAAGCACCAACTGGAAACCCTGGAAACCCAAGCACTTCGTTGCTGCTGAATCATGGGAGTCTTCACCGCTGGGGTAGATCCCCATGATCCCCATCTCCGGGGATCCTATACTAACGGTGCTGCGATTTGTTTGGTGTGCCATGGATCCCATCAAGAGAAACCCCCTTGATGTTAGCATATATATATATATACCAGCACCATGGATCCTATGGGTAAGAATCCCCAAAAAAAATGGAAAAAGTAAGATCTTGCTCCCGAGATGTACTCGATAATCGACAAAGGGAAGGCGCCTACAGGCAAGAAAAGGAACAGGAGGTTCAAGTCAATACGCACCAACAATGAAATCTGGCCAAAAGCTTTCTGAATGAGTGGTAAATACCTGTTCTGTTCCGTGGTGAATAGGGGACCACCATGCAGCCCAAATCGAGTCCGCGGCCTTTTCCAGGTAGTATTTCCTCAAACGAAGCTTGGGCGTTCCAAAAGCTGCATAGGCCGGTTTTGGAATGATGCCCCTTAGGTCCGCCATTCAGGTCTCTATACTAGTTGCCTTTAAAACTGAAATGAAGCTGCTTACCGTATGTTACCCTAGGGTAAACGTTTACATAGATGTCGAAAACCCATGGGTTTTCAACCCGGAAAATGATCATAAATGATCTACAAATCGTGGTGCCCCGTTTTCAAATAAGACTCAAACGTGTAGACATGACATCTTCCCTTCGTTCAATAAACATTGCCACTGGAAAAAAAAAACACTTTGGAAGAGGTAAATCGTCGACATTTCTGAAAGACTTTCTCATTGCCATGTTAGAATACCCCATGATATTCTGCTGGTGGAAGGGTGTTCTGAACTGCCCCTGGGGCCCCATGAAAATCCAAGACGTACCCGAGGCAACGCCCGCAAGGCCAAGTTGCTTCATGGTCCCCAGAATGGCCGTCACTACCTGGGGCCAAGGATCAAGGTGCCAACCGAAATTTACGACGTTTGGGTTGGTTCTAAAACATGAAATTCCTGCGCACAACAGTTGAAAACAGCCATAGATTGGGACCCCTCCCCCATTGACTCTTGAACACCCTTGTTGGCAACAAGACGCAGGGATGGGGTCAGGAATGGTGCCACCTAGGGCTAATGTGCGGCTGTAGGTTGGCAACCTACAAGACTCTAAGACTGCATTGTTGGCAACAAGGGGCAGGGATGGGATCAGGAATGGTGCCGCCTGGGGCTAATGTGTGGCTGTAGGTTGCCAACCTACAAGACTCTAAGACTGCATTGTTGGCAACAATGGGCAGGGATGGGCTCAGGAATAGTGCCACCTAGGGCTAATGTGCGGCTGTAGGTTGGCAACCTACAGGACTCTAAGACTGCATCGTTGGCAACAAGGGGCAGGGATGGGGTCAGGAATGGTGCCATCTAGGGCTAATGTGTGGCTGTAGGTTGGCAACCTACAGGACTCTAAGACTGCATTGTTGGCAACAAGGGGCAGGGATGGGGTCAGGAATGGTGCCACCTAGGGCTAATGTGCGGCTGTAGGTTGGCAACCTACAAGACTCTAAGACTGCATTGTTGGCAACAAGGGGCAGGGATGGGGTCAGGAATGGTGCCACCTGGGGCTAATGTGTGGCTGTAGGTTGGCAACCTACAGGACTCTAAGACTGCATTGTTGGCAACAATGGGCAGGGATGGGGTCAGGAATGGTGCCACCTAGGGCTAATGTGCGGCTGTAGGTTGGCAACCTACAGGACTCTAAGACTGCATTGTTGGCAACAAGGGGCAGGGATGGGGTCAGGAATGGTGCCACCTAGGGCTAATGTGTGGCTGTAGGTTGACAACCTACAGGACTCTAAGACTGCATTGCTGGCAACAAGGGGCAGGGATGGGGTCAGGAATGGTGCCACCTAGGGCTAATGTGTGGCTGTAGTTTGGCAACCTGCAGCACTCTAAGACTGCATTGTTGGCAACAAGGGGCAGGATGGGGTCAGGAATGGTGCCACCTAGGGCTAATGTGTGGCTGTAGGTTGGCAACCTACAGGACTCTAAGACTGCATTGTTGGCAACAAGGGGCAGGGATGGGGTCAGGAATGGTGCCACAACAAGGGGCAGGGATGGGGTCAGGAATGGTGCCACCTAGGGCTAATGTGCGGCTGTAGGTTGGCAACCTACAGGACTCTAAGACTGCATTGTTGGCAACAAGGGGCAGGGATGGGGTCAGGAATGGTGCCACCTAGGGCTAATGTGTGGCTGTAGGTTGGCAACCTACAGGACTCTAAGACTGCATTGTTGGCAACAAGGGGCAGGGATGGGGTCAGGAATGGTGCCACCTAGGGCTAATGTGCGGCTGTAGGTTGGCAACCTACAGGACTCTAAGACTGCATTGTTGGCAACAAGGGGCAGGGATGGGGTCAGGAATGGTGCCACCTAGGGCTAATGTGCGGCTGTAGGTTGGCAACCTACAGGACTCTAAGAGTGCATTGTTGGCAACAAGGGGCAGGGATGGGGTCAGGAATGGTGCCACCTAGGGCTAATGTGCGGCTGTAGGCTGGCAACCTACAGGACTCTAAGACTGCATTGTTGGCAACAAGGGGCAGGGATGGGGTCAGGAATGGTGCCACCTAGGGCTAATGTGTGGCTGTAGGTTGGCAACCTACAGGACTCTAAGACTGCATTGTTGGCAACAAGGGGCAAGGATGGGGTCAGGAATGGTGCCACCTAGGGCTAATGTGCGGCTGTAGGTTGGCAACCTACAGAACTCTAAGACTGCATTGTTGGCAACAAGGGGCAGGGATGGGGTCAGGGATGGTGCCACCTAGGGCTAATGTGTGGCTGTAGGTTAACAACCTACAGGACTCTAAGACTGCATTGTTGGCAACAAGGGGCAGGGATGTGGTCAGGAATGGTGCCACCTAGGCTAATGTGCGGCTGTAGATTGGCAACCTACAGGACTCTACGACTGTATTGTTGGCAACAAGGGGCAGGGATGGGGTCAGGAATGGTGCCACCTAGGGCTAATGTGCGGCTGTAGGTTGGCAACCTACAGGACTCTAAGACTGCATTGCTGGCAACAAGGGGCAGGGATGGGGTCAGGAATGGTGCCACCTAGGGCTAATGTGTGGCTGTAGGTTAACAACCTACAGGACTCTAAGACTGCATTGTTGGCAACAAGGGGCAGGAATGGGGTCAGGAATGGTGCCACCTAGGGCTAATGTGTGGCTGTAGGTTGGCAACCTACAGAACTCTAAGAGTGCATTGTTGGCAACAAGGGGCAGGGATGGCGTCAGGGATGGTGCCACCTAGGGCTAATGTGCGGCTGTAGGTTGGCAACCTACAGGACTCTGAGACTGCATTGTTGGCAACAAGGGGCAGGGATGGGGTCAGGAATGGTGCCACCTAGGGCTAATGTGCGGCTGTAGGTTGGCAACCTACAGGACTCTAAGACTGCATTGTTGGCAACAAGGGGCAGGGATGGGGTCAGGAATGGTGCCACCTGGGGCTAATGTGTGGCTGTAGGTTAACAACCTACAGGACTCTAAGACTGCATTGTTGGCAACAAGGGGCAGGGATGTGGTCAGGAATGGTGCCACCTAGGCTAATGTGCGGCTGTAGATTGGCAACCTACAGGACTCTACGACTGCATTGTTGGCAACAAGTTCGTAAAATTCCACATCCTCCATGTGGGGTTGTCGGCATCATTCTATCCATCTCCATGTTTTTTCCGCTGATCAATTTCCATTCTCAAAATCATGATGTTCCCAATTTTCATATTGCCATTCTTATTGACTCCCTTTAATTAGCTAGTAAATAATGGTAAATAATAATTGGTATCCCATTTAATTAGCTAGTAAATAACCATTTATTCTCCATATCCCAATTATTATGATCCCAAAAAAATCTCAACATCTGATCGCCCACAAAAACCCATGCCATGCGCCACGGCCGCCACGGCACCAGCATGGAAAAGTGAAGCCCCAGATCCACCATGTGCGTCTTCTCCCCGGAGATCTCCGCGTAGAGCCAGCTGACGCCCACGTAAAAAAAGCCCTGCCACGCTGCGGCGTTTTGTGCGCCGTTGCGGGTCATCCCGGGGGTATGGCCGAGATTCCTGTGGCTACCCGGCCTGGTAATGACTAACGTTGTTTGCGAACTGGAAGCCATGGCCATTGAAAGTTCGTGGATTTTCCCATAAAAATGGTGACTTTCCAGTTATGTAAACGTTTACCAGAGATGCAGAGGGGCATATGAAAATCTCAGGTTTTTCATGATTGGTTGGGATTGAGAATCAAACTGATGCCCAAACAAACCCCAGTGCCGAAGCTATGATAGCCTTTGATGAACCTCTTTTGGGACTCTGAGCAGAATCCCCCATTTTGAGGCTGCCAGGGTGTGGTCGCCAGGTGTGGGCTTTCAAAGCCATAAACTTGGTCCCAAGAGCATGCTTTTTGCTGAAAGTCACAATTTTGCCTCGTTTTGGGCTGAAACTTATATATATATACATATATACATATATATATATATATGTATATATACATATATACATATATATATATATAAATATATATGTATATATATTATCCCATATTCTCACATAGCATGTAGTTATTTCTTACGCTTTGCGACGTGGAAAACCACCATTTTTTCCACTTCGGTCATCCCTGTCATCGGTCACTGGGCTCCCAGACCAACCAGAGGAAGGTCAGGTGAAAACAGCGGAACTGCGGCAGGGCGTAAGGCCTGGTAGCTGGAGAATGATCTCAAGTGGATAGTGGGAATTATAATGAATTATAATGGATTATAATGAATTATAATGGATTATAATAGTGGATTATTATGAATTATTATGAATTATCATGGATTATAATGGATTATAATTATAATGTACTGTAATACTCAATGGATGATAATAATTGGGATGTTGCAGATTTCATATGGATCAATGGATCACAGTGGATTTATATGTTTCAATGACTAGTAGTTTTGGAAACCATTGTTATGGATTAATGTACTAATTTCTTTCAATATATAATATGTATATAATAGTGTATGGTTTCCAGCTTATTTCCATGTTTGACATCCAGTATGTTATCTATAATCATGTTTTCCAAGTCTTTGGATGCCCCTTTGTCTACATAGCAATTTTTCAAAAAAAATCATCTCAAAAAATCACAAGAATTGGGGAAACATGGGGAAACCGAGGGTTTCCCCGATCGATTTCAACCATACAAACTAACCACATTAGTTCAGCCACCCAACTGCGATGGCAAACCTTGATGAGATCGGCTGATCTACCACCTTGAAAGATCACAAAAAGTTGTCGGCACTCTTTACAGATTACGCTTACCCGGCCTGGTAAACATACAAAAAGCGAACTGGAAAATCACCATGTTTGATAGGTAAATCAACTATTTCTATGACCATGTTCAATGGTTATGTTAAATTACCAGAGGGTATCAACTGGAGTGTGGTTGCCCAATCAGTATCTGAATCATCTGAATCTATGAGTCATTGCGGATTTTCGAATGTAACGAAAAAACATCCCTTGCTGCATGTCCTATGTTGGCTATGTTCACTCCCCATGTTGAGATCCGGGGAATTCTACAGTGCTTGGTTCACTGGAACTGCACCCAAGCAATCTGTTTTTACATCCTGTAAATGGTGGTATCTGGTGGTTATATATTCAATATATATATATATAACATCTGGTTATTTAACAGTTAATAACCAGAGGGTAAATATCTGAGAACACCAACCCATGAGTCATGCAAGGTGCTGCTTAGATTGTCAAGCTGGAAAAAAGTTTCGGTATTTCTGCCGCTTCCTTCTATTTCCTCCAGCGGGCGTTGAACACTCTTCAAATTCTGAACACATTTCAAAGTTAGGAAATATGGCGGTTTCCTAAAATGGGGATACCCCTAGTTATCATCCAGCGATAAAAAAAACATATTTTCCACTATAAACCATCCAGCGATAAAGGGGTACCCCCATTTACCATCCCAGCCGTACCTCTTACATGTCCACTCCGCTTGCTGGTAAAACCCCGGTGCGGTTGCAAAAAATCCCGCCGACTCTAGGTGCTGTTTGCCAAATGATCTATGGAATAATTATGAAATGATCATACCTATATTATATTATATTATATACACATGTGTATATATATATGTATTATATATATGTACATACATACATCTACACATACATCTGAAACTGGTGAATAGTACCTGGAACATCATTTTTATGTGATTATATCTGCCATTTAATGGCAATATGGAAGCATGTTTCATAAACAATGGTTACTGTTTTCCACTAAGACATAGATTCAGACTCTAACCATACCCTCTGGTAAACTAACATAGCTATGGAAAATCACCATTTTTAATGGGAAAATTCACTATAAATGGACATTTTCAATAGCTATGTTAAATTACCAGAGGGTAACTTTCGACAACTTGGAACAGCTGCCCGGACAGCATCCCACGTTGTCCCGTTGTCCCAAAACGCTCAGGGCACATGATGAGCATCCAGAGTTGGATCATCTGACACGCCGTGTGACCTGCACCAAACCCTCACGGGGAAACTGGGGCAACTTCCGATTTTGGCTCTGGAAAAAAAACCATTGGTTTGGAAAGAAAAACTGTAAATACCATGGGTTTATAAATAAACTGAGATAATTTTATGATAGTTAGATGGGCTTATTCAACTTAGAAATGAAGATCCATATCCTCTGGTTATTTTCTTGCAGTTTGCCCTGGTTTTTCAATGGCCCATGGCTAGTTCCATGGTTTCCCTATCAATGGTGATGTTCCATGAGGATAACCATGACATTTACGACATGTAAATGTGACTGCAAGTGGAATATGCTTCCAGAAGAAGCTAAAAATAGTTGCAAACTTCCAAGATTAGAACTTCTATATGGAATATGCTTTCATATATATATATTACAGCAACTATCATCTTCCAAACTGCTATGGTGGATTCAATTCAGTTGCTGTGATAGTTGGAAGATGATCAAATCCATTGGAAACTGATGACTTGAAGCTCAAGTTTCCCGGGAACTGGCCGTATCTGGAAGAAATGAACATGTGCAAAAAAAAAAAATAGCCAAATAGAGCTTTTATGATGCGTAAATATGTTGATTTATTTCTGGTTTGTCGCACTTTCAGAAGGTCAAGTTCATTATGGTTTGTTCCATCCCCATATATCCCCATTATATATATATTATATTATATATATATATATATATTATATATATATTATATATATATATTATATATATATACACATAGATATATATATATATATGTATATATATAGACAGTGTATATAGTATATATATATGTATGGGTATATAGAGTTCTAATGCTACATTCTTCCAAGATTTGAGCTACCGAAGCAGCCAATACGGAGAACCAGCCTTGCAAGGTACAGTCCAGCTTTTCGTTGGCGATCCACACGGATTTGTAGCTGCAGACCTCGATTTGTAAAATCGTCCCACGGATCGTAACTGCTTCGCGACCAGAGATGGTTCACCCATATCTATAATCTATATTATTATGTAATATAGTAATATTCTTATTATTATTATTACTAGTTACTATTTATTATTACTATTTATTATTACTATTCATTATTACTATTTATTATTACTATTTATTATTACTATTTATTATTACTATTTATTATTACTATTATATACTATTATACAGTGTATATATTATATATATATATGATATATGGGATAAGCCACTTGCCGGGCACTTACAAAAACCAGCTTTACGGTTACCCGGTGACCTACATCCATGGGATGGTCCTGCATCGATTCTTCGTATTTTCTGTGTGAACTAAGATCATGATCTTTCAGATACGAAGACCACAGATCATGTTCATCCAAGTGGAATGTATAAAATCATTACCATGATTCCATGATCTCATGCATTATCCACAAAAAAGTGCTACTTCTAACCTCACTTAAATCCACACCAGACATCCGAAAATTTCCTCCAATTCTTCGGTTTTTTAACTGGGTGGCTTTCAGATCAGCCGTGCCACTCGTGCCATCACCGAGAGGATGTCGCAGGAAGGGCTGATGGGCCAGAGGTTCACCACCTTGATGAATGGTTGGTGAATTTCTGGTTGGGAAACTTGCGATTTTCTTGGGATTTTCTTGGGAAATGGACTGGTTGGTAGATGGGAAGATGGGACAGCTAATATATGGTTAATATTAATGGTTATTATATGGTTAATGATGGTTAATAATCATCTGGTTGGTGGGGGCCAACCTACCCCTCTGAAAAATGATGGAGTGAGTAACAGTTGGGATGATGACATTCCAAAATATATGGAAAAATAAAAGATGTTCCAAACCACCAACCAGTGGATAGTGGTGGATGGGAAAGGGAAAATGGGGCAAATTGTAGTTGGATGCTAAGATGACAAGATGGTGGTGCTAGGTGGGAATAGAACAAACCGCACCTAGCCTTCGCAGGTCCCAGTTGCCGTGCTGCTAGCTTCCAAAACTGGGATTAATCATTTTCCTGTCCATGATGCCATGGATTGCTCCTAGGCTGTTTAACTGGGAGCATCATTTGGGGTATCATTTATCAGATTATCACCATTTGGGGAGTGGCCCAGTGGCCCCCGAAGGTAAACCATGGTGACATTAGCTGCTGGGCAATTTGAATCGTGAGTTTCTCTGAAAATTCATCGAGTCGTTTTTGTTTGTTCAAAGATTCAAATGGGAGTAGAACATTTATTTCATGAAATATATCATATACATTTATTTATTTATATATTATAGATAAATGAATCCCATCCACAATGATAACAATCGATAACCTTAATGAAACATGTACAATCCCATTCATAGATTTAATCAACGAATTCAGAGTTTAGGCAAAGATCCAGCTGAAACTTTACCTGAAACAATGGGGAAAACCATGAGATTTACTCAGTTTTCAATTGTTGTCACTACTATTTTGGCTAGCCAGGTCTTTACCACCGGAAAACCCACGGGAAAACCCAGGGAGAACAGCAATTCACAACTCCTGGGATGCCGTGGCAATGAAGAAGCAGCCGAAGAAGCCTCCCGGAAAAAAAAGGATCGAAGTGGTGGCTGGTGACGTGGAGGGTTGATGGTTGAAACATCAATAGAGCAACGGTCCAAAAAGCCTTCTGGTAAACATACAAAAAGCTATGGAAAATGGTCATTTGTAGATGATATAGCCATTAAACATGATGATGTTCAATAGCTATAATAGCTATGTTACCAGAGGGTGTGGTTTCATCAGGTTTTTTTTGCATCGATGCAATGTCCATCTGTTTTTTCGTGCCACAAAGATGTGTCTCACATCGATGGATCCGTGAATGCGACAATTTAAACATCAGATACAAATCAGCATTTGAAATTTAGTGTAGCTACTTTCTAAAGTATCTAACTGGTTGGCGGGGGCCAACCTACCCCTCTGAAAAATGATGGAGTGAGTAACAGTTGGGATGATGACATTTCCAACTGAATGGAAAAATAAAAAATGTTCCAAACCACCAACCAGCTAAGTATTGATCTACCCTTGGGTTTTTTAACGCTGGAACAATCCAACACTGACAACTTAAAGTCACCGAAAGCGGCTCGGAGCCGAACCTCATGGCAGCTCCAACGAATCCATCACAACTAGACGAAGGAAAATCCCCCAGACATTTTCTCCATATATATATATTATAATATGTATATATATATGTGTGTGTGTAAATATATATATACATATATATATATTAACACATCCCCATTCGAAAACAAAATGGCACCGATGATTTCTGTACTTGGAGGATCATCCCATGGATCGAAGTTGTGCTTTTGACAAAAATTGTAACGTGGCTGTCCGTGGCTTATCCCACACCTGTTAGATGGGTGAACTATGGTCATTCACCACTTATTGGTGCTTGTTCAGTTATTCTGAAAACTAAATCACCAGTCATTCAATGGTTTTTCCTAAAAAAAATGATGGTTTTTCCTATGAAATCTCCATGGATTTTCCACATCCATTTTCCCATGGTAATTTTCCACCATCCCATCCACCATCCCGGCCTAGGATGATCCAATACGTCGAGTCCCAGAACTTGCTGGGCAGGAAAAAGCTGGCGGCCTCACCACGCGTTCCCGTGTCCGCGGGGACCATGAGGAGAAAGGCGAAGACCTGCCAAAAAAAAAGGCGAAGAACCGCGGGAGAGATGGGATTTATCTATGAATCTATGGCTTTTGATGGTAGTTTGATGGCTTTTAAGATGTTTTGTGAGTGGGGTTTCATCGACTGAAACATGGGTGTTGATGAGACTGTCGCTTTTCACTGGGGATATAGTGGGTCAACGGGGATATAATGGGATTTCACCAGCAAAGTGACTTGGAATTCTCGTGGAGTCCCTCTGGCCACGGTACCTGGACAGCTGAAGAATTGCAGCGCCAGGTTTTTTTTTCGAAACGGACAAAAATGCTGGCGAGATCAACATTCGTTGGGACATGGAACACCATTCAAATAATAGGTAAATGATGGTAAATGATCAAACATCAACGAAATTTGCCATCACCACAAACCGCAGCAAGAGTCATTACCCTATCGGGTATCTCCTTAAAACAGCACGAAATCGTTTTTTCACCATCCAAAGCCACTTTTATTGTGGCGTTGCGGCGCCTTTACCATGACCAGGATGCATCCAATCTGCAAACTCTTCTGCATCCACCACTGATCGCCTGATGGAACTCAGAAAAATCAGGGGAAAAGTTGGTGTCACTGCTATGGAGGATCCCCAGTCGTCATCATTGGTGTCGTGCTACTAAAACTGGTTAATGTGGGGGCCAACCGTTCAACCCCTCTGAAAAAGATTTTTGTCAGTTGGGATGATGACATTTCCAACTGAATGGAAAAATAAAAATCATGTGAAAAAAAAAAACACCAACCAGAAAATTGTCTAAGGACTATTTAAGAGGTATAGCCCCTATTTTCGCAAAAGCTCCAAATGATCATGATCTTCAACACAAGTTTTCGCCATGACTTTGAATCCCGTCCCTAAGTCAAAGACGAAATATGGCTGGGATGACTGCAGGATGCTGGGACGAGGGTGAACCGGGTCCTGCTTAAAACTCTCAGTTCGCCACGAGCCACGTGTTTGCTAAGAATCGCTGAATACTTTGGCGTATCTTTCGTTATTTTTCCATTGTTCTAAGCCATTCTCTGGTGATTCCCCATTTATTCCGCAGGCGTGGTAGATTTTTTCCTTCACTTTCCATCACTTGGGGTAGGTTCGCCCTTTACTTCAACAGGATTGTTCCCACGAATCTCCTCCATGTTGGAATGTTGGAGTTCAATTCCCTGATTCCGTCTCACAACCTGCAACTGCATCTTCTTAACAAATGAAGTCTGTGGTTTTACCCTCTGGTTATGACTAACAGTTCGCCATGGAAGCCATGGCCCTAATAGTTCGCGCATTTCTTGCTGGATCACCGAAACGCCCATGCCATGGTCCAGTTTCAGCAGCGAAAAATACCAAGGGTGAGTGCCAAAAAGTAACCATCTAGAAACCCAGTGATATCGGATGTCTGGAATATGACCTGTTATATATATATAATATTATATATATACATATACGCGATCATAATATTATATATATATACATATTATATATATATCATAATATTATATATATTATTATATTATTTATATATATCATAATATTATATATGTTCTGTATATATATATGGGTTAGAAACCACTTATACTTATCTGGGATGCACATCCAAGTATCCCTCTCTGTTGTGAAAAAGGAGTGCGCCCCGCTCATCAACCAATTGGAATTTGAAAACAAAGCCATTTACAGATCCCCTCGGATCAGAAAAAATGTGATTTTACATCCCCATTTGGTGGCAAAATCAGAAAAATGATATGCAATAAAAAAAACTGCGTAAATCCATGAAAATATTGGACAAAAAAAAACTCATATGATTCATATCCCAACAAAAAGTCGCAATCCTGCAGTAGATCCACCGACCAGTGCCGCGCGCCTTTACAGCTCTGCAGTTCGTAGAAGGCATAGAAGCGATCCACGGCTAAACCAAAGGCCACCAGCGCTAACAACACAGCGCCACGCTGCTGGTTCTTGGGATAACTTTCCTGCGCCATCAGGGAAGATTGTGTTGGGAGGATTTTTGACTGGATTTCCACGTAGTGAAAAAATGGGATGTTTGGGAATAGAATTTTGTTGGGCCAAAGTATGGAATATAAATTTGGGATAATTTGGGATGCGTTTTTTTGATGAAAAAATAGTTGGATGATTAAACCACCAACTTGGGATATAGTTTTGGAGAAAACCAGCAAATAAACTGTTGAGTCATGAAGCAAATAAGATTTTACCAAGAACAAAATAGTGATATGACCATCAAAGATGTGGCTTAAAGTGAATTCAAATTGGGTCTTTACCAACCGTATGTGGGGCGTGCTTAATATATTCAACCATTCTAAGGTACATGTAGAAAAAGGATGGTACCTGAATGGGTATGGGCGTGGAAGTTTGCCACGACGAATGATGTTTGGATGGTGTTACAATGCTTTCTTACACCCATGAATTCTATCTCAAAATACCACCAGAAATTTGAGTTTTCTATCTCAAAAATGATCAAAAATGAACATAAACCCAAGAATTTCGGTTGTGAAATGGTCAGAATTTCTGCTCAACAAACATGGCTCCAGCATGGCTCCAGCAGCATGCGTGGCAAATCCTGAATGATCTGATTCTCTTCTCATTTCATTGGTTGAGTGGGGAAAATCCACAGGAAAATCCACAGGATTTAACCATAGATTTAACCAGCCAGATTTAACCAGCCAGATTTAACCAGCCAGATTTTCCCATAAAAACAATCCAGCCAGATGTCATTGTTATGGGGAAAATCTATGGTTAAATCATAAATCTATGGAAAAACAATCCATTGATCATTTTGTTTTGCCCTGTTTGAATGGCCGTCACAACTTGACATCGCTCACGAGATGTCTTTTTCCACCTGCCTTCTCCCATTCCTCCTCGAGGTCCTGTCGAGGAACGCATGTGTTGGATGGATCTACTTTCGCCACATTATTTCTGTCATCGCGGATAGGATTTAGTAGGAAGAAGGATAGTTATATAGAATTATATAAGAAGAAACATATAACACAAGATAACAACAACAATCTAATGTGATGACTGATATATTTCATATGGGCTTTGGTAAACATGTAGTGGAACCCAGAATCCATGAAAAAATCCCATGGTTCCTGCATCGGGGCGACTTCAGTTTGACATAAACTGTGGCCAGTTACACTGTTTGTGAATGTTTTAATGAACATTCACTCTGATTCATAGCCTCTGATATATAAACAGTTCGACCCTGATTTTATCACCCATTTTTCTCATGGAAACATGTTTCTGAACCAACCCCTAATTATCTGCCAGGGTCGAACTGTTAATTTACTGGAGGGTAAGTTATTTTCATGTTAACTCTTCATGTTTTTTCGTTGCGGTGTTGGTGGAACATTCTGGACCAAATCTGGACCAAACTCCACCAGCCTCGTCGAGAAAGCGCATGCCCGGCCCCAGCTTCATGACACAAGGTGTCCCATGGCTATCGGAGCTGGAGGTCGCCTACGACAGGGTGGATGTTCTGGGGGGGAAACGGTCACTTTTTGAGGGATAGAAACAGGAATATTATACAGGAACTTAATGGGGATTAGATAACTTTTATAAATAAGGATATAACTGATGTAACTTCTTAAATAGGGATTTTATAACTTAGAAAATATCTGGAAAAAATGATGATATTTAATTTAACTTATAATACAGTAAATATACCTAGTTTGGGATGAGGAATGTAGTCGTCAAACACGGCTGGAAAATCACCCAGCTGTAGTTCGATCATGAGGTGATCTAACCCAGCAAAATCCTCAAAATATCCACGGGCTTCGGACCGGTTCGGAAGACATCTTTGAGTTCAAAGGGTAAACAGTTTATCGATTGTGTGAAAATAATGGCTACGACTAGCCATTTGAGGAGGAAAAAGCTCAACTGCCCAAGCAACACAAGCAACATTACCCTCACAACTTGGTCAGCTTCACAACATTTCAACTCAGAACCAGCTTGGAGATTCATTTCGCCTACATCATCATCGAACCAAACTGTCGCGCATTTTGCAAATCGCACATGCAGATTTCAATTTGTGTGCCGCTATTACTGTCATGTTTGCAACAGTTGACTAGTTATACCAAATATCCAGAATTGCTGAGAATACCTTCAACTCGTTTTTCATTCCCTCAGCTATACATGCCGGATGTATTGTTCTTGATCATCTATTATTGTTGATGTATTATTGATGACCAATAATCATCTATTATTGAAAATCATCTATTTATATATATATATTATTGATGTATTATGGTTGATCATCTACGCCTCGTCCTCCGAGTCACTGCCCTCAGCATCCACGTCCGCGCGCGCGGCCGCCTGAAGGCTATGTCGCCATAGCTATCTCATATAGGCTATAGCTTATTACGCTTATTTATGGTCGTATAGAGTGTATGTATGTATGTATGTATGTATGTATGTATGTATGTATGTATGTATGTATGTATGTATGTATGTAATGTAATGTAATGTAATGTAATGTAATGTAGTGTAGTGTTGTGTTGTGTTGTGTTGTGTTGTGTTGTGTTGTGTTGTGTTGTGTTGTGTTGTGTTGTGTAATGTAATGGAATGGAATGGAATGCAATGCAATGCAATGTATGTATGTATATATATATGAATATATATTTGAATGTATATATATAAACACCAGATACCAGCAGTTTATTGTGATAGTTTGTTGATGATATCGTACCAAATATACAGTGTATATCATAGAAGCAGTTATAGTGTATATGATAGCAGCCAAATTATAAGATCAATAATTGCATATAAAACTTAGAGCCATAGTTGTAGGGGTTCTCCTAATTTGTAATAGTTCTAATTTATTAGTCGCTAATCTTAAAATAACTGTTATTATGCGACCATGCATCATTGATTCATGTACCCTCTGGTTATTAAACAGTTTGCTATGGTATAGATGGCCCCTTATGCACGATAAAGATGATGACTTACCTAGTAATCATGGTGCTTTCCCCAACAGTCTAAGCTTGGAACCATAAATCATTGATTCCAGATACAAAAACCACGCTGTTATCAAACATGGCCGGGAAATCCCCAAACAATATGGGGATCTTTCTCGAGCCACTCACATCTCAAATAGGATGTACATCAACGCATCAAAAGGTGACCTTTTTCCAAGGAAAATTGTTGTGGATTCATACAGAAAATTGACAAATAATGGCAAAACTGCTTGGTGGTTGAGTTGACCTACCCCTCTGTAAAATGATGGACTTCGTCATTCTTAGTCAATTGGGGTTATATACTCACTTCCCTTTATATGATAGGAAAGTCATTTTTTCCAGCCATGTTCCAGTCCGCACCAACCAGATATACGGTTCCATCATGGCTGGAGGGCGGATGCTGCCAACATGGGTCCCAATCCTTTCCATGTTGGCCAAGATAAAACCTCCAATCTGTTTGGGAATGTGAACCGTCCCCTAAAAGATCACCATATACATAAATGGATGGAAAAGATTCATCATCCCCAAATGGTAGCTGCCAATGGCATTGGGTTTACTGTGAAAACCCCCGACGAATTGTAGCAAAGCATCATATTCTCCTTCAAGTTTGACATTAAATGCACCATTGAAAATTGGACAAAATGCATTTCCACTGGCATGCACCTTCAGCCCGCAAAATGTGTATTCCACCGCTATTGTTTTAGAATCTACCAAACGCTATCTTTTCTGTTTCTGGATTCAGACAAGGCTAAATTTCACCCCAACTTTTTAGAAAGTAGGTTTACATCTTAGTAACCCCCGACATGCACGGGCCCTGCGGGCCCTGGCCCGCCTGATTAAGGAACCGGGGCTTTCGGGCCTGGCATTGGTCCGGTTCGCTTGGACAACTGACCTTTCAGTCTATTTTTAGGTCCCTTGAAAGATCAGTATTGCCGAACAGTGTGTATTTCTGTTGCCTGTTTTTCTTTTTGTCGGTTTAAAAAAGGGACGATTTTGGTCCAGGTTTCGATTTTTTTCAACGCGTTGCCCAGCTGAGAGGTGCTCAACAAATGTTTCGTCCTCGAGTTGTGATGTCGGGATTATCACCCAACCAATGGCTGTGTCTGAAAATAAGGTACACCAAGCAAAAACCGATGAAAAATGCCTGTTTTACGGCGATTTTTTGATGACTCTCCATCACATGTAGAAAGGATTTTCCCAAGAATTTTCAGACAAACCCACATGTCCATCGTTCAAAACCTACTTTCGGTTACATCTGTTACTAGTCTCCCCCATGTTCACCCATGGAGGAACCACAATCCCGCAAAATGCTGATTGGTCTGATTGGTCTTCAAGAAATGCATGGTCCCGTTTTCATAAAAGCATCACAATGGAAAATTGCCTTTTTCTTATACAGTAGATAAACATAGATAAACCATCAATCTCCACATAATACACATAGTTTGAATCCATATGTATCCCCGCATCTTTCTGTGGATTGAATCTCCAAATTTTCCTTCAGTTTCCTTGGTGAAATCCCCACTGAGCCGTGCCGCCCCATGGCCCATTTTTTCATGGCGAAATGATGGGAGGTGCGGCAAAATACAAAAATGTGTTAGATTCCCATGATGTAGAAATTACTGGGTAATTCATAGTGATTTGGAGATGGTTGATGGTGATTAATTCCCAATCTCTTGGTGAAAAAAACCCATTACGTCATGCGTGTGCTTGGGAAAGTCTATTCCCAGAACGCTCCGAACCACTCCCTTAGTTCACCATGGGATAGATGAAACATATTGCTATATATTGATGGTGATACCCTATTGATGAACTACTATATGTTATATAACTGTTATATCATTGATGGATAGATGATAAATGGGGATATATAAATGGGTATATAAGTCCCTTATCATGTCTTGATTTGGTTATATATTGCCAGTTATATACCCTACTATATCCCCATTATTGACCATAAATTGCTGGTACATCCCCTACAAAGCTCGCAGCTCGCATTATATCTCATTGTTTACCTAACGACTGGATAGATGAAAAATCTCATGTGTTGATTATTTCTTGATTTGTTGAATTAGGTTACCATTTGTTGATCCTCAATTAATTAGATAGATAGATAGATAGATAGATTAGATAGATAGATAGATAGATAGATAGATAGATAGATAGATAGATAGATAGATTAGATAGATAAATAGATAGATAGATAGATATATAGATAGATAGATAAATAGATAGATATATAGATAGATAGATAGATAGATAGATAGATAAAAATAAAAATAAAAATACAGATATAGATATATGCACATATAGATATATCCTTTGGTAATCAGCCATCATTTCTGCTTCCACTCCGCTGTTACAAAGGGACCCTTTTCAACGGACCCGACCCCTTCGACCGACCGCCTTCCGCATGGCACTCGCTACGGCATCCTGTGGAGGTGACAGTCGTGATATTCCATGTTTGGCGGGTGATTTTTTGGCCACAGAAATAGTTGATTTACCCATTAAAAATGGTGATGTTCCCATCAAAAATGATGATTTACCCATTAAAAATGGTGATTTTCCCATTAAAAATGCTGATTTTCCAGTTCGTTCTGTTAGTTCGTTATGTCTATCCCAATCTTTTGTTGGTGAAGGCACCCATCGTTGGCGAACTCAGCCGTGAAGTAAATGAACCAAGCGTCCAATATGATCAACAGCCGGACGGCGTTTGAGGAGGTTGTGTCTTTTCGAAATTGGTGACTCCCCAAGCCATAAGATTACTTGTAGCAAGCTCCAGATAGGAAAAGTGTGTTCAGATTGTTGTAGATCATATTTCCCCATAGTTACAAGGTGTTCAACCTTTCTATCTTTTTGGAGAGTGCACCAACATTAGCGTCCCCACTGAAACCCCAGTCCACTCCCCCATCCCACCTTCCGCTGTTGTGGTTGTGTGGTCCACTGCAATAACAAGGCGATCATGAACATGCCCAAAGCAGAGCCCATGTGCAAATGTCCATGAGGATCCTGGCATCACCAGGTGGTGACTTGTCGAGTCATAGGGATCCCCTGAAAATTTATCGCTGGTTTTTTTGAGGGAAAATCCCAATCTCAAATGGATTATTTATTTAGGGGTACCCCTATGCTAGGAAACCTCCATATCTCTTTCAAAACAACATTGGTTTCTTCAAGTTCATCGTGAAAAATTCCTGCGGAAAGGTCTACCAACGTCGGATGCGGATTGGATGTGGTGACTGACCCCGAACCGCGTAACTTGACCCATTCCCCATGTTTCAAACATTAACCTCTGGTAATTTCACATAGCTATTGAAAATGGCCCAGTCGAAATAGTGGATTTACCCATGAAAAATGGTGGATCTTTCCATAGCTATGTCAAATTACCAGAGGGTAACATTGAACCAAGCCGTATTACGCACCAGGATCCGGCCGTGGTGCACATCTGCCGCTTCCGGTTTCAAGAACTCCCCAGGTGTGGAGGATGGTAATGTGGGATTCACCCAAAACATCCCGAGTACCCGAGTCATTGGTGGTATAAACCCTCCGAAAAAAAGGAGCTTCATGATTTGGCAAAATGCCATGTTTTGCCTCATTAGAAAGTTTCTACAAGAGAACGGGTCGTACGGAAGTTGGTGCTTCATCTAAGTCTTGCGCATTTTGCAAATCAGCCACAGAACAGCATGTTTTTTTGGATCAATTTGGATCAGTTGGCCTTTTTTTGTGGTCCAGCAATGTCGAGAAAATTGATCAAACACCACATAAAGCAGCCATTCTTTCTGCATTTCTCGCTATATATAATATCATGTCATATCATATCATTTATCTGGTCAGGATCAATGAAACAAGGTTCCCATGCAGGTCACTTGAGACATCCTGGGAATGACCGGATTCAAGGGAATGTCTCCGTGGTACCTATAAACGTTCACCACACCAGTTTGCTTGGTCCGAAAGGTGCGGAAAATGTTCATCGCTATCCCAACATGTAGGGACCCCAATGAAGTGTCGTCCTTGTCGTACTTCTCAGACCAATTGGGGATATCTCGTTTCCGCGGTTGATGCGCGTAGTTGTTCTGGCGGCAAAGCAAGGAATATGGCGTTTTGAACACTGCCCTGTTCACCTCCTATGTGTTTCTACAGCTCAAAAGCCCAAACATGGCTGGTCTCCCAAAAAATGACTCCATCTGCGGGGATCTGGAAAAATGTTGCCCTACACCCACAAATGTTTGTCGGGTTCATCACATACTCAGTCCGTTGGAAGGACAAGTTCACATAACAACTTTAATCAATGGGAATTTCAGGATCCTAAAATAGAGGTACTGTACCATATTTCTGGCATTTTCTGGCCATATGTTGTGGGGATATTCCCTACTTAATGTGCCTCTCAAAATTGGGAGCTCTACGATTGAATGAGGTACCCGTAAGGGTAAACTAACACTTCGATGTGGTGGTTTCACCCACCACAAATTTGTGGATCAAAAAAATTGCTATGGAAACCAGGGCTGAAAACCACATCGAACTGTTAGTGAAAACCCCAGGGAATGGCCTGTGAAGCCCTAGTGAATTGGTTGGGTCTAGTGACTTACCGTTCACGAATTTGGGGCTACCATTCTATAAAGAGAAATAAAAAAATCAATCCCCCATATAAAACTAAACTCGGGGTCTTTGAAAAAATGGGATTAACATTAGCCCCCAAATGCTCCACTTTGGGTTCCCAAGTGCCCATTTATCGTGCATCTTCCGACTGTAAACTAGGGCCGACAAGGGGCGAAATATAAGCGATTCATTGCTTCCCTTTGGAAATATCCCAATGACATCACTGACATCCCATCATCTCATTGGCTTGTCGTGACCCAGTTCAGTGCTTAGTGAATTCCATGAATCTTCCCATTCAATTTTCCTATTTGGCAGTGTGTCAAAAGCCTGGTACCTTTTGTGAACCCCAAAATAGCTGGTAAATGGATGTCCATCCCATTAAAAATGGTATCTATAGGTATTGACCCATACCCATTTCCACCTCTTATCCAAAAGCCTCCGCTGACCCCGCCTCCTCATCAACCTCATGCTGAACGTCCGACGGCAACTGCGTCTTCTTCTTGATACTGGAGCCGGGCGAAGAAAACTCACCGCAACTCCCGAAAGTTAAGGACTGGGAGAACCAGCAAATGTCGATACCAAAAAAAGAGAATATCGGCGTGTATGTAACATGTATACATGTATATGTATATTTATATATATATATATATAGAACCATTGGAATTTGCCCTAATCGGGGATACACGATCCCAAAAAAAAACGACGAACGACGCCCAGTTCGGAGTTTTCCATTTCGCGGCCCACCATGGAGCTGATGACCGGAGGGTAAATCCCATGATTTTTATCCCATCCATCCCTATTTTTTCTCAATGAATCACTATGATTCACCCAGGCTTTCCATGGTAAATATCATGTCAATGATTCACAAAAATGTTGACTAAGTATCTTTCCATCAAATCCCCTGAAACCACATAAAATATCCATATTTCATGGTAAAAATTCTATGACATCCCGTTCATCATGGACATTCCGCCTGCATTGCGTCCCGCAGGAAGCCTGCAGCGATCGAAAGTTTCGAAACGACGAAAGGAACCGGGGTAAGCCCATGGGGTTCACCACTCGTTTTAATCAAAAAAAATTGGGCATTGGATAGTGGCGAAAAAAAACCCTGGTCGCCGGTAGGTGAACACCCCATAGATGTCATCCTACCGGATGTTCACCTCCTCAAAAATATGGTGCAAAATTGCGAGGTTTTGACCCATCCCAACAGTGATTGGCTGCCGGGTTTTCTTGGTTTCATCCGATGTGTTTCCAAAAACCTCCTTTTATTGCTCCTAGATGGAACGTTCCAAATGGAAGTTAATCGTCATATTCATCATCAAAATTGGCATATATTTTAAATGTAACCTTATGTCTGGACAGACCCGTATAAGATATCCAGGTCCTTGCTCCTTATATATTGTCCCTTTGCCATATCCATACACTCCCTTACATCCCTATTAGCTATGAATATCCCCATGATGGTCCATGATGGTTGATGATCATTGTCACAAAAACGGCAATGAATTTGGGATATCCTCCATTTTTGGACACACCCAGATGTTCACAATATCACCATATATCACCCATCATTTTCGGGGTTTACCCCCCAACTCTTAGCACCAGGCGACAACCAACCGATCGACCAGCCGCTACGCACCTCTTTGGTTTCGTTCACATCGGGGAGGCTGCTCTTGCCATTCTTCTGCACCCGAGGCGACGAGTTGGTGATAAATCATTGGATTTAGGGGTACCATGGGGTACCTATTTCAAAAAAAAAGACGAGTCCTGATTGACAAAGTACTTTCAATGGATTTCCATTGACATTAAACTCATTAAACCTGGAAACCAAGATATGTTCACCAACATTTCGAGGATGGGTTACCTAAATCTGCACGAAATCAACTTTTCCAGGTGCACGAAATCAATGGGATGTTCACATCACTGGGATGACTTTGTTCGCTCCTTTCGCTATTTTGGAGGCTTGATCCCACCCATTTTCTGGTAATGACAGGGATGCCACTTTTCTGAAACCGCCCACAGGTGTTTCAAATGCGGTTTTTTCTATTTTCTTTTCGAAAAAACTCATCGCCGAATCATCCGCCACTGACCTACTGACAAACCATTGGGAGATATGGTTTAAAACCATGGACATCCATGGACAAAAAAAACAAAAAAGGGTATGGTCGATTTGGTTTTTCACCTGGCCGTCCTATCACCACGGATCAACCAAGCGGAAGGCAAACATCGCCATTTCAGGCCACGCTTATCGCGCGGGAAGATGTGGGAAGGCCATCTGAACCAGAGTTACCCGGAAGGTCACCTATAGAATACGGAAACAAATCCCAAATCATTTCTTCCCAACTAGCCTCTGGTAAATAACATTTACATACATTTACAGTTTGCGAACTGAAAAATCCTCCTTTTTTAGCTGGGTAAATCAACTATTTCGACTGGGCCATGGCTTCTATGTCGCAAACTGTTAGTCGTTACAAGAGGGTATTGTTGGCGATCCACATGTTCATCCCATAGATACAATCGTGCATTCCGCCTTGGGTACGCCTACCGACTCTGCCTGGGAAATGGCAAACGTCTATCGATTCACAACAAGACTCGACATTTGAAGGGGGATGTACCGTTCTCTTGAAATATCTGGATAACTACAGTAAGTGATCATAACTCATAACTGAATTCAAGAAAAAATCTGATGATTTTCCAAAGATTTACGAGGCCAGGAAGGGCACTTTTTTAAAAAATTCTCCAGGGTGCCGCTGGCCTGCCCCAAGTCATCATCGATGCGGAAGTCTTAAAAATGCAGTTTTTAGATGAGGTGTATCAAATATGGCAGTGTGTCAAAACCTTGTACCCCTGGTGAACATCAAAATAGCATCTTGACACTTTCAGGTTTTGGGTTTTCTGATTTAAATTTTTGACATTCCCATTAGGAATTCTCTACTATATAACTATCGGGTTCCCAAGAAACAAATCTTCAAGGTCACTTTCCATTTTCTTGGTGTTCTTATCCTTGTTGATTCCATTTTAAAAAAAACAATGGCTGGTTCAATCCTCAATTTTAGCTCAACAAAATCCACATTTTCATTGTCTCAGAAGATCTCAGAAGCTACCGAGCCCTCGTCCTCGTTGGCATCACGCAGCGCTTGCCCATCTTGCACCAAGCACCTCGCTTTTGACAAAGGGCCGTTTCAGGGAGTTGCCCCAGAGATGGTGAATCAATGGGAAAAGCCAACAAAGAATTTTCATGTTGGTAAAGCAATAGGATCCACCATCCGCAATGACAATGGGGGCTATAATCCATTCAAATACGGGTGGTTTAGAAATGTTTTACTAACATATTCAACATTAATGCGGTTATATTGGGGATAGAATGGGGATGTCAGATTCATCAAATGGATTGGTTTAAAGCATAAAGGACATGAAACGAGAGGAATATTGTGGTTTGCATGAAATATTTGGTTTTCTTAAAAAATTGCCTGTCAACCAATCATCCGATCAAATATAAACGGGGATGCAGTATTTGGGTTAACCCTCAGAACTAGCAAAGTGAATCAACTGGATGAAAAAATACCAAAAATGCTGGATACATTCCAAAAACCATAAGGAATGCTGGTACAGCCTAGTACAGCCTAGTACAGCCAATCGTGCCTGGGTCGTGGATCAAACCCCCGAGCATGGCCAATCATTGACCATCATGATGAATCCCAAAAAATGTAGCAACTCACCGCCGTGGTCCGGGGGTCCACACAGCAAAACTGCGCAAATATGAAATTTCATCAATGACCTGGCAAAGGCATTGAAGGATTCAATGGCCAGCTGGCAAAACCAATCATAAAACGAATCAACATCGATCAACCGCAAAACTTTGATCGTCTTCGGCATCAAGAATCCCAAGGAAGGGGCATTACAAGTTGATGTTTCCCACAAACCGCTAGAAAAAAAACCAAAAACAATGTGTGAATGTTTTGGAAATACCCTCTGGTTATTTAACATAGCCATGGAAAATGGCCCATTTATAGATGGTTTACCTATTAAAAATGGTGATTTTCCATGGCTAAATCGTCTTATCTTTGGGGGTTCCACTGGCCAGCGCCCAAGGGCCCCCTTGGGCAACGCCCAGCGCACTTTGCAAACAAAGAAATCCACCGGCGCCCTGCTTGTCGGGCGCCAGCGCCGCGTTTCGGGCGGGGGCCCTTTGAGCACAATATGCAACGGTTCCTTGGGTTTAGATTGTTTTTTTTTTGGATTTGGGGCGTTTTCTTTAAACGAAACACATGTATTCTGAAAGGACTGGGCCGGAAGGAATTGGAAGAATCCTGGTAGGATTTTCTGGAATTAATATCCCGCACATAATGTCACAACTAAACAAACCTGATCTACCAAGCAGAGACAAACTCTTCAACACACATTGAATGCCATGGCTGGTTTGGAACGGTTTTCCCATTTGGGTCAACTCGTCATCCCTAAATTGAAGAGGTCAAGAAACCCAATGGCATCATTACCAGTTAACAGTTCTTATCAAGTACATAATGTGGGTAAAACAAAAATAAACCACCCATGACTGGGAATGGTTTATACCCACCTATAAAAACGGTGATGATGGGGGATGGTCTATGAAATTGTTTTGCCCACATTAGGCATTTCGCGGTGAACAGCGGCGGTGCTGCCACTGCACTTCGTCAACCTTTTTTCTTCAAACGATCACTGCAGCGGTTCGTCATCCTTGGGGCCATGGCTGAGGTGGTTGATGATCTCTGTGCAACTGGAGACGTTCCATATATGTATATGTATTTTACGTATATATTTTTGTAGGTGCACACACACACACACAGATGTGAGTGTATATTAAAAGTGAAATGATCCGTGTATGCTGGGAACCACGCGACGTCCAGGGCGGTCTCCGTGCTGTCCAAAGTCAAATACACAAAGGTGACCTTACAAATTCAGACATGCCACGGGTTGAAACGTTTCCACGAGGCAATCTTTCATGTTGCGCAGTGTTCAAGAATCAGGCATAAGAAAGGTATACAAATATGTTGACGCAAGGTTAGAATCGCTCAAAGCCCACCAATCTGTCGGGGGAATCAACATCCATTCGCCATTCTGATATAAGTAAATCAAGAGATATCAAGATATTAAGAGCACTATTCAATGTTCACTCCATAGCCCAACTCGAACTTTCTCCCGCCTTGGTGGCACGTTGAAAGCGACGTCTTTCCTGGCAGAACTCCATTGGTGCGAAACCCTGGTGTCCTGTTTGGGCGTCAAAATCAAAATCCTTGGACCTGGATGGACCTGGTAGATAAAAATCCCGAATGCATTAAATGATATCAAATGGAACTGTTGACACCCTTGACTAGCATGGAACCCATCGGAACATCTTTTACAGACTCATTTGTGAGGTTCCAGCCGTTCGTTTTTGCCATTTCATCACATATCCCAAAAGCACATGACTGGAATTGGCGTAGGTAGATATCCCCAGATATCACAACAAAACGAGGTGCATTCCTTTAAGTGAGTATCTCATGGCTTGGTAGTATAATCCATTTGTAAATGGAATATATTTTGGTTATTCATGGTATAAATACCTACATACTTACAGATAGACAGATAAATAGATAGACAGACAGATAGATAGATAGACAGATAGACAAATAAATAGACAGATAGATAGATACGGGTTTATATCCATGTAATTTGTTGTACCCAGAACACGGGATACAGATTTGTACTCAAAAAAACTCATGCCCTGGGTCTTGAAAGTGATGAAATCCTTTTTACATGAGTTTCTTGTTCCTCATGTTTTATTCATCATCAACATCACTGATCCCAAAAAAAATGACAGTATAGTATAATCGCCCACCAAACAACCATAGAATGATGGGCAAGGGTCACAAAACTGTAATCATGCGCATCAAAAATGAATATCACCGGGACTTATGGATGTTCATCCCCCTGACATTTTCATAGGTATTGATGCATGGCCTACTCTGGCTTTCACAACTTCCTCTGGCACATCCAACGATCTCTCCCACCTCTAGTTGCATTCGCAACCAGACGTCGCGCGCCTGAGCCGAAATTACGTGACACACGAAGTGTAAAGCAGCTTGGGGGGCCACCTTCACAATCCGTATCTGGTTTCAAAAGTCAGAAGCTGGCCATACTGAAGATATTTGTAATGAAATGCGTGATTTCCTTTGATCTTCTTGAGGGCCTTTGCTCGTCCCTACTGGGAATATCAATGAATATCAGCCCAATTGCCAGCCCTGCTCAGAAGACCCAATTGGCTTGAATAATGGAAAATTGCGCTGCTTTGCTCTCCAATGGAGAAACACCCTAGATTCTTATCCGCAATTCAAATACCCTCTGCATTTCAAATCTGCCACTGAGAGATCAGGAGTATAGGGAAATCATGTATAAACGGATCCAAATATGTGCGTTTGTCTGCAAAAACGAGCATGGTTTATCAGCGCTTCCCCATGAAAATGACTATATTTGCGTAGCCCAACCAGTGCTGGTACTTGGCATTTAGTCTACGATAAGGGTTATGTACTTCGGAATCCACATCAAACCAAGTGGCATTTCTACTAGCTCAAGTAGAAGGATGCAAGGATATCAGTTTGACACACCTCCCCCGTCCCCCGGTTCCACCAAGTCCACCGTTCCTTGAAATTCATCTGCCACTGGTACTCGTCTGCAGAGCGGAAATGATTTAGCCCACAAATATTTCAAAAACTTTTGGAGAGGGGATTCTTCTAAGGTTGGTGGTGTGGTCGTCATAATTTTCTCAAACGGACTCTTTTTTACAGGTGGCAGATTTACTCTCACTACGAATAAAACACTTTTTTCCGGCAGATACACATCACTCACAAAGGAATAGGTTTATCTGCAGTCTGCTTTACTTGCTTTGGATCAGGCCATTTTGTAAATGCTTTACTTGGAGTAAGTAGGATCATCACCGGAAATTTGATCGACAAAATGGGGACATACCATCCCGGGAATTGTACAGAAATCGCTTGAAGAACCCATTTATCACTGGGGATATTACCCATGGTAATTTTCCAACGAGATATACCATGGGTATATCCTAAGCGATGTATGATATAAACAGGGTAAATAAGCATACTTGGTCAACCATGCTTGTCTAACACTTCCCTTTCCTGTGATGCACATCCAAGTAGGTTGTCAGCCTCCTCATGAAACATGGATTTACATTACATGTCGGGATGGCTACCCAAATGGTGCGGAAGTCATTGAAGCCATGTGGTCTGAAAATGGGCGAGCGGGAGGGGTTGAAATAATAATCTGGGCCACTCAAGAATTATTGTAATGATTTCATTCACAGGATGAGGTACGGTTTTTTTCAGACGAAATCAAGTGGCTTGCACCCGTGTGCCAAGCCGCCAAATGCTTAAAATAGCACCTTTGGGGAACCCTATTTTTTGAAAGTGGCGTGGTCAGTTGGAAAAATATTTGGTTTGGGTCTTCACTGGTGCCCCTTAATCTCCAACGCGTTCACATCACAATCAGAAAATTCTGTCGGCGGTCGTCCCGGCAAATTCTGAAAGTTCAAGGAATTGGTTGTGTCCGGAAATGGAAGATATAAACAACATTGCCAATGGGAAATTCATGATGATACTGTGGATGCACCGTAACAAACAGATTTTTTTGGACACCAAAATTTCAAACAAAGCCACCCCGTGGCCGGCCGTGGCCCAATTCTATGCCTTCATCAACCTCTTCCTTTGATGCGGCGGTCCCGGGCTAGGCTTTGGTTTTGCCACCGTCTGCGCCACCCCTGGTGCTGGCTCCTCAGCAGGTGGGTGCTACAGCTGATAGTTCATTAATTAAATTGTCTTCAACAAGTACCAATCCCTATCAAATACCAATCCCTATCAAAGATTATTAAGCTGTCTTCGATCTATGATGCAACTATTAATAATACTTTATATTACAATAATGAATAGATCGTTTATCAAATTCTCGAACAATCGATTATACTTTATTGATATATCCATGTCAAATGCATGTGAAATCCATGGAGTCGTTAACCCCCCGCAGAGGTCCAACCCCCCGCCTCAACTTCCTTTGCCTGCATCGCTCAGCATGGAAGCATTGACAAGTCAGGCACAGAAGCATGGGGGTACCCCTTTATCGCTGGATGGTTTATAAGGGAAAATCCCAATCTAAAATGGATTGGTTGAGTCGGGAAAATCTTCACCGGAAACCGTGGATATTTTCCCATGAAGATCATGGTCGGTTTTCCGGCTCAAAAAGATTCCCGAAACCAATCCATTGAAACATACGTCACCAGATATCTTACAAAGTCGTCACAGTTACAACAAAATACGTCTTCAACTGCTATCCCACAGATGGTCTTTTTATCCAACCACATGCAACGAGAAACAGATTGTCAGATTGTGACGCCAAATATACTGCGGGCATTTAATATTTGAATATATTTCAGGGATGTGATTCATGTTAGTCCACAATCCATGGGGGTTTTACGGTTTTACCAACAAGAACTGGGGATAGAACAGTGTCATAAACCTCCAATTGGTGCTGATCTTGAATACCACTTCTCTAATAAAATGTGGGAGGGTGTGTGATGGTGGGTTTACCACATGATTCCTTTTCCTCAAATATGATTGAATTTCAACATACAGAACCCCAAATGAATAGATTCAATATCAAACGTGTTTTTTGGTTGGCCGGGTAATCAATATGAGCTGGAACAAATTATTGATCATATGTAAAGCTACCGAGATTTTTAATAACATTTAGGGAGTACATTGAGTACATGCCACTTATGCATGAAAAACTATAGCGTTTGAGAACGAAGCGAGCGGATGCGACTCGCAATGATTAGGATTTTGGATGATTTGGGGTACCCCCATTTTAGTAAACGTCCAACCAATGATGATGTGTTTTTAAAAAAAATTGGTGGTGTCAAACAAAAGTGCAGAAACAGCCATGGAAATGGGATGGGATGACAGGAGGATGGCTCGGATGGCTCAACCACGATGACAGGTGTGTCGGTGTTTGAAAAGTGTTGGGGGAAGCCGTCAAACTAAGATAACACGAGGTGTTTGCTGAGCGTGGTATGAGGTTGATCAATGGTTGGTCCTAGGCACCCGTCAACTGTTGTACAGTAGGTAAAGACTACATACGACTACATGGTTGAACAATTCTAGTTGAACAATTCTAGTTGAACAATTCTAGTTGAACAATTCTAGTTGAACAATGTCATGAACCAGACCAGTTGACTCTATATATTTTGATACATTTGCCCAAAGATTCACCTATGTTCTGTGGTTTAACTATTGCAGGTAAACAGGTAAATCTGCTAAGACATCCCCTGCAGCCCTGTACTCAAATATACCAATCCGAATCACATGAAGGGCATGGGCCTGTGGTTGATGCTTGCTAAGGGGAATTCGGAATGATCCCCAAAATCAATGGCCACTTCAGGTATCTAAACTGGAGGTACTGTACCATATAAAGCCATATTTTGGGTGGCACGACCAGTTACATAGCCGTTCCACAGAACTTGAATACGTTAGGTACCTCAAATTTACATTCCTGACATGGCCACTGACAAAATGTCCTTGGATCAGGTATGTTGAAACTTATCCTGGATATTAGTGGGGAAAGAAGAACCTATCCCCAGAAGATATCAATAAATGAAGATTTTTTTCCATCGGAATCTATTCGGTCAACCCCTTAAGCATCCAGAAACAATGTAATTACTGCCAGATTGATTGCTGTCACACTTCCAAATGGCAGGTTGATGTGGTAAGAGGGACCACTGATTGGTCAACCTCGGCCAGTGCCAGCTTTTATGTGCCTTGATGTTGGGTTCGCCATGCCAACATATGTGCACTGGTCACAAGTTGGATTGCACAATTATCCCCATATTGCCATATTGGGGATGGTCATCAATCCATAAGGGATTCATATACACCCACTGCAAAAGCATTCCTATTATGGATTGACCAAGAAAACCATACACCATGCTTATTGATGGCAACTGTCGTGTTTTTTGTCGCTCCTCGCTGGTTTTCTTCCCACATGAGCAAGGCAACCGCCAATCAGTGCCAGGGGCACCTTTGCTTGGCACAGTTCTTGCTTCAGGCGCAAGATTTCCTGGAAGCTGTCACACTTTGTTTGACGGAGGCACATCCTTTGGGAAAAGACACCACTGTCCTATCCATCAATGTTGTCAAGGCAGGTGCAAAAGTAGGGTACTCTTCAATTCTCTGGTGAATCATGATTTTCAGTGGGAATTATCAATTCATAGCCTTTACCGTAGCCTAGTTGGACGGGTCCAGAACCCGGTTATAGGCTATATAACCTTGGTGAATAATATTATTCTATAGCCTATCATTATATAACCTGGGCAATATATCCGGTTATAGCCTTGGGTGAATTAACCTATATCCGGTTGTATAAGTTATATATGAATATATATATATATTATGTATTTATATATTATGTATTAGGAATAGCCTTCTGCTGCCTATTTTCCAGACCGTTGGCTGCGGAGCTGGAGCTGGCCTCGTCCTTCTCCTTCAACTGTGCCTCCAGCTGTGTACATGATTTCATGGGCACAAAAACATACCAACTACGGCTAGCTAGCGGCTAGCTACTGGAATGGAAAAAAAATGAAATTGTGAAAGTCAGTTGATTTCTGTTTCATTTCAAAAGTAGGTCAAAATTCTGACTTTCGTATCAAAACCTTGATAATGAAATTATGTACGCAATTATGTACGCAACAATCCTTTTTGTTGGTAATTAATTGAATTATGAACCCTTCAGTTCGACCATCCCACTAGAAGATGCTGAACCATTTGGGCGCTAAGGCTAGAAACAGAAATCATGCAACCAACCCGTCGTCAAAAACGGCAAAATTTTACCAGCATCTTCAGGCTCTTCATGGTTTGCAATGACTTCAATCCAATTTTCAGCCCAATGAGCGCAAAGTTCTGTTCCCACATTCAGATAGGTAGAAACCTTTTGGAATCCGATAGCCATACCCATTTAATCCCATAATTCAGATAGGTAGAAACCTTTTGGAATCCGATAGCCATACCCCTTTAATCCCATAGGTAAACCAATAGCAGCATCTCAAGCCGCGCGGAATCCCATAGCACCTTCAGATCCTGCACCGCATGCAGGATCCAGAGGAGGTTTTCCCTTGGTGCCATAGCGCGTTTCGTCGTTTCAAGTGCCTTGGAGATGTTGGAAATCATTACAAAACTGCCACAAAATGGTTGTAAGACTATGGAGAAAAAAAAACTACCACAAAAAACGTTGGAAATCTGATTTTGTTTTGGGTTGAAACCCCTTGAAAACCCTTTGATTGAATACTATTTCTATTTGACTGTTGATGAGTCAAACACTGCAATATTTTTATCAAATTTACCATTGCCATTTTTCAGCTCCCAAATGATTCTCAATAAAAACTGATTGGCCCAAAAGGATTAATGAAGATTCACCCCATCCAACAAAAAAAAACAGGATTAATCCATACCAGAAAGCTCTGAAACCCTGGTTTTTCCGAATATTCAACACCTTTTCTTAGGGTTTGGCACCACTTTCCCACCGTTTCTCCTAGGTTTTTCCCAGCTGTTCCAAGTGCTTCTTATCAGGGCATTGAAAAAATGGCACCTTGCAGGTTGAAGTTCATTCGCCTTGAAATCCCTAGGGCTCCAGGCACTTCTTCCTGCCTGAAAGAACCAAAAAAACTGTGCAACCGAAAGAACCAAAAAGTCAGTCAGATATACCAGTACATGATAATTAATGACAAATGATAGTTAATGATAATTGATGATAATTAATGATAAGTAATGATAAGTAATGATAATTGATGCGAATTAATGATAATTCATGATACTTAAAAATAATTCATGATAATTAATGATAATTAACGATAATTATTGATCATTAATGATCATTAATGATTACTAATAATCATTAACGATAATCAATTATAATTAATTGTGTGCAGCTCACTCACGCCTTTCTACGATCGCCAACCGGTCGGCACTGATTCGAGACTTCCATGTCTCATCGTATGAAACCAAGCCCTAGCTCTGAGCTTGCTGTTTTTCTTTTGTCCTCATGGTAGAGGAATCCCTGTGTAAGAACCACATGGCAGTGGTGAAAGATCTTTCCCCTGGTAGGGATTACAAAAGATTATATACCTCCTGCACGGCACAAGGACCAGCACATATGCCCCCCGTAAAGAGGGAGGGTGTTGGAAAGCTCAACTTGAACCTGACAAGCCAGGCAGCGATCTATTATGGGTGAGGTGGCTTTACACAAACTGTTCGAGGAACAATCTTGTGTGCAGCTCACTCACGCCTTTTAACGATCGCCAACCGGTCGGCACTGATTCGAGACTTCCATGTCTCACCGTATGAAACCAAGCCCTAGCTCTGAGCTTGCTGTTTTTCTTTTGTCCTCATGGTAGAGGAATCCCTGTGTAAGAACCACATGGCAGTGGTGAAAGATCTTTCCCCCGGTAGGGATTACAAATTATATACCTCCTGCACGGCACAAGGACCAGCATATATCCACGCACCCAAACAACGAGTCATGTTTACAGCTATGCTGCAAATGTTTCCAAATTATAAACTGAAAGAAACAAGCGAGTATGCTCAGACATAGTAATTGAAGGTAGGTAAGATAATCCATCTGAAATATATAGCTTTGCCACACGTGAAGATTCCCAACATCCCCTGATTAAAGCAGCTTCCATTGAATTGGTTTGTTGAAAAAGAGCCGTAGCACCACCTCTCCGAAGGCTGTACGGTACGGTCTGAACTGATGCTTTTCGAGCCCCATCAAGGAACAAAGAAATTTAAAACGGGAACGGGATTGAGCTGCGGTTCTTAGATTTCAATCTAAGACCTAAGATCTAAGATTTGTCCAGGAGTCCTGGGGGATCTTAGATCTTAGATTTTGGTTGGGAAATTCTAAGATTTGTTCCGGGGTCCTGGGGAAATCTTAGATCTTAGATCTTGGATTTTGGTTAGGAAATTCTAAGATTTGTTTAGGAGTCGCTTGAAAATATGGGGCGTTGGGGTCCCAATTGTGGTCAGCATAGGTACCCTTATTCAAGTTGGCCGTTGTGGCCTACAAAGGGGGGGAAAATGCCAACACTTCCCGCCATCCATTGGTACAAAACCATGTCTCAAGGGAAAATGCCAAAAATGGGGACCCATGCAATCACCATGGTGAAGGAACGTGTGGTTGATTGGATCATCCGTTTCAATTCATAGCTCTTCCCATGTTGTTGGATGAACTGCAACGTGCAGACTATTCGTGATGATGCAGTTCTTCAATGATCACCCCTAAATCAAGCCAACTGCCAGTTTGTGAACTTGTGGATAGATCAACCCATTTCGCACTGAAACTGGCAGCATTCTCAGGAACCAACGCCGTGCACCTGCCGACGCCTCAGAAGGGTCGTCCGCATTGGGCAATCCACAGCGAACCATCCAAATGTTTGGGTCCCTATAGATTGTTGATTGAACCAACGTCACAAAAATTTGATGTTATAAAAATTGGTTTCCCCATACACGTTACTTCGCCAACCCCCCTTTAAAACCTAGGTTCTATCCAGTTATAACTAGGCTCACAACTCAGCTAAGATACAATCGTAACTCCATAACTTGTGTTTTGAAGTTATGATACTTATCATCCGATTTTATGATGATTAAGTTGGATTATGTTATTTATGATGTTTACTAAAAATGTCTAATTTTAGCATAATCAACATAAGTCAACATAAGTCAAGATAAGTTTCTATACATTTTCTTTAGATTGCCAAACATGGACATTTGATCAGTTAAAGACAAGTGTCAAAAAAAAAACGTGCTCGTTTTTTATTTTTTCGTTTGTATTTTCTGTGAAATGATAGGGAAATTGTATTTAACAACTAAACATGATGCCAATGAAAAAACGCATTCAATATTTCATGTGCTAACCTGAAAGTTAAAGCTGACATAGTATTTTTCAAAAACATGCAAAAACAAATTTGAAATAAATAAGTATAGTAATACATAAAAATCAAGGTTTAATACAAATTTTAAAACAACAACATGTGTTTTGAAATTAAATTTCAAACTAATATTTGTTTAGAATTATCTTACAACAAACGTCAATAACAAATTGAATAATTTAGTTTGGAGGAGAAAATTTCATATGTCATGATACGTTTTTTTTTGAAATAACAAATTGCATTTAGCAAAGAAATATGTTTCACATTGTAAAAAGGAAAATATTGACATAAAAAAAAAAAAAACAATAAAACAACAAACAACAAGTACAAAAAAAAAGAGCAGACAATGTGGGAGTGCACGGTTTTATGGTTTTTTTCAAAACTGTAATCACATTGAAACTTAAGCCGCAGATGAAACTATGTTCATGTCCACTAGAGAGCATATATTGCTTGAAGAAGTGTCCAGGTGCTCACTCTACCTTAGATACATGCTACTACAGGGTCCCTTCAACAAGCCACAATTTCTGCAGCATATGCTAGATGACTTCAATATAATTACAACAGCCCCATGCCTGCCAACAAATGCAGTATTCAAAACAAACATACCCTTCTGTTTATTGTTGTTTTTTTAAACTGTAATCACATTAAAGCTTAAGCTACAGATAAAGCTGCGCTCATGTCCACTAGAGAGCATATATTGCTTGAAGAAGTGTCCAGGTGTTCACTCTACCTTAGATAAATGCTACTACAGTGTCCTTTCAACAAAACACAATTTCTGCAGAATATGCTAGATGACTTGAATATAATTACAACAGCCCCATGCCTGCCAACAAATGCAGTGTTCAAAAAAAACATACCCTTCTGTTTTTTGTTTTTTCAAAACTGTAATCACATTAAAGCTTAAACTACATATAAAGCTGTATTCATGTCCACTAGAGAGCATGCATTGCCTGAAGAAGTGTCCAGGTGTTCACTCTACCTTGGATAAATGCTACTACAGTGTGCCTTCAACAAACACAATTTCTGCATAATATGGTAGATGACTTCAACATAATTACAACATCCCAATGCCTGCCAACAAATGCAGTATTCAAAGCAAAATATCCTTCTGAATAAGATCAACCGTCCTTTGGGGTGTTTTTGCAGGGACAATATCCAAAAAAAATATGAAGTATTCCTTTAAAAGTTGCACCATTCCCTTTGAAGGAGTGCAATGTGCATTTCCAGATGTCTAACCCTCCTTTCAAAGGAGCAGTACCCCTTTTAGAAGAGTCAATATTTCTGCATGTATATGCAATATTATTGACATAGAGCACCCCTTTCAAAAGTGCAATATGTTTGAAACTGTGAGCACTACCATATGTTCAAAAAATGGTTGATTGAAGATTTAAATATGCACATTCTTTAAATTACAATATTTTTCAAGAGGGGGGCTGCCTACACCAAAGGGTGTTATTCCCAAAATATGGTTCGTTGTCTTGGAAAAATATCACATTATGCGTTCAGAAAAATGGTGTGCAATTGTGACGGACATATCTGACGTGCTTACATGTACCATGTGTTCTTCATTTAAGAAAATATAGTGTGAAAAGGGCATTTGCATGTGCAAGAGGGTTCATTTTTGACATAGAAGTAGACTAAGACATGCCCTACTTCAATGGGATGCTCTACCGGGCTCTACCATTTTATAAGATACATGCACTTGTCTTTCAAAATGTTTGAACATGTGCATACCCAAGGGTTTGAGCCAAGAATGTCATTATCAAAATCAGTTCCACACATGCATTGGTTGCCTATGTTTTTGCATTTGTTCAACACAGTTTTTGAGAAATTACATATCCAGTGGCACCTGCATTTTGCCATAGTTGTTTACATTGTTTGCTAATGGAACCACAGGCCTAAAGCAAATAATAAAATGAACCAAAAGCAAGTTTGCAACCACTAAAGTGGGAGAACTGGCAAAGACTCCTTTCAACAAACCACCATCATGAACCAGAAAACAAGAAACCAAAAAACCAAGAAACAAAAAAAAACAAAAGAACACAAAGAACAAAATCTGGAAAAATCTGAAAATTTCACATTTTCAGAAAAAATCTTAAAAAATCAGAAAAAAAAAACTGAAAATTTCATATTTTCAGAAAAAATCTGAAAAAATCTGAAAAAATCAGAAAAATTCAGAAAAAATCTGAAAAATTCAGATTTCAATTAAATTTAAATTTAATTTAAATTATTTTTTTTCAGAAAAAATCTGAAAAATTCAGAAAAAATCTGAAAAATTCTGATTTTCAGAAAAAAAATTTTTAAAAAAAATCAGAAAAAATCTGAAAATTTCAGATTTTCAGAAACAATCTTAAAAAATCATAAGAACACCAACATGGGAAAATACGATGGCCAAGCATGTCTGGCCATCGTATTTTCCCATATTTTTTTTTTACACGGTGGGAGGCTTAAGAAATCCAACTGCCTGCCAACAAATGCAATATTCAGTTTCACGTGGCGGCACTCAGACCCTAAAGCGCGCCCTTTTTATGCTGCGCGCGCCAAGTCTCAAAAGCGCCAGCCCCAGTTTGCCCGACAAGGGCTCGGGGAGGGATGGGGGGGAGAGCCCTGTTGGCCCTAGCCCCTATACAACACCTTGAGCTAACAGGGTCAACGTAGGCAACTAAGAAACCCTACGAACGCAAGCTGTACGTCCAAGTTTCACGTGGCGGCACTCAGACCCTAAAGCGCACCCTTTTTATGCTGCGCGCGCCAAGTCTCAAAAGCGCCAGCCCCAGTTTGCCCGACAAGGGCTCCCGCCCCCCCACAGACAAAATGCCTAACAGGCCGGGCGCGAAACGCGCCACGGCCCGTCAGGCTGGCGTAAGGTCGGCCGTAGCCATGCTGATAGCCACACCTTTGGAAGATTCCTTGGAATCCCAGAGGTACGTTTGAAATGAGTCAGAAGCCCAACGCCCGAAGCGTTTCACAACGGCAGCGTCTTTGTAGGCTGCCCAAAGCGCCGACGCGCCTCCAAATCGGAGGCTGTGTGTTTTCAGATCTCCAGGTTCTTCGCCCACAGCTCTGGCGGCTTTCACCAGGAGGGCACTGATGGCTTCTCGGCTAATAGGTCTTCCTTCATCATCACGAAAGAGTGGCTCGCTCTCTTCGATGCCTCCCTGGTATCGATTTGGAAAGCAAACAAAAATGTTGCGGGCAGCCTGAACGGGGCAAAGATCCAGCCCTGTTGCAAAATGGTGCCTTGTTTCTCCACGGTTGTAGATGTCAGTCTTGGATCCCCGGATGTGCAGGGTGATCTCGGTAGCAGCTTGCAAGTCATGCAGCTTGCAAGGTTTGCCATTGCAACTAAGGATCACATCTTTGCCTTTGAGACCCTTGCTCTGATCAGTGTAGCCCACATCAAGGTACTCTGATGCCCGGAGGAGGAAGAACCAACCTAGGGCCACAGCCCCCCAGAGGAGAGCAGCATCGTGTGATGCCAGGGATCCTTGCAGTAGATACGCTCTTAACCAAGAGAGCATTCTTGGAGTGACGGGTCGGCGTCTCTCCTTGGTGCCGTATCTTCTCTTGAGGCCCGCCAGGACGAGGCCCAAACGCGGGGTGTGTGCAGTGGGGTCTGGAAGGCCCGCAGTGAGATGTAAGGATCTCACGGCGGCAAGCCGAACCTTGACCGTACCAGGTGCTCGGTCACCGTTGACCGCGGTGTGCAGGGCAAATTCGATCAGCAGCTGCTCCTCAGCTGCATCATATCTGCGCACGTTGCGCCAAGGTGACAGGCCCCTGCGATTGCAGAAGAGTTGCCACCAGACCCATTGGGCTTGGTAGGCTTTCTGGGTAGCCTGGGCGTACCGGTTGAGCATGACCGACAGGCTTTCTGCTTCCCACTCATCCTTTCCTTGCAGAGTGGCCAGGCGGAAGTCCCTTTTGGATTTGTTCATTTCCTTTGCTTTGGAAGGTCCTCCAAGGAAAGGGACCTTGACCTGAGCCGGGCCCCCCTTGAGGCTTCCAGCACTCGGGCTTCTTGGTTTGGCCGCTGCGTCTTCCTGGATCTCAGTCGCGGAAGCAGCAAAGCGGACCCGTTTTCTAGGCCGGATCTGAACTCCGACTTTCCGGTCCGGATCGGCAGCCGGATTCTTCCGGTTGCAGGGTGAGGCGCCGGGCGGGATTCTCGCCCCGGCCTGCCACTCCCCGACATCTTTGGAAGGAGCGAATCGGGCATGACAACAGGAGGTGCAGCACCACCAGCAAACAACGGTGGCTATCAGGATCGCCGCGGCCAGTAGCGTATCCAGATGCGCGATAGCGTGGTTGCGGTCCCTCTCAGCGTCGTCGTTGCGCCCAGCAACAACCAACGGGTTGCAAACGCAACATGGCCTCAGGATCCGGTGGGATCGTCCTTTCACATGTCCGCAGGTAGGAAGGTGGTAGGCCTCCCCTTGTGGGGTGCACGCCAAAGCAGGCTCAAGAGGAAACGGTTTCCCTTTCTTGCGGCCTTCGTTTCTCGCGGGCGTTTGGGCCGCTTTCCGACGTTTCGACGTCCCGAACAGAGCCATCTGCAGCTTGGTCACAAGGCTTAAAAGCCCGTAGGCTGCCAAAGCAAGGGGGAGCCAAAATTCCCAGGCCCAGGCATTCCCCGCTCTCTGAGCTTCTGCTTCGTGGGTCTGTCCTGCTCCCTGCGGCAAGGCCCCCAGTAGGAGGCACCAGCAAATTCTCTTCGGTGCCCGTCGAGGAGAGCCGGGCGCGAAGCGCGCCACGGCCACCCACACCAGAAGGCCCAGCAGCAGGACTAGGAGATAGGAGGGGGGGCTGCTTCCCACCCCACCATTGCTGTACCCTTCGGCAGTGGAGGCGGAAGCGGCAGCCACAGTTGCCCACAAAGCCCCCTTGGGAGCCGGGGGGGTCTGCGCCTTTTTCTTTTTGGCTTCTCTTCGGCGCTTTTTGCGGGCTTTCGATTCCGGCTGTCTCCCTGTTGACCGATGCTTTCCTTGGCCTGACAGTTCTTGTCGGAACTCCCCAAAATCCCGAGCTGCGGCCTTTCGAAGGTCTGCGTCCAGGAGATCGGCAGCCTCCTCTGGGTCCCGCTGGCCCGATCCTGCCGCCTCTCTGGTGGCCTTGGGCATTTGCGCTTGGCTGCGCGCGGCCCTTTCTCGTGCTCTCTGCGCCCTTCTCGCCACCCAGATGGGGACACCTGCGGCGATGTCAGCCGACAAGCGATTGGTGGTGATCAGGGCCGTGCCAGTAGTGGGACCAACAGGGTTACGTTTTTCGAGTTCTCTCATAGCGGGCGACAGCCGGCCGAGGTACTCTTGCTGCTCTTGGGACAAAGTGCTCAGCCTCTGTCTTTCCTTGGCTGCGGACTCAAGCAACCCTTTGCGGCTGTTGGAGCGAGCTTCAGCGAGCTCCTCGAGCCTTTCAACCAACTCGGCCTTCTCATCTCCGGATCCTTGCACGGTTCTGAGCCGATCCGTGAGCCTCTCCCAGTTGTGGGCGTCTGCTTCAGCGACAAGAGACAGGAGCTGCACCTTGGCGGTGCCTAGCAGCAGCCGTTTGGGTCTGTGCTCTTGAGTGGTGCCCTTGGTCTCGAGCTTTTCCTCCTTCGGTTCCTCGTGTTTGACCGACGTGGGGGCTATGGCACTCTCCTTGCTGGCCCCTTGCGACCCTTGTCCTTCTGGCGCAGGCCCGGACCCAGCTCCTAGTGCGGTCACCTTATCTTCTTCTTCCTTCTCAGTGACCGGCAGGCTCGACCCTTCAGCGCTTTCTTCAGCATCCCAATTTGGTTCGGATTCGAGGTCGGTTTCCACGGGCGCGAAACGCGCCTCGGCGACCTCTTCCTTGACCACTTCGTGGGTCAGAGTCTGCGGGTCAACGGCCAAGACGTCGGTTCCTCCTGCTGCCTGCGCGGCCGCCGCCAGAGTCTGGGCAACCTCAACGACCTCCTGCTTCAGGTCGTCGCTCTTGGCATCCACTTCCCAGACTCCAAGCCTGGGGGGGCCATCTTGGCCCGCCACTTTCCCTTCGCTCGTGTCTCCACCCGGCAGATTGTCCCACGGCTCGATGCCTTCAATGGCGGCAGCTGGGATATCAGCATCACAAAGGTAGACCTGATTTCCTGTCAGGCGGAAGGTGCAGCCCGCGACCATGGCCACCTGGGTGTCAATCAACACCTTGATTTCGAGGTCCGCTCGCCATCTACGGTGGTGGTTTTTGGGGTCTTGGAGATGCACGTCTCTCCGGTGCCTCTTAATACCCTTCTGGCTGATGCTGGTCTGGTGTCGTGCATATGATCCATGCACCAAGAGGCGTGGGACAGCATCCTCGGGTAGCAGCCAAGCTGGGCCGACCACGAAGGGAATGCTATGGCCGCTCCACGCAGCCACCCAAGCCTCGTTGTCATGGTGCGCAAGAGTGTACCGCTGCTTGTTGTCCCGTTGGACCAGGTCCCTCAGGTCTTTCTCTCGAGCGCCCAAGCGGGCGATCTGGGGGTGTCCCATGAGCACGTTGAGCCGCATCCAACCTTCTTCGGTCATAGGGTTGGCTTCCGTGCCGCCTTCGTGCCTTAGCACCCGGCTGACCGCACCAGACAGGTCGCGGTTCCACTGCCAGTCGGCTTGCTTCCCCGACTTGCCTTTGTACCCTTTGCCCTGGTCGGATCTTGCCGGAGCGGGCCCTTCAGGCCCCCTGTGCGACCTGGACCTTTTGCCCGACCCTTTGCCGCCGACGACCCTCTCACGCTGGCGCTGTTCAACCCATCCAAGCATGGCTCGTTCAGCTTCGTCCTCCCACGGGAGGGTACAGACTCCAACCTTGTCTGTGGCGCTGGGATCGCCGGGGGTGGCGGGCGCGAAGCACGCCGCTCCACCCCCCGCCCAAAGCCCAGCTAACTTAGCCAGCCCCGTGGGTGGTTCGAGCAGCGCGTGCTTGGCGGCTTCGTCCTGGTCGGACAGGGTTGACCTTTCTGACTTCACACCCCACAGGCGTTGCACCTCCACAGGCATCAGGCGCCTGGGACTTGGCCCTTTTGTGCTTGTGCCGAGGAGAAACAGGGCGTCTGGTCTCCCTTCCGCGCATGAATGTTGGTGCAGGGAAGGCAACGGGCGGTGCGGCTCCCACAGGAGTGCCCTTTTGCCATTTAGCTTGAAATGGCCGGCAGGTCGGGGCGAGGTTGCCCCCAGATGTGGCATGCCACTGTCAAGGTTGACTTCACACGACACCCAGGCGTCGGTCGGGATCTGCTTGTCAGGCTGCAGCCAAGTCAGGTCATAGTAAGCTTTGGCTGGGGTCTGGGGTTCTTCATCCGCGGAAAGGCAGGGCGGCTCACGCGCAGCCCCTCCCTTTTTCCCGCAAACAACCCACCGCCTCCACCAAATCTGGTCCTCCAGCGTTCTGCCTGCCACACATTTGACGAGAGTCTGATACCCCAGAGCTTCCAACCCCTGGACACATTCCTTTGCTTCTTTTTCAGTCGGCGTGTCGGCCCAAACCTCCTTGGCCCGGGCGCGAGACGCGCCTCGGGCCAGCTCTTGCGCGCTAGTGGTTCTCGGGCCAACGCGTCCGAACAGGAGGTCAACCGGCTGGCCATCCCATTCATCGACCGGGGTGCGCCAGTGCCCTCGACCAGAGTGGCTGGCGTAGACGACCGCTCCGAGGGACAGCACGGCCGCGCTGTAGGCCCCATAGTCGCAGTCCCACTCCAAACAGACCTTGTCCAACAGCGCCATGGCGAGCCCCGCGGGCACCCGTTCGAGCGCCGATTGCCTGAGCCGAGACAGCTGCAAGGCCAACTGCTGGTGTGTCTCTTCGGTAGACCAAATCAGGGCCCTTCTGTGCCACCCCCGATCCAGCAAAACCCGAAAGTAAGCGGACACATCTTCAAGTTCCTGCAGGCCTTCCCTTTGGAAGACCAGGTGGGGGTCCAGGCGGGTGAGATCATCAGCAGTGCGGTTGTGGTAAGTGCGGATGTACGCCGTGTAGACTCGGAAACCATAAACACTTTCCAAAACGGACAGAAGTTGGAGCAAATAGGCGGCGATGGCCCTGGGGGCCGTCCTTTTCTGCACCCAGCTCCTGACGACCTGATTGTCTCCTGCATAAATCACCACTTTCCCCCTCCACTTTTCACGCTGAGAGGAGGCCAGAGCGACGAGAGCAAGGAGTTCAGTCACGGCCACGATCAGAATCTCTTCTTCGGGACTGCCCTCTCCCTCGGCTTCCTGTGGGTCTTCGTCCTTCGAAGTCTCAACGAAGGTCCTCAAGGGGCCCTCCAATTCCGCAATTTTGAGTGAGAAGGCGGCCCTGTTGGTCCAATCCACGGCTCCGATGGTTTCCAAGGTGGCGTCTCCAGATGCCCAGATTACTTGCTTGGCCTGGCCCGGGAGGGCCAGGACTTCCTGAAGGGACAAAGCTTCCACCAGCGGGTGCGTGAACACAGTGGTCCATTCGCTTTTCATTTCGACAAGCAGCCTCTGAACCTCCACGGCTTCCCAAAACCTTTGCCAGGCACGAGCCTGGGCTGCGGGAGAGCCCTTGGGACGTGCGTACCCATCGCTGTCTGCAGGACCCAGTAATGCATTGGTAGCAGAAAGAAGAGGTGCCAAGGCCGGCATGGCCGCTATCCAAAATTGCTGGTTTCCTCTGAGTTCCTGAAGCAAGCGCAATGGGACCTTGGTGTTCCCCGGGTCGAACTCCGCCAGGCGCAGCAGGTGGCTCGCCTTTTCTAATTTCACTGGAGGGAGAGTGCGCGTGCCTTGTTCAGTATCATAGAGCAGGCCCCAGATGAGCTTGGAACTTGTCAGCCCTCCTTCTTCTGCATCCTTGGCGGGATTGATTGCCTCCGGGCCCAACACTCGCCGTGTGAGCTCTTCGACAGCCGTCACCGCGTAGTGCGGGCGAAGCCCTATGTCTGGTTCGCAGATGATGGTGTCATCCATAAGTACCAGGCTTCTGAAGGGCGTGGCGTCATTCCACTCTGGGTCGTTGGGCTTCAGGCTGTGGAAGGCAGACTTGATTGTCCAGGCAAAAAGCATAAACTGGCCCGGCGCTCCTCTCCATCCAAAGGTGAGGACGTTGTACACCAGCACTATAGTGCTCCCTGGATGTCCAAAATCCTTTCCTCCGAGGTCAGCGGCAAACAGCCTGACATCGTCGTCAGACACAGGTATCCATTTGAACGCTTCAGCGACGTCCTTCTTGGAAAGCAAAATGGGGAGAGCGGGGTATCGGGAGGCCCACCAAAGGAGCAACCTGGCCAATTCAGAATGGCGAGGCTGAAGAGCTGGGGGGTGGTCCTCCTTGGTGCAAACTTTGTTCACGGCCGTGGCGTCCCAAATCACTCTTCCCTTGCTGCTCACAGTTCTGTCTGGGTTGTACTTTGGGACTCTTGCCAAGGGCGCGGAGACTACACCTCTGAGGCCATCTTGCCCCTGGTCCACGACGATGAGGACCCTTCCTTTCTGAGCATCATGCCAAATTTGCTCTGCAGCCTCGTCCAGATGACCTTTCAGGCTGGGATGGGGGTTTGCCCGAACTCGCTCTCCTTCCTGCATATGAGCTCTGACCTCAACGCCATGCTTAGCAGTGCGTCGGGCCTCCTCGAGCAGTGAAGGGTGGACCAGGGGTTCCAGGTAAGCTTCATGGAGGCCAGCGAAGTGGTCCCCTCTCTTCTGCTGGCCTTCCTTACGCAAAATCTGCGTGGCCGCTTTCCAACCATTGGTAGCTTCGAGCAGGGCACTGCCCAAGGTAGCGGCGTGGCCCAGGGCCCCACGGGAGTAGGGAGTCGAACTCACGAAATCGAAGTATTGTCTACAGGCCTCGGCCGCAGAATCTCCGACTTTGTTGTTGTTGTTCGCGGAAGCGAACTCCGGCCCCCCCCCCGACCCCGGGCGCGAAGCGCGCCTCAGGGCGAAAGAGGGCAGCCACGAACGAGGGCAAGTCCCCTGGGAGGTCTGGTGCGCAAGCCAGGACCACTGGGTGCTGAGAGTAAAGCCACAGAGGGCCGCGTTGCGGCAGCCAAGCAGGCGGCACCCGCACCGGGGAGACGTGCGGGGCAAGTTCGCGAACAGCAAGCCCCAGCGGAGCAGTGATCAGCAGAGCAGCCAGGACAGATTGGGGCACCGAGCGGAGCAAAGCAGCGCGCCAGCTGGCGCTCCCGACGCCAAGATCGAGCCAAAGGCCAACACATCCCCGGAGGGCAACCAGGTGCTCAAGAACCGACAAGGAATTTAAGAGCTGGTCGAAGGCGTGGTCACTGACTGAAATGGTCTGAAGACCAGTGAGAGCGAGGCGTGCAGCAAGCGCGGCAACGTCGGGCCCGATGAACAAGAGCCAAGGTCCGTCCGCGGGTGGGGTAATTGCCAGTTGGGCACAAGCCGATGGAGGGTCTAGCGTCTGCCCGATCTTGGGCGCGAAGCTGTCTGGGGGTGCCAACGGACTGAGCCCAAACACACTGATGCCCCACCCCGAGCGACGTTCCGGCGGATATTTGGGCTGACAAATGTGACAGCGAAGGACGTCCCGGGCTCGATACCAAGCCTCGGGGCAGCCAGCTGCTTCCAAGTGGGGCTCCCAGCCGACCGCCTGGATTTGACGCGCTGTCGCAGGCCAGACAAAAGGGCGCGGCGGATGGAGCAGGCGCATATGGCCCTGCGAAACAAGGAGCCAGACGGTGGATTCCGGGCTGGAATCGTGGTTGGCGCCAACCAGGACCTCGAGGGCAGTGCTGCCACGGTGGTCAACTCGGACAATAGCAAGGGCATAAGGTGCAAAGATCGGGTCTGGGAACGCCGCGAGGCACCGATAGTCCTTGTCGTGCCCCCAATGCAGCAGGTCATGTGCATAAATGCGAAGATCAGCTTCTGCGCGTGACAGTTCGTCGGGCGTGGGCCCCAATGCAGCTTGGGCTTCGTGTGCCTGTCCGTGTAGTCGTTGTCGCACCGACGTTGCCAACGTCTCGACAGCCTCTGGCTCGGGCACTATGCCCGTTTCTGCGAGGAGCACTCCAGCGCAGCTGTGAAGGAGAAGGCACTGCTTGGGTTCCGGAGCGTCGGAGGCGTTTGGCTCAGCGCCGGCAAGCTGCGGAACGAAGTCTGCGGGCAGCGACAGCTCGTCTCCGAAATCAATGGTCTGCCAGGTGCCATACTGCCACTCAAGCGTTCCATACCCGATCAATCCGTCCCAACTGACAGGGCTGAGGGTCGCTGGTGCGGTGCTGCCGACCTTGCCGTAATCCCCGTAGGTGCTCAGGGCGTCTGCGGCTTGAGCAGCAAGTTCAGGACCCCCCTGGTCCCTAGCCGCTTCAAGGGCAGCAGTGACATGACTGGCCGTCAGGTCACAAGTAGGATTCTGCTCTTTTTCACGCAGGAGGCAGCCCCTGACGTACGTTCCAAGGAGCTGCGGGAAGGCTGGAATCCCGACATTTTCGACTTGGGCCATAACCTGGGCGCGATGACGCGCCTCAGGTTTGGCCATGGTTGCTTCGCGGATGTCTGGCCCAATTTCGGCAATTGCCGGAGGCGACCGATCCTGGTACCAGGTGTGATCGGCCCCCTTGGTCCACGCAGCGAGTTCCGCTTCCGCGTCGGTCGGGGCGAATTGAAGGAGCTCCTCAGGTGGCTGCGGTGGTGCCTGGCCTACTTTCGCGGCAGGCGCAGTGTTGGTAGGCTTCGCTCCTTTCCTGTCTTTGTCCTTTCCAGCTGGAGATGGCTTGGCTTGTGCCTTCCCCTCGGCCGACTTGGCAGTGACACTGTTGCGGAGCTCCACAATGGCTGCCTCAACCTCCAGTGGGCTTAGCTTTTTGTTGCTTCGGAGCCCGCCGCGGCGAAGCAGCTGCATCTGAATGGACCAGTCGAAAGTGTCCCATTTGGGAATTTTGCCAGCTTTGGGATGTTGGTGCGGGCACCCGTTGCCCTGCTTGCAACCTCTGTGACTGATGAAATCCCAACAGTAATACTTTCCTGTTTCCCTACATTTGGGACGATGGTCAAGTGACCGAGAGGCCTCTTTGGTGGTCAGCGGTGGACCGAGGAGCGCGGTTGTCTCTCCCTTTGCCGGCTTACCCGCCCTGGGATCTGGTTCTCCGCCTGCTCGACCCCCTTCTGCTGGTGTCAGGCCGAGGCTGGAGGCTTTTAGGGCTTGCTGCCAGCAAGTCCTTGAGAGCATACGGTTGTGCCGGGGCAAGATGTCAGTGTGGAAAAATTCACTGTCTGAGTCCAGGTCGAACGTCTGGGGCAGTCTTAGCCACGGGTTGCCTTCCACATCGGGAGCCGTAGCGAAGAACCTGATCCTTTCGAACGAAGGTGCTTCTTCCCCCATTTGTCGCCGGAGGTCTCGATCAAGCTGTTTCAACTCTTCCACGTATCGGCTCCAAAGTTCTTCCCAGACATTGGCGATCCATTGAAGAGGCCAGGCATATCCAACTTCTTCTCCCAAACGAAGGAGCTTGGTTGCAGCTGCTTCCCATTGCGGGTAGTGTTCAGTCCCATACGCGCACGAAAGGGCCCAGGCCATTCTCAAGGCGCATCTGAACCAGGCAGTGAGGGTAATCGGTCCCCTGGGTCTTTTCTCAAGCTTGAAATCCGTCGGCGGAGCAAAGGTGTCGAAGTCTGCCTCTGTCGTCAATGGGAAATCCGCGGCTGAGAGACTAAATTCCGGTAAGGACTTGACCTCCTTCCCACCTATGTTCATAGATGCGATCCCAAAGGCAATTCGATTGTTGACGTTGACTGGGAACTGCAGTGCCCGCATCTGAGGGCGGCCTTGTGAACCTGCAGTTTTGAGGGCGTGGAAAAGTTCTTTGCCGACAGTGGACGCGCACACCGGCACAGTCAAGGCGTCACAGCCTCGAGCAAGGAAGACTATAGGCGTTCTTCTGTCTTTCCGATGCTGCTGACCTTTCCCCTTTCCTGACCCGCGGCCTCATCTTTGCTCAACACTGCCTTGGCGATGGTCTGCAAAGCTTTGGTCGCATCATCGACCGGTCTGGGTTCTGGGTCCGTAAAAGCACCGGCCCTCCAAGGTCGAGCTGAAATGGCCAGGGAGGACGCTCCATCGAACGTCGGTGGTGCCGCGGCGAGTGTCGCTAAAGCCCCCTGTGCGGCTCCGCTCACCGGCTTTCTCGGCCGAAAGAAAGCGGCTGCTCCCGAGGTCCCATGGGTATGGTCCCAGCTGGGCGTAGCAGGAGGTCCTCCCGGGGCTGGCCCGGGCGCGAAACGCGCCTCAGGCCTGCCCTCAGACTCCTCCTCTCTGACGACGTTCGGGGCTGAGAGACTCGGAAGGTGCCTGCCAGCGTCTCCTTGGAAATCAACTTCAAGTTGAAGAACAGGATCCACAAGTGCCGGTCTTGCCAGATCTTCGAGCGCCTTTCGACTAGTCGCCGGAAACGTGGCTGGCAGACGTGTGAGATATTGCTGAGCTGTGGTCTTCAGGACGTTAGACAGATCCTGGTCTGATAGCAGTGCCCAAGCGCAGGCAGCTCTCGCTTCTGAGTCACTCCCCCCTTGGCTTCGGCTTCTGACGTAGTCAGCGAGGACCTGGCTCGCTTTGCCATCCTTGACTGGCTCAGCGGCCGCCACGGTTGACTCCTGGGTCGATTTGTTCGGCGGCGGCTCCTCACTTTCCAAGCTCTCCTTTCCAGTATTCAAAGTGGCTCTTGGCACGTGTGGCGGACGCTTTTCTTCCTTTGCGGCATGGAGTTTGCATAACTTGACATTTCGGTGCATAACCCGCGCCGCCGAGTTGCAACCTTCGACGGCACACCCTCTCAGGGCTCTTGACACGACATACTTGTCGCGATGTCTGTCACATGCATAGAAGTGATACCCTTCTTCATCTTCCTTCAACTCATCTCTACAACTGACAGCCTCGTCGGGTTGTAGGAGTTTGATGGGAGTTTTCCTAGCCGCGTCCTTGCAAGGACCGAGGCAGAGGGGCTCGCTCTGAGCTTGATTATCCACAGCCGCAAGGGCTATCTGATCAGCCTGGCAAGGGTAATCATCTTCTCCTCCTTCAGATTCAGTCTCTGAGTCGACGTGCAAGTGTCGTTGGGCTTGGGGTCCTGGGCCGCCTGGGCGAGAAGCTCGCCTCCGGCAACCCACCGATCCCCTTCTGCGACAGACCCTGCACCCAAAGCAGCACGCCCAACTAAGGAGTCTGCAAGTAATGCAACTCCAAAACGTGGTCACCGTCCAGCAACGCGCCATGGGTCCTTTACCTGCTGCTTCACGAAGGTCAACTTCAACGGTCCTAGCTACTACTGCGCTCAGTGGGGCATGCACGTCTGCAACTTCCGGAGCAGTGCAAGGAGACGCAGAGCACAAGTGGACCCTGCAACTGGCCACCTCCAGCTGATTGCGCCAGTAGCGATGCGAGCTCGAGTGCACTTCCGTGCAAACTGCCAAGTATCCGTGTCGATTGGTGCGTCCTCTGAGGGCTCCGTGGCGAAGCCTCGCCACTGCGGCCCCGTCTGACACGAGGAGGTCCAAGGGCTCTCGGTTTTCACTCCTCGCCCTCACCTGTTGTTGCACGTACTGCGCCGTCCAGGTGTACCCACATTCGGACCCACCCACTCTGGCCGAAAGGATCCGACCCCATGGAGGCTGACCACATCGTGCCAAGTGCCTTGACCACGAAGGTAACGCCACAAAGCGAGGAAGTGCCGGAGGACTGGAAACAGAACCCAAGTTACAGTCCACACTCCCAGCTGCAGTAGGAACACACCCACTACAGCCACAGCGAGCCAGTACATCCAGCGTGCAGCGAATCCGAGCGAGGCACATAGGGTCCCACAGTAGGTCAGACTACTGTCCGCCAACCTAAGGAAGACCTTGATCCCAATCTTGTAGAACCAACCAAGCCCCCACACCATCTCGAGGAAGGTGGCGCTTTGAAACCAGCCCCAAGACTTGGAACTTTCTTGGCGGGTTTCTGGGATTTTGCCCTTTTTTGGACTCCCTTCACCCTTTTCATTTTCAAGCCATTCCCATGACGGCCACCAACCATCAGTGGTCTGGGTGACCTTTTCCTTTGGCTCCAGGTTGTCGGCCGTCTGAGACCACCACAGGTCCAAGGAGTTTGTTGTCGCGATTCCATAGGTGATTAACACACCTATTCCCACTCGCATGGCAACCCCCGGAGAGCCCTGTTGGCCCTAGCCCCTATACAACACCTTGAGCTAACAGGGTCAACGTAGGCAACTAAGAAACCCTACGAACGCAAGCTGTACGTCCAAAAACAAACATACCCTTGGAAGGAAACCTATCATTTTGTAGGGGCATGATATGGCATGAGGGGGGACGTGGGAATAGAAACACCACACAAATCACACAAATACAAAGTATGATTTTGAACTCATTTTTTTTTTAAGTACTTCTCTCGGGGTGTCTTCGGCTATATGACTATATGCGCAGGAAATAACAAAACACCAAACCATATTATAGTTGTTTCGACGGGGACCTCTCACTTTGTAGGGGCACGATGGGGGCACAGAAAATGTATAAATGCTCGCAAATATATTCTGCGCAGTCTGGAGGCCAGACCTTTTGAGGCGTGTGAAGCAAGAAAATAAGAACAGCAACCCATTTTGTAAGGTTTCGAAAGGGACCTGTCATTTTGTAGGGGCATGACATGGAAGAGAATAGTTTCACTGGAAATTGTTGCGATCTTTCTTAGGAAGGTAAACAACAACACACCAGTCCATATTGTAGATGTTCTGGCAGAAGATTTTGTAGGGGTGTGTTGGGGGGGCTATACAGCAAATGATCAAACATGCGCGTTTAAAACATATACTCGCCACACACAAAAGAGCGAGAAGAGAGTGAGATAGAGAAACAAAAACCTGGCAAATCGATGATACTTGGGTTTGTCTGTGTTTCAAAAATTGAGTTATATACAAGTGGAATACTTTAGCAAAATCACAACATGTTACATGCTTCCCAGAAACCCAATGCATTCACTACAAAATGCAGGGGTTCCAGTCTTGAAGAATCCGCCATGGGACCCGGCAATTTCACTACAAAGTGCCTGGGATTTCCAAGGCCCTTTTTTAACCTAATTTCTATCTTCCAACCCTCATTTGAACGTAATTTTTCTACAAAATGCCTTGCCTGCCAAAGTTGAAGTGGGCCCTGGACTTTTGCATAAGGTGGCCTTACCACAAAATGACCTATAAAAACCCATTTTGTAGTGGCCTTAAGGCACCCATTCTGTATGGGAAATTCGCTGGGGGTTACCACAGGCCCAAAGCAAACAATAAAATCAACCAAAAGCAAGTTTGCAACCCCTAAAGTGGGAGAACTGGCAAAGAGTTAGATCTGGGTCCTGAGTCCTTAGCCCTTCAAAATAACACCAACATAGACCAGAAAACAAGAAACAAAAAAACCCAGAACAAAAAAACAATATTGCACACCCCAAGGGCGGGAGTAGTGGCAGAGAGTTGGGTCTTGTCATTTTGTTTCTTGGTATTTCTTTTTGGTTTCGTGTTGTTCTGGTGTTTTGTTTTTTTAGTTTTTGGTCTTGTTAGCCATTCCAGAAAAAAACCAACAACGAACTAGAAAATAAGAAACCAAAAAACCAAGAAACCACCCCAAAAAAAACAAGACTGCACACCCCAAGGGGGGGAGTAGTGGCAGAGAGTTGGGTCTTGTCATTTTTTTGTTTTTGTTTTTTTTGTTTTGTTTTTTTGGTTTCTTGTTTTTTGTTTTTTTTGTTTTTTTGGTGTTTGGTTTTTGGTTTTGTTTAGCCATTGCAGAAAAACCAAACAGAAATTACAGAAATTGTCAATGGTTGCAAAGCAGTGAGAGAACCATGGCACATGTGCAGCGTCAGTGGTTCTAGAATGCAGTGAAAACCCGCACTCCCAGGGTGTCCCCTTCTGAAAAAATATGTGTTGATAGATAAAAATATACAGATAGAATGCCAGAAGATATGCCAGATAGAATGCCAGAAGATATGCCAGATAGAATGCCAGAAGATATGTCAGATAGGATGCCAGAAGGTATGCCAAATAGAATGCCAGAAAAAATATCAGATAGACTGCCACAAGATATGCCGGATAGAATCCCAGAAGATTTGCCAGATAATATGCCAGAAGATATGCCAGATAGAATGCCAGAAGATATGCCAGAACATCTGCCAGAAGATATGCCAGATAGAATGCCAGAAGATATGCCCGAAGATATGCCAGAATATATGCCAGAAAATATGCCAGATAGAATGCCAAAAGATATGCCAGATAGAATGCCAGAAGATATGCCAGAAGATATGCCAGATAGAATGCCAGAAGATTTGCCAGATAGAATGCCAAAAGATATGCCAGAAGATATGCCAGAACATATGCCAGAAGATATGTCAGATAATATGCCAGATAGAATGCCAGATAGAATGCCAAAAGATATGCCAGATAGAATGCCAGAAGATATGCCGAGAGAATGCCAGAAAAAATGTCAGAAGATATCCCAGATAGAATGCCAGAAGATGTGCCAGATAGAATGCCAGAAGGTATGCCAAATAGAATGCCAGATAAAATATCAGATAGACTGCCACAAGATATGCCAGATAGAATCCCAGAAGATTTGCCAGATAATATGCCAGAAGATATGCCAGAACATCTGCCAGAAGATATGCCAGATAGAATGCCAGAATATATGCCAGAAGATATGCCAGATAGAATGCCGGATCGAATGCCAGAAGATATGTCAGATAGAATGCCAGAAGATATGCCAGATAGAATGCCAGAAGATATGCCAGATAAAATGCCATGAGATATGCCAGATAGAATGCCAGAAGCTATGCCAGATAGAATGCCAGAAGATATGCCAGATAAAATGCCATGAGATATGCCAGATAGAATGCTAGAATGTTAGAAGATATGCGAGAGAGAATGCCGGATCGAATGCCAGAAGATATGCCACATTGATTGGCAGAAAGTGTGCCAGAAGATATGCAGGATAGAACGTCCGAAAGAAGTTTGCTAGTCAAATGGACTAGAACTAGAACATATGGACAAAGAACACCAGATGATAAGCCAGATAGAATACAAGATCATGTGTGTAGAATTTGAGTGGATCGCTTGCTTTGCTGGGTCCTGGGTCAAGCAAGATCAAGTCAAAGCAAGTTGTCTCGTGGAACGGATGATGTGTTTGAGCAGCATTGCATCATGTGTATCTTAGTAGTTTGTACTGGTAAGCAACAGCTTGCGCTGGTTTTGACTTGCAGCACTTGCATGACAGCAGTTGCATCACAGCAGTTGCATGACAACACTTGTAACTGACATGTGGTTCAGCTGGCATGCATGAGGTGGATGTTAGAAGTATGTATGGGTTAGTAACAGCTTGCTTAGCTTGTACATGACAGCACTGTTATCACAGCATTTGCATCATAGTGCTTCGTAGTGACACTGTGGCACTTCGGTTGTGTTCTCGATCCTTGCTGGAGGCTGGGCACTGTTGATGCCTGTAGCCCATATGCACTGCTTGCATGCTTTTTCTGTGGCAGGTTCTTTGCTTTTGCTCAGTTGCGGCAATGGTGCAGGCTCGTGCTCTGGGGTCTGCTTGGAAACAGCTGCGAAGCTAAGAAACATGGTTAAACAGAATAGCTCATTTCCCGCCTCTGGTTCGAATCCAAAGGTCTTGGCTGTTTGCGATCAAAACATGCTGAATTTTTTGTTTGTTAGACTGAATAGAACATTTCCCTTCAAATGTGAATATAGAATGTTGGCTTTGTATATCAATGCAGAAAACATGGATAATATATATTTATGTATGTGGTGTAGATCCACTGTCTGTGCTTTGCAGCTATGGTGAAAAATTCGTGGCCGACTGGAGTGACCAGTTGGACTGACACGGTCAAATTCGCGCAGCTACTGTTTGGTTGTGATGTTCAATCTGAAAATTATAGCCACCGGTTGCCACACAACAGCGATGAAAGCTTTTTGCTGTTTGCAAAGGGAGCATGCAAAGAACTGATTGTGGATCAGTTGGAGGAGATCAAGGACTATGAAATTGGCCGAGGCAATCTGCAAAATCCGGAAAAATCGCAGCAGATGAGAGGTCGCTCGAGCAAGAAGTGTACTATTATAGTTGCCAAGTAAGCAAAGAGCCTTGCACTTGCCGATCGACGTTCGGGGCAGATGCGCATCACACTGGGATTCCGACCTGTTCTGCACATCACACTGCAGACGCGACTGATGAGCATTTGCGATTCAATTGCACATTGAGGTGGCATGACACGCATTGGAAGGAGTGCCCGGAGTATGTGGCTCTGTTGCTGGCGATGGGTGTTGTGTCCTCACCAGTTGTGTCTGGGCCGGACTTGCCCACGCCGTCGTCTGGGTCACAGATTCTGCATGGGATCAAGAAGCGGGTGGTGGAAACTCCAAGAGAGTCGGAGCCCAGGCTTGTGATGACAGAGGAGCAGGAACAGGAGAGGGAATTACTGCAAAAGTCGCAAAAGAGTGTTCAGATCCTCTTGGACTGTCTGGGCACTATTTCGGTCAGTGTGATGTTTTCTGGCAGCTGCTGCATTCATTGCCATTAGTTGATGCAAAACGAATGCATCAGGGCGCATTGGTTTGCATGGAACGAACATGTCTTTCATTTAGAAACGAATTGGAGCGAGCATCGGAGTCTGTGGAGAAGCTGGGACTGGATCTACCGGAATGTGTGAGCTACCATTCTTTGAATTTGATTGCCCTGGCTGTGCAGCAACGCAGGAGGATCCAAGGATTATTTGGCCAGCTGAGTTCTCCTGAGTGTATGTGGGTAAAAGAAGTTGTTGAACCAGGGTGGTCAAATTGTCTGAAGGATGACATTTCCTTTTGGAAATTATTATTGACACATCGTCAATTGCTGTATCTGTTGGAAGCGATGATGACTGAACTGTGTGACCTTACCAGTTTTGTCTGGGTCGGTCTTGTCGATGCATCTTTGCTCGGCTAGGAAGGGTGGCGGCAGCATGACATGGGATGCTCATCGACTGTGTGACCTTACCAGTTTTGTCTGGGTCGGTCTTGTCGATGCATCTGGCCTGGAGCAGCCGGGTAGATAGAAAAATTGCGCATATGCGTGGTATTGGAAATAATGGTGTTTTGTTGTTGAGCAGAGCGGACTCTAGGAAATGGCAAGTGGTTGACTATAAGCACTGCTGTGTCACTTGCGTCATTGCAACGTTTGACAGGCAATCGCTTCGAAGCAGCTGCTGCAGTCATATTGGGGCTGTAGTCATATTGTGGTGGTTCATATCTTGCGTTGCCAGGCGATGCGTTGTGCTGTGCTGTGGCAAGTGCGGTGGCCTAAAGGAGTATAATTTGATGACAGTCATTTGGTCTAGTTGGATATCAGTTGGCTAAGTTGGTTCTTTTTCGCTTGCCAGGTAGTATGCTGGTTCTCTTGGTGCAGTGCTGTGTGGCAGGCGTGATTCGGTGGTATATGAGAGGTGCTAGAATTTTTGCTTGCAGTGTGAAATGCAATGACATTATAATTGTATATTTTGGGATTCAAGAAACAATTACCAACATTTTGTTCTGCATGAACAGCGGTCCAAAAAAATGAAAATTAATAACAAGAGACTTTTGGTTTTCGGTCTTTTTGGGGGTTACTGGATGCTGTGTTCTGAGCACATGTCTCGTGGTCAGGCGAATCTGGGCTCTGGGGTCGAGACTGCAGTGCAGGAGCTTTCTGCAGCTACAAGGGTGTGGTATGAATGATGTCAAGTGTCATGTAGACAACATCACTATATGTATAGAATATAAGACAAGACAATATCATATACGTTGTGTGAAATTTCGAGATTGCTTCCAGGATGTTCAGGAATTGCATCATGTTTGGTTTGACAGTCTTTGAAGGTGTTGAAGCAACTTGGCTCGAGAAGTGCTGTTCTTTTTTTCGTCCTGTGTCGCTGGCATGGCGAATGCGGAACTAGTGGTTGCGCGTCCTGAGACCATTTTCATTGGGACACGGGCGCGCATGCAGCGTGGAGCCGCGCATGTGTGGAAATATGAGCTGAAGTGGGCTGGCAGTGAGCAGTTCTACATCTGCGACAATCCGCCATCCACAAGCTTTCCGGGTGACCGGATGTTCATCGTTCCAGAACAAGTGGACGGTGTGCAATGGTTTGTGGTGTATGAAGGTCGTGAACAGGATGGCTTCCTGGAACAGCGACAGCCAGTCTTCAGGACTCGCGCCAACTTCTGGGAAGTTGGAGACCACGAGTGGGAGATTAACGAGGCGCAGATGCGCAGGAGCTGTGACTCTGAGTGGGTGCAGCCGGCGTGGCGCGCCAGTGGATGGACTGTGTGCACCCGCCACAATATGTAGTTGCTTAGCAAAGAAACCGTATGACCTTACCGGTTTTATCCGGGTCGGTCTGGTGGATCTGTGTGCCGTGACAGTTTTTGAAATGCGTAAAGGAGGAAAATTTTGCGCATCGGTCGTACAGGCTTGCTTCGGGAGATTGTTTGTGTCATGATAGCTGTTTACGGTTTGTTATTGCCTGCAATGGCTATGCTGCCAGGAGCTTGCTTGGAAGCAGGCTGGAGATGATGGGCATACACCCTTTGTGGGATAGTTTGAATCAATGTTTGAAGCCAAATAATATCAAGGTGTCCAGCCACACACTGGTAAGGACAGTTTGGATCACATTATTCACCGGTGTCACCGGTGTTCTTAAATAGATGTGTACGCTTGCTTCGGGAGACTTTTTGTTTCACAGTGTGAAATGCTGATGTGAGCTTGCTCGCTCCGAACCGGAGGTCAACTTCAAAATCATGTCAAACAGATCCTAAATCATTCCATACTGTGTTAACAATGGTTGAGGCCAAGTCATCAAGGACAGTTTGTGTTGTGAAGATTGCGGAGCTGTTTGCATGGAATGATGTCATGGCAGGCATGGATGCTGCGTCCGCTGCCTGCTGCAACTTCGCAGGGAGGAAACCGTGCGGACCTGGATGTCGCCAAACCCAACGGACTGTTTGCATTTGTTTTGTATATCAGTTTGATGGGCTTATGGGCAATGCGGCGCAGACGTCTCCGGGAATGTGTTTTGCGACGAATGAGCGGATGTATGTGCGTTGTTCTGCTGCTGCCATGCGCATATGGTTTTGGCGCGTTATGGCTGCTTTATGCAGGCTCTTTGTGGCCGATGTTTCCAAGCTTTGTTTGTGTCTTATGGAAGATGTTGAGTATCTGGGCACAGACTCCAAGATTGGTTTCTTCTGCAGAAGCTACATGTGCACGGGGATCCTGTATGATGCAGACACGGCGGTGTGTTCCCAAAGTAAGACCTTGGAACATTTCTGGTGTTCGTGGAAGACGGAGGAAGAAACAACTTCGATGGATATTGTGCAAGATTTGTAACAGAACAGAGAGGGATTCCAAGTGCCAGAAATGTCTGGGGTGGCTCATGTTGTGCTTGCGGATGGTTACGTCTATGCTCCGTGTATGGCAGTGGGTGTGGCAAAACCACTGGTTTCTGCGCATGGTGGTATTTGCTTGGTTGTGGGTATGCCATGGGCAAGATCCTGAATATGGTTTCTTGGCTGCCATTGCATTGTTTTGTACCATTGGGAATCTGCATTGTTCCTGGTGCAGAACGATTTCGTTCGTGACGTGTTGGTTGGGCTGCCCGAGCCATGGAATCAGAGAGGCCTGTATCTGTGCGTTGCTTGTGCCTTTTGCCCCAAAACCTTTTCCACAAGTGGAGGTGCGAAAGGCGACAGTTCGGGACCGGGAGATTGAATGTCTCCGATGGCGCTGTCGCAATACACAATTGCCAGAAGCTCATTTGGATTTGTTTCTCAGTCATGGCATGGTGGCTTCTGCAAAGTGTCATACACTGGAAATGAAGACAATGACAACAGCTGAGCGCAAGGCCTTGAAAGAAGCGATTGCTGAGGAAGTCGAAAAGCAAGATACATTTCTGGAGAAATATCTGGCTCTATGGAATAAGATGAAGAGTTGCATGGCATGGGACCGTCCCAAAATTTATGTGGAGGAAACGAATGATGCCAAGTTGGGCCGTGATGCTGTGGATGTGACTAATACTTCTCTCAGAAAGATGTTACACCGTGTGTTCAAGGCAGATTCTGGCAAGAAATACAGGACAGCTGCCACTGTCAAGACCTTCTTGCAAAGATGTGTGCAAAAACATTCTGCAGATTTGAGAAAATGCTTTGGATACTTGGAGATTGGAGAGTGTTTACTTCGATTTTTCGAAGAGGTTGCGGCTGAGAAATTGAATTGGCAATCTCAGGAATTATCTGTAGGAACTCTTTCCTTGGCAGCAGCTTCTCGTGCTGCGGCATTACATCGGGCACAAGAAACTCTAGAAGTTACGCACAAAGTGCTTGAAGGACTGAAAGTCTCAGAAATTGTGCAAGCAATTCGTCAAGAAAATATATATACGGGTTTGCTTAATTGCAAATCTGTCACATGCTGGTTGAATGCAGCGTGGCAGTTATTATACCGTTCTGCATTTTTGCCTGAGTGGTTGCATTATGCGGAAACAGTTGAGCGGGGGGCTCTGCAAAGGCCCTTCCCTGTTAGTCATTTGAAGCAATTGAATTCTTGGATGGGAAAGTATGAAGTGGTAGCGCCATTTGAATTGCTTCATTTCGTCCTTGACCACTGGCAGAATTATGGCTTCATTGATCAACAGTGCGATTCGGCGGAGTTCATTGATGTGATGCATCAATTATCAAATGCACCAGTGTCGACGGAGAAAGTACATGTTTGCTTCAATCACGAACCCTTGCAGCATAAAGATTTTCGACATGGACCAAGATGCTCGCTTCAAGAGATGGTGGACTTGATGCTGAAAGACTTTCCAAGTGGCTTTGAAAGGGACAGTGAGGAAGTGCTTTTGCACAGGGGTCCTCACACAGTTGACGAGATTACAGGGGACTTGCGATGGATGGAGTGCAAGATTGATGACTGGAATGTAGAAGTGGATCTAGCCAAATATTTTTCTGATGCATCTGCAGTTCCAATGGGTTGCGTGGCTGAGATTTTGTTTGTGTTCTTTTGATGTTCTTTTGTTGTTTCTTAGGATTAGGTTTGTGGATTTAGAGGTTCTGAAAAGAAACCAGGGTCTGCTTCTATGTGTGTGCAGGTTACAGAGTCAAGTCTGCGATCTTCCACATTCATGATGAAGACAGCCCTGTGACCATGACGTGTTGACATTATGTCACAGTGTTTTGGCAAAACAGCAACTGGCATCTGGCCAACGATGACTTTGTGCGTTATGTCACCATGGAGGATTGTTCGCTGTTTCCATGCGTGGTGCTCTTAGCAAAAAATCCGATGGAGATGACTACAAAAGATGCTCCCTTGTTTGCACAAGGCATTGCTTGTCAGCCTCTGCAGACATGGAAGACGTTCCTGCGAAGGAGAAAACAGAAGATCTGCCAGTGCGGAGGAAAGGAAGGCCTCAGAAATAATTCCCGCGAACCCATTACTTCGATATTTCAAGCCTTCTGTGTCCTCGACTGGTATGTTGAGTTCACAGCAAAATGCATCAAACAAAGAAAAAGAGCAATCAGACAGAGACCAAGATGGATCAAAAAGAGACCAAGATCGATCAAAAAGAGACCAAGATGGATCAAATAGAGACCAAGATGGATCAAAAAGAGACGAAGATCGGTCAAAAAGAGACCAAGATCGATCAACAAGAGACGAAGATCGATCAAAAAGAGACGAAGATCGATCAAAAAGAGACGAAGATCGATCAAAAAGAGACCAAGATCAATCAACAAGAGACCAAGATCGATCAAAAAGAAACCGAGATGAATCACAAAGAGACCAAGATCGATCAAAAAGAGACCGAGATGAATCACAAAAGAGACCAAGATCGATCAAAAAGAGACCGAGATGAATCACAAAGAGACCAAGATCGATCAAAAAGAGACCGAGGTGAATCACAAAGAGACCAAGATCGATCAAAAAGAGATCAAGATCGATCAAAAAGACATCAAGATCGATCTTTTTTTTTTGGCCCGAGCCCGATGCCTTTCGGCGGGTCTACGGTACTGGAGACTTACTCGTCTACCACGTCACGATCGCGGCCCCGTATCCGGGGTGAATCGATCCGCGGCTAGCTGTCTATGCACGGTCCTGAGACGGGCATTATACCACTACGCGACGAGATCGCCTAAAAAGACACCGAGATCGATCAAATAGAGACCGAGATGGATCAAGCAAAGAGCAAGATCTTTTTTTCCGTCCAACGCCTTCATGGCTTTCGCCAGGTCGTTACACACGTTCAACCGCAGCAAAAAGATGAATTGTGAATTATGCAAGGCCGTCTACACGTCGATAGCCTCAAAAACACTGGCAGTGGACCTATACACAGTCCAGTGAGCGGTCCCATCAAACCAAACCACAAAAAAGGCAAACAAACAGACAAAACACACAGAACCACAACAAGCAGAGAGCAAGATCGATCAAAAAGAGACCAAGATCGATCAAGCAGAGACCAAGATCGATCAAAGAGACCAAGAACGATCAAAAAATCAAGAACGTACTGCCAAGAATGCTCGTGAAAGGACAGAGAAGCCACACGTGATTTTTTTTTGCTTGGAACAAACGCTATTGGTGGAAATTGTGGCCGATCTCGCTTTCTAAGGCTCGGTCCTGACAGTGAGAGAAGCGGTAAAAACTGTACAACACAAATGAAACACTTTGGCTTCAACCGAGGCGAATCATGGTCAAGCTAAACGAAGAAACAAAAACACAGCAACAAAGACGACCCGCAAATCTGCAACGCCAACTTGGTGGAACCGTGTCTGGACATGGGGGGACTTCCAATGTAGAGAAAGGAGAGGGAGACTCAGCTCCGCACACCTAGAAATGTCAAAGTACATCCAGCCATGATGCTTTTTTCCGTCCAACGCCACAGGGCTCTGTACACAAACCTTGGCGATCACTGTGAGTCTGTATTGGAATTGTTGTAGTAGCTCTCTGAGCGGAATGGTCATGCGGGTGTTGATTGTGAACTGTTGGAGATCGTCATTTTCAAGTGCATCAGAGTTCACATGTTTTCGATATGATTTTGCCATTGCATTAATTCACGAATTTGCAAGCATGCTGGCTTTCCGGCTTGCCTACGACCTGGCAAGAAAATCTGCCGTGTGGTGCACAGCTGGTGGCACTGCGCGCTCACTCTGTGATTTTGGCGCGAGGTAGAGCGCAAATACTGTGAGCTGAATTGGACAGTTGGATTGCACGAGAAATTTCAGTGCAGTCGATTGACATTTTGACCTGCATCACCCGAGGCCTTGAATAACTCTGGACTAGGACCTTTTCCTTCCGATCTGAAAGCGCGTACAAGCAATTTTCTACCTGCTGGAAGAAATCACTTGCGGACGGCTGTTACCGGTGGATGGCACTGTCAGAGTGGTGGGTTGCCCTGCCTTTTGGGGCGTGGAAGCGTGGCAGGTTTCCTAAGTCTAGCGATTGGTTTGTGGGTTTGGGTGTCTCTGCCGCTGCGGGGATCCCTGTGAAAACACGAGAGCGGCGTGGCAGCTCTTTTTCACAGCTCGGACTTGAGCCAAACCGCACAGGTTTGACAGCTCAGTCACTCTTCTTCTTAGAAGAGTCGTGCAGAGTAAAACGCTGTGACACTCAAACGTTCTCAAACTTCTCAAACTACTTCAAAAGAGTTCTCAAGCTTCAAAAACGTTCTTCCAGCTTCTCCAAATAAAACGTCTTCAGCTCAAACTCACAAATAACCTACAAAACTCCTACCAAATAAGTTCACAACATCAAGTTCCTAAGACATGGGTCAAACAACATCCAAAAACACCAAAAACCACAAAAACAAACGAAAATCCATCTCCAAGCTCTTCCATGCACAAACTGGTTCCATTTGGTTCCAAATTGGTTCCTACCTGGTTCCTATAGGTTCCTATGGGTTCTATAGTTCACAGATCGGTTCCTACAAACTTAAAATGGTTACCTAACTGTTCACATGCACATGCATTGTTCCAAGATAGGTTTAAAGATGTTCAAGTAGGTTCAAGGTGGTTCAGTACACTGTACATCCTCTCACCAAACTTTCACACCCCTTCTTGGACAGTAGTGCTGTACACCGAAGTACCTATAGACTACCATACCGTTTGTAAGGCAACTAAGTTCTGAACCCACACAACTAAGTTCCAGACATCACCAACTAAGATCCATGCTCATCAACTAAGCTAGGAACTAGCGCACAGAAAACTCGAAGGGTTCCTGTGTTTTAATGGTGCCCTCAGATAGATGGATGTTTTATGAGAAACGTGTCTCTTTGGCTCCATCTTGTGATCATCATAGGGCAGTGGCAGCGGTGCAAAAGAGACCAACCAACCATACCCCATAACCATCTTTCTGAGTAACCCACAACTTTGAAACTGAGTTCACAACTTCTGCACAAAGTTTTGTTTGAAAACGTTTGTCATTTGGAAACCTTGATATTTGAAACTGTCTCACGTTTGTCATCATCATCTCATCTAAGTAAGGGGAAACTGGTGCCAAGGTCTGTCCTCTGGGTATGGCCTTGGTGTTCAGTTCTTTTTGGGTATTGGGATAGACCCTCAAAGGATACCAGGGTATCCATGCCGCTGGCATGTGACCTTGGGAATCCTAAGCCCTCAAGTTAGGATCATCAACACAAAACCCAAACAAACTGAAACATGTTTTTCAAACCCGTTTTTCCAAATGCTTGGCAACGGTTTCACGTCTCTTGGAACCTTGGCTTCTAAACCCTGTAACTTGGCAGTTGCAGACCTCTACAACTTCCTTGGTTATCAGCCCAACTCTGTATGGCACAATCTTGGTAGCTGAGCTGAATGCATTGAGCGCTGAACAGTGGCAGCAGTGCTAAGCATTCCACAGGGTATCCAAGAGTCCTAAAACTCTGGATGAGCTTTGCTAAGCGCTGGACATCCAGTTATGGATACCTTCCAAGTCCAACATGTTGTGCACTGGGGTTCAAACCCTTCAGAAGATAAGCCCAAACCAGCAGTGACCAACGATCCATAGAGAAAGTCCACAACAGGAGAACCACTGCAACGCACAAGGACAGGACATTCAGGAAGAGTCCAAAACAGTTCAAGTTCAAGACAACTTCAACCAAGTTCCAAGAACATACAACAAACATGTTATGTTATGATCCTCAGCTGCAGGGGTATTTCATATGGCATTGCCATCTTTCTCATGACCCCTTGGCAGCTACATCATTGGATCATACAAGTACCTTAGTACAGAACAAAGAACAACAACAAACGACAGAGAAGTTGCAAAAACCGTCCAATGAGTCCACAAGTGTCCAACTAGTTACAACTGACATCAAAACAGATAACAGCAGTTAAACCTGATGACATCAAACTGCAACACAGTGACATGAACATCCATGCAAACTGCAAAACTGGACATCTGCAAAACCCTATTCCTACTCCTAACGGCTCCAGCTTACTAGACGGCTCCAGCTCTGTACAAGGATTGCTGTCAAGAAAACGAAATGAAAACTGCAAACCAAAGTACATGAAAGTGCAACTGCAAACATCGACAGTGAATCCACTCCCATGCAACTGATGGCACAGCAGATCCCATCTCTCCTTTTTCAAAGCTCATCGAACACTGATGCTGCTTGGAATGAACCTCGAGCTCATAGAGCTATTCTTTCACAAGCTGCCAGGCAAGTGCTGAGCTTTACTTTGAAATCCAAAATCTCAAAATGATCTATGTGACCATGCTACAGGGAAGGACTCTCAGGCTCATCGCTCCTTCCAAAACCAGCTTCATTTCACATAGATCTCGGCAGTCTCGGGCTAATTGAGTGGGACCGCCGTTGGAATGAATTCATCAGAAATCACTCGATATACCAACTGGCCTAACTGGAGGGTTCCCATGCCGTACTCCTCCGCCCACCCCGCCGGGATTGCCTCCCGACGAGCGGGGTTGGGCGAAACGGCCCGTACTATTTCCGTCCCGTCCTGGGTGCGCAGGCGAATGCGCCCTGCGCGCTGCACAAAGGGCGCTGCTGGCACTGCAGGTGCTGCATGCGGTGGTGCATAACCACCAGATGCAGGTGCAACAGGTGGAAAGCTCGGCCCTGTCTTGGCTGCAATTCCTGGAGTTGTCGGGGTCCCCATTGGTGGCGGTGCCAGGGGAGGATTCATCGTGCCAGCAACTCCATGGGTAGCAGTGCCCACTGCTGGATGGGTTCCAGTTGCAGTAGGTCCCACAGGAACCCCAGGAGCTGCAACACTCGGCCCCACAGGAACTCCAGTTGATGCCACACCCGGTCCCACAGGAGCTCCAGTTGGTGCAATCGGAGCAGCAGTCACAACATTCAACTGCGTCAACGCAGTCACCATCCTGTCTACTGCCGATTCGATGCCTTTCAGATACTGCAGTGATTGTTCATGCTGCGAGCGTCTTTCTTGCTTGATTTCGTCCAACCTCCTGTTCCCTGTATTGATCTTGTCGTTCAAATCACGACAAAGCTCTTTCAGCGTTGGATTGACTTGGGATTTGCTCCCAGTCACCTGCCAGCTGATATTGTTCATGGACGTCGAGTGCTGTTGCATCGATGTTAGGAAGTACTTGGCGGACACTTGGTCCACTCCTAACTGAATGCAGAGAGCATCTATTTCCTTTTGGCCTGCTGCAAACTTTCATTGGTACTGTCCAAAGTGGACGTCGAGGCGGTGAGGCCAATCACAACGTCTTTCACAACCTTCACCAATCCACGAATTTCCTTATGAAGTCGGCTCTTCTTTGCCGGCGGCTCATCACCAGTTTCAGCTGCACGTTTGTCGGCTGGATCCGCAGCTTCCGCATCTGAGCTCGGCAAACTTGCCGCTTCATCACGAGGGGACGGCTTCGGCGAAGCTTTTGGAGATGCAACACCTTCCACGTGCGTGGGTGTTGCTCCAGGCACTCCATAGGGCACGGCTTCTCCAGTTCCCGGCGCCCTTGAGCTATTTGCCGTCGCATTTGCGGCATCCGGAGTTTCAGCCACCGTATCGACCTTTGGAACCTCCGTCGAGGTGTCAACGTGACTGCCCATCTTCCAAAGAGAGTGAAACAGACGGCGAAACGAAAAGCAGTTGATCTTAGATCCAGAATGCTATTGGCAACTGTGCTAGATTACAAACAGTAAAACACGGCTCCCAGCATTACCTAGACGGACAGCTTTTCGTACGGCTTCACTCTACTTACCAAAAATGAAAACCAAACCACATGTTCCAAAACAAAACAGAAAAACGAGAGTTTCACTGGTTTCACGTTTCGTGGTGTTGTTTCAAAAACGTGTCGTGGCATGACATGCAAACGAAAAACTTCCAACAACTGCAACCTGAGTGTCAGCATGTAGCGCTCCATGTGCACTTCAGAAATTACAGTTAGACAGCGAAAAGTCCGAAACGAGTTCACATCACCTCACTAGTCAACATCGTCCAACAATGCTCACCAGTCGCACATGACAAAGACTGACCAAAGAACCGAGACGGAAAAGGCCAGGACACCGTCACGGAAAACAGAAAAAACTCCAGCAAACCATCCAGACGGGACAACAGAAGTACTCAAGGTCCACATCCGCCGATTCGCAACAAAAGAACAGTACAAAGTGAAAACTGTAGGAAGGTTCAAAGACCTTCAGTTGGAGCAAACTGGATTCCAGGCGGTCACCTGCGATTCCAACGTCTATCGAATTCAAAACCTTAGCAAAATGCCATTGAGTCACAAGCGAAAACAAAAGTTCCTTAGCAAAGTGCCTCAGTGGAACAGGCTTGTGTCATGCAATTCGTTCGGAAAATTTCAGGTTTCAGGTGCTACCGACCCCTCCAACAAACTTGACATCATCTCCCCTTCTTCGGCTAGCAACTGCAGCCTACGCTGAAAGGTACGGATCCATGACAAGCCATTTGTGTCGAGTCCTGGCACCAAACCTACCTCCTGTTCGAGGTTAATCAGCATATCCCTAGTCTTAAATGACTTAGTCAAACCATCACTCGGGTTTTGAAGTCCAGGGATGTGCTCTAGCAAAAGGCGTTTCTTTTTCACCAGCATTTGAATGTACTTCGCGCGAAGTTCTATGTGCCGGACGCGTCGCAGCAACCCTTCCATCGAGCTAATGCTGATCGCGGCCGTTGCATCGTTGCGCAAAACCAACTGGTAAGTCCCTGTTGTACACTGCGGGGTTCCCAGAATGGTCAGCGGAATCCCATCCAAAATGGATTCCAGCAACATGCCTAACGATACCAACTCCTTCGAGTTTTCGGTCATCGCGCACAACTCCGCCTCTGCACTACTCAAAGCTGGACATTCCTGTTTTCTAGAAAACACCTTGATGCAGCAACCTTCGAACATCAAGACTCCCCCTGACACGGAGGCCACATTCCAAGACGCGTCGCAGAAACCAACAACGCTTCGCGGTCCTACGCTTGGCGATCCTTCCGGAGAAGGCATGGTCTGCACGCGGTGAAGGCGCGTCAACAACCAACGCAACAGTGCACGCAAACAAGCTTCTGCTGCACCTGATGGTTTCGACTGGAATCGCGCAAGGTATGAAACTGAAAAACACAAATCTGCTCTGGACAAAGCGGCCCACGCCAACTGTCCCAGAACCCTGCGATACCGTGCTTCACCCTCCGCTGTCAAAGGCGTGTCTTCACCCTGTTTCTCGCGATCTTTGTAGATCTCTTCCAGCTTTGGCGGTGTCTCATTCGGTTTCAACTTCTCGTGCCAACTGTCGATGACCCCTGTCATATAGGCTTCACTTACCCCCAGATTTAAGGTGGATTCCCCATCCCTTTCTCGATAGATGGTTCTCCCCAAAAACTGTAGGACACCTTTCTCAAGCGCTGGAATCCTTCCAGTAAGTTTTATTCGCCAAATCTTCTGCAACTGTTGCAAGAACGATTCACCCTCTTGCGGACTTTCAGCCGCGACGAGTAAGTCGTCGACGTACACCAGCACTAAAAGCATTCCATTGGGCGTCTGCAACCTGAATAAAGTATTCTCAAAGGTGTCTTGACCTCCCATGGAATATACCACCCGCTGCAATTCGAGAAACCACAACAGTGGGGCTCGCCTAAGCCCATTCATGGCTTTCCCTAGCCATGCGATCACTCGACATCCCTTGATTGTGAGGTTCGCCGGAAGTAACACTAAGTCACAAGCTTCAGCTTCCACTGGCGCATGCATGAACGCCACAGAAACATCAGCGGTCAGCAAACTGAGATCTTTCACCACGGAAACTGCAAGCACACAACGAAGCCCGTCCAACGACGACGTTGGAGCGTAGATCCCAGCATTCAAAGCTGAGGTCCCTCCCGTAGCGAAGTCTCGAACTACAAGGCGACACCGAACGATTTCTGAGGTCTTTTGGGTCAATACCCAACGTGAGGTCAAGACCGTGACTTGTTTCTCCTTAGCAAGTGCCCGGCCATCCCGTTCTACAAGGCAACGCCCGACCTTAAGTCTCTCAAGCTGCTGTACCTCAGTCTTCATTCCCTGTTTCACCTGTTCAAAGTCCAAAGCAGCTCCAGTGAGCTCGTCAAAAGAACTTTCAGGAATGTCGACTCGAACCTTTTGACCTCCAAAGTCCTCTTCAAAGAAATCACCATTTCCCTCACCAACAGGGAAAACACAACCAGACTCTCTCAAACAAAAAGTGTTCCACACATCAGCTTGTGTTTGAAGAATAAGGTTGTTCAACCACGCATCCCCTTCTTCCTCCTCAGATCCTTCCCCTTCTGAACCCTCATCGACCCTGTCGATCGTCATGGGCTCAGGACCTTCACCTACCTCACCTGCATCTACATCCATGCCATCAGCTCCATCTGCAATGGGCTGTGGAGACACCTCTTCCCTTGGGAAAACCGGTGGATCCAACTCTGGTGGAAAATCAGGTGGTGGTAAAGCCTGTTCTGCCTGTGGCGCCTCAAGACGTGGTTCTGGGAAGTCCTGTGGCCTGACGCCTGCCAAAAGAGGAAAAAGAGATTCAACATCATACTGGAGAGGTTCCTTCAGTTTGAAAGAGTGACCTTTGATCACCTCACGATACCCTTCAGCATCAACAGAAAATGGGTACCCCAAACAACCTCCACCAGTCACATACCTCATGCCGAGAAAATGGCACAACACCAAACGCTGACCAGGCCATTTTGCAGGGTGAATTGGTTTCAAAAACCCAACTGCCCCAAAAGGATAAGACCTAGGTGCCTGACCTCCCCGTTTTTCTCTCAAACGTTCTAAGGGGGTGCTCCCAGCCTTTCCCTCACAGTATGCGTTGTACGTCCTGTAGACATGTCCCACCAAATATCCCAAAAGGGGGGATTCCAACGCAATCCTGGCATTGCAATGGCGTTCAAGTGCCAACCAATTGGCATAGATCCCTTCTTTCATGATGCAAACGGCTCTCTCGATGCCTTTTGCCTGGGGTCTTGCCTCTGAAATGTTTCTCCAGTGATAGCCTCGTGCTGAACTAGCTGCAAGGCCTCTTTCAACCAAAGATTTTAGTGCTGCCTCATTGTCAGTAGCTACTTCTACAGACAACCCTCCAACACCAATCTCATTGAGAACTGCTGCAGTGGACTGCACGTCACGTTCTTTATCACCACCACAAACCACCATGCCAACCATCCCAGTGTGAACCATCAACAGGACCAGAACTTTCCAATGTTTCCCTGCTACAAAAAGGAAATCAGCAGCAAGACTGTGGGGTGTTTCATGCTTATGCCCTACTCTCCTAGCAGGTGTGCGTCCTCTTGACTGCACGCAATCATCACATCCCCTGTCATAAGGCCAATGGCCCCTGCACTCATGTTCCAGCCTGAGACGTCCATCACCCAATTCAGGGACACTGCACTCCAGATCTGATCCCTCTGGACCATCTGGTGTGTCTGGGCGTTCTGGCAAACCAGGTTTCATGGGGACCCCAACCCTCCAAATCTTCTGAATTGGCAAGTGATGGGGAACCAACTTCAGAAACCTCACCTGCCTGAGGTCCATCACTGTCATCAATTTCATCCTGTGTCAAGTCCTCAACCTGAGGAAAACCACGCATCATCCTGAAACAAGGGTCCACAAACGTCCAGTCACACCTGCATTTCCGATCAGATTGACCTGAACCTGTCCTCCCTTCATGGTATTTCCACTCCATGTATTCAGATGTGTCATGGTCTTCTTGACAAAACTCTTCAAAATCACAACATGACATGTAATCATCATCACTGTCTGTCGTTTCAGATGCACAACACGACATGAAATCATCTTCACTGTCTGTCGTTTCATCGTTTGTTTCAACGTTTGTCTTAAACAAAACGTCTGTTTCAATGGTATTGGGCTCATGTTCATCAAAAACATGCTGAAAAAGGCGACTGCTTCCAAAATGAAACATCCTACAAACATAGGAAAACGACTGCAACATGTCTGCACTCTTCATCTGAAGCTCCCGACGTTTGACCTTGACCTTGGCAGAACCTCCTGACCTACCCTTGGTGACCTGCGCAACCTCCTGAGTGGCAACATGATTCACAGGGTCCTTAGTCAAAGAGTCCTTAGTTCCCTTAGTTACCAGGTCCTTAGCCACAACATCCTCAGGGACAACTGCTGCAACTGAACTACAACCACAACAAGTGTTTCGTTTGGTTTGTTTCGTTTCAGTGCTGTCAGTGTTCACAGTGTTTCCAGTGTTCATGGTGCTCAAGTCCATCGGTGCTGGTCCAGAACCCTTCACACCACTCTTGTGCTTTGAAAGCAAACTGACTTTCAGCCACCATGCTCTCTCAGAAATCTTCAAAGGAAGTTTCAATTTCTTCAAAAACAATCCACTCTCCTCAGCATTGCCAAGGACTGTCTTCCAACCAGTTTCCAAAAGGGCGTAAGTTGAGATCACATTCAAAGGAATTCCTACCACTACTACACGCTTCATGGTAATCTTCGTCTTACCTACCTTGAATTCCAGATCTACAACCCCCTTTACAGGCAGATCATTGTCTCCTGCACCCTTCAAGCTTGGAGATGGACCAGGATACTCAAAACTCACAGTGTAGTGCTTGACCCACTTCTCAGAAACGATGTGGCATGTAGCCCCTGAGTCTACCAGCCAGCAGGTCTTAGGATCTCCTATCCCTACACTACCTACAAAACCCTCCAGTGTGCTGCTCAGGTGGTGTGTCACCGGTCTCTCAGTACTCGATGTCCCTGTGGCCCCCTTTGGCCCACCAGCATCTGATCCAGTCTTCACTGCAAAGGATTTGACTACCATAGCAGCCTGGTTTCCACCCTCCTGCTCACCTTCTGGTTCTTGAGACTCCTCAGCCTCACAAGGCTCTTCACCTTCTTCAACTTCTCGAAACTTTCCTCCTTTCCCTCGACCTTTGCCACGTCCTTTGCTGCCTTTGGTCTTTGCAGCAGGCTTTGCCTTAGGCTTTGCAGAAGGCTTGGGTGTTGAGGAAGCTCCAGGTCGTTTGCTGGGATCCTTGGCCCAGCAGTCCTTAGCTGCATGACCTGACTTACCGCAATGGCTGCATTTCACAGGCTGTGGGCAATCACGAGCAAAGTGTCCTCGTTTGCCGCAGTTGTGGCAAGTGACACCTTCAGAACCTTGCTTTGGCCCTGTTGCCACATGAACTCTGCTGTCCAGGTCATTGGTGAGTCTCATTCTGGTGTGGTACGCGACCACAGACTCCCAAACCCTGGCAACAGTAGTGGCACCACAGTGGAGTTGAACATATTCTGCCACCTTCTCTGGTAAATTTCTCAGATATAGCAAAAATTGATCTCCCTCATTGATGCGCAAATCAGCCAATTGACCTGCAATCAGTGAAGCTTCCAACATGGAGTGAAATCCTTCAATCTCAGCCCCAATCTCTCTCAGCACATCCATGAGAAGATGCCTCTCGCTCTTCTTCCCGGTGTACTTCAGGCAGGCTTCTCTGTATTGCAGCGCCTCTGGACGGCTCATCAAACTGAGCTCTCTGCGCAGCAATCTCAAAAGCTCAAAACCATTTGCCTCCTGAATGCCATAAAATGCAATCTGAGATTTCACCACATTGTCAACCCTTGAGTATCCAGAAAAGCTCTGCTGGAGCAGATGAAACAGTCGACGACTTCGAATGGCTTGATCTTGGTTCACGATCACCACAGAGTATGGCAAGTTCAGAGCTTCCTTGAGCTCTTGCGCATAGCTATCGTGGACAAGACACAGCCACGATGCAAACTTGTCTAACCAACCCTTGAAACCAGACAGCTCTTTTGACCTTGTACTCCAAGACTTCCAGTCTGGCAAGGGTGCTGCTGGAATCCACTTGGTATCCATGGTAAGACGTTCACTTCCTTGTCCTTGACTTCCTGGGACCTGAGCTTGGGGCACTGGCCCTTGAGCTCCAGGCAGTGGAGGGACTGCACCTGCTCCCTGCGCTGTACGTGACAGAAAGTCAACCATGGATTGGGTCAGCAACATTTGCTGTCGAAGTACTTGCATCATCAGTGGATCTTGGCTCACAGGAACTCCTACAGGAACTCCTCCTGGACCTCCTCCTGGACCACTACTGGTGTCCAGAAAACCAGGCGGCATTGCAAACGTAACTCCACTGGCTGGTGTGCTCTGTGATGTTGATGGGCCTGCTGACTGGCCTGTCGATTGGCCTGTCTGCCAGGTACCAGAGGATAAGAAACTTCCATCTGATCTTCCACCCACACCTGTATTGAAGCTCAGCCATGGTGCTGTGCCTGCCCATGGGTCACCACTTCCTTGCAGAGGATCTCCCATGTGGTACACAGGTGTTGTTCCTGCATTGACAGCCCCATCATTTCCTGAGACCATTCCTGCAGGAGCACTGGACGCACTTCCTTGACTCACAGTGCTGTCTGGCGCCGTACTTGGACTCATTGGCACAGGTCCAGACATCTTCTCAGGTTAAGATCTCTTAAGATCTCTTCTAAAACCTTCTCAACTGTCCAGTGTCGATCTTTCACAGATCACAGCAACCTCTCTTAGCGTCTGCCCCTCTCCCTCAGGATCACTGGGGCTCCGCTACCATGTGAAAACACGAGAGCGGCGTGGCAGCTCTTTTTCACAGCTCGGACTTGAGCCAAACCGCACAGGTTTGACAGCTCAGTCACTCTTCTTCTTAGAAGAGTCGTGCAGAGTAAAACGCTGTGACACTCAAACGTTCTCAAACTTCTCAAACTACTTCAAAAGAGTTCTCAAGCTTCAAAAACGTTCTTCCAGCTTCTCCAAATAAAACGTCTTCAGCTCAAACTCACAAATAACCTACAAAACTCCCACCAAATAAGTTCACAACATCAAGTTCCTAAGACATGGGTCAAACAACATCCAAAAACACCAAAAACCACAAAAACAAACGAAAATCCATCTCCAAGCTCTTCCACTACAAACTTAAAATGGTTACCTAACTGTTCACATGCACATGCATTGTTCCAAGATAGGTTTAAAGATGTTCAAGTAGGTTCAAGGTGGTTCAGTACACTGTACATCCTCTCACCAAACTTTCACAATCCCTGGTTTCCGCATAGTGCTGTGTTGCTTCACTCACACGACGGTATGGCAATGTGATTTTTGTGTCTCTGTGTTCTCTCATACAATGCTATCACCTCTTTCTCATCGCTAGTGACTGAACTGGACCGCCGATTACAGTCGAGGTCCCTTTATGGCTTCCCTGTTTCTGCTAGTTTTTTGGATCTTGTTTTGGGGGCCATGATGAAGCAGGTTTGTCGCCAGACACTAAAGTCTTTGGCTGCTGAACGTCTTTTTGGCGTTCGTTTGGGGCTACTGACTCTCTCGACTTCTGCCTGCATGGATTTGTTTTAGTTGCTTGCATTTGGTTGGGCCTCAAGGTTTGCTTCATGCTAAATATATTTGAGGCCCTGGAAGCCTGCCCGAGGCCTGCCTCAAGCCCTGCTTTGAAGCCTGCTTCGAGGCTTGCTTCATCTTTAAAAGCACATCCTCGAGGCTTGGAGGCCTGCCTCGAAGCTTAAAAACATATTCTCGAGGGTCTGGAAGCCTGCCTCGAGGTCTGCCTCGAGGCCTGCCTCGAAGCCTGTCTGGAGGCTTGCATCATGCTAAACCAATCCTCGAAGCCTTGGAGGTCTGCCTCGAGGGCTGTCTCGAAGCCTGCCTGGAAGCTTGCTTGATGCTGATAAACATGTATATTTTCGTTGCTTCGACGCTTCTGTGAGGCTGTCTCTTTGCGCCAGCTGCGGTCTAAAATTCTACAAGGCACCACAAATTTCCCACTGCCACACCATCACCATTGTCAGCCATCGGAGAATTTTGCTGCAAGTTCTAGTTGCTACTGTCGAGGTCCCTTTATGGCCGCCATGTTTGTACCACTTTTTTAGACCCTGTTTAGGGGCCATGAGAAAGCATGTTTAATTTTTTGGCAGGCGTACTTCCTGGCGCTCCGAGGCTCACCGAGGCCTGTCCGAGGCCTGCCCGAGGCCAGGCCTCGGACGCAAAACGTATTGGCACGAGGACAAAGCGAGGCTCACGGAGACTCGAATCTTTATAATACTATTGTTAGAGTCCCATGGACCCATTTTTGGGCCCAAATCTGGACCCCAAAATGGGTCCAGAATTGGATCCTATTTTAGTTTCTTCTCATGGGTCTTCGCTTGGGCCCCATTTTGGGGTCCAGATTTGGCCCAAAAGTGGGGTCAGCCATTGGAGAATTTTGTTGCTGACCGCGGAAGTATTTGCAAGCAGATTTGCGACGCTCTAGCATGAGCATGAGTGTTGGCTTAACACATGCCTTTTTCTCTCTGTCCGTCCCAACTTGTTGCTTGTACAGTCGAGGTCCCTTTATGGCTTCCCTGTTTCTACTAGTTTTTTGGATCTTGTTTTAGGGGCCATGATAAAGCAGGTTTGTCGCCAGACACCAAAGTCTTTGGCTGCTGAATGTCTTTTTGGCGTTCGTTTGGGGCTACTGACTCTCTCGACTTCTGCCTGCATGGATTTGTTTTGGTTGCTTGCATTTAGTAGGGCCTCAAGGCTTGCTTCATGCTAAATATATCTTTGAGGCCCTGGAAGCCTGCCTCGAGGCCTGCCTCAAGGCCTGCTTTGAAGCCTGCTTCGAGGCTTGCTTCATCCTTAAAAGCACATCCTCGAGGCTTGGAGGCCTGCCTCGAAGCCTGCCTCGAGGCTTGCTTCATTCCAGCTCCTCAAGCGAGTCATAGGCCCCCTAAGGTCAGTGCACAATCATTATTCAGCCAGAGACCAGGCCCACCATCGCTCCCAACCACGAGCAAACCAAAGACGGATACCCCGGGTACCGGTGTGTTATCCTCTGACTCTCACTCTACAGCACACAACAGAGCTGAGGAACAGCAGCAGCCTCAAAAGGAGCAACCCGCTGTTGACAACGAGACACCGACAGAAGAATCGTCGCCTGCTGACACACCAAATGAATCGCCAGAGACGCAAGCCACTGACACTGTTGTTGCTAGCAGCCCTGAGCCCGCCTGTGAAACCAGACAAGACGTTGACCTAGCCGCAGCGGACATCCCAACATTGCAGAACATGCAGAAGGCAGCCAGTGAAAGAGTGGCCTTTTATGAAACGGGGCTAGCCAGTGCTCGCGAACATCTGTCGCGGATCACGAAACGCCTCAAAAGAATGCAAGATGGCCAGGCACCAGACACTCCGCAAGCTTCGCCTTTGGCAGATATGGAAATGGAAATTATTGACTGATCGAATTTGCAGCCAGATAGCATTGAGTGCACATGACTGTGTTGAAACCGCCTGCTCAGTGCCATTTCTGTCGCCGCCTACCCCACAGATGCGCCAAGAGAAAAGCTGCTGCGTGCCAGGGTGTTACCCCCCAAACTTTTACTTATGGGAGCGTGCCCACTTGAAATTGACCCCCGCAAGCCAGAGTAAGGGGATTTATTGTGATTTGGTATTTCTTGCTGTCTTGGTCAGGCGTGTGTCCCAAATCCTGTCGTCTTCAGTTATCTCAGCTCCATTAAACCTAACCTCTACTTTGATCAGAGCAGATTGCATTGAACACCACTACTGGGTAATGTGTATTCACAGCAGCTTTTGCAGCTCCACTAGTTTTCATAGCTAGGTCAGCCATCAGTCACTCAATTCGCACACCAAGGTGATAGACAAACCCCGATTGTTTAGGTTCTTTTTTCAATTCCATTCGAATTGGCCCTGCAACGCGGAACCCCGACCCCGGGTACCGGGTGTTCGGGGTCTTCCTAGCCTTGCCAATCCATTGGATACATTTTGCACTCACCGCCCTGATAGTATTCGCTAGTCCCTCGCTTGTAACCTGACACCGGGTACCGGTTGTTCAGGGTCAAGCCCGCGCCAGCATGCTACAACAGCTCATGGCATCAAATAGGTTCATTTCATTGGCGCCGGACGACCCTGACGACTCAGATACAGACATTGAACCAACGGGACCAACCATCACAGAGAAAACAGGCGAGGATGCGTCAGTTGACTTTGACCAATCGGTTTACTTTGACGCCCTAGAGACAGATGAGGACACTCCCTACTTCCAACAAGAAGCTGAGCCTCCTCCAAGAGAGGAGTGGGAAATTGCCGCGCCTATCGATTTCTCCGATGTCCAGGGGGTCTTGCAACTAAGCCGCCAACTTGGTGAACTTTTCCTCTCGGAAAAAGAAATTGAAACTCCACTCGGCATGGACGATATCAAGCAAAGGTGGAAGTGGGCCGATGTCGGCTCTCGTCGAATGTCCCAGTCACCGCTAATATACCCAGCCATCATGGTGGACGAAGGGAATGGAATCCGACGCCCCGCAGCTAGCCAGGTCCATCATAGGACACTCTTCCAGTGGATAGTGGATAACCTCTCATGGGTGCCGCAGTATGCCACTGTCTATATTTTTGTGGACAACCGTAAACTGTCAGGCACTGCTCCCCCTGCCTACTGGCCACATTTTGCACCCTGGATGTACAGTTACTGGCCCCTACCGGGAGAAAACAACTGCTACTGTATCCACTTTCCCATAAACGCTGATACAGAATTGCATCAGGTCCACTACACCTGAGCTGGTGCTGCCTAGTGTTTCCCACAGTAAACTTTGCACTGATAGACTCTGAGTGCGTGCCGACCTCACTGTTTGAGATAGCCGAATTGGTTAACCTCATGACGGACAAGGCAATCAGAGCCGAAGCAATGCAACACAATACTATGCCCAGTTCTAGCCAGTGCCCACCGGCATTCTCCTTACCACAGAAAGTCAAAGCTGAGCTCAATGCCGGATTGATCATTGTGACAGGGCATGTTCCGACCTGTACAGCAGATGTCGACATGGACCAGGCAACCCAAGATGCATGCATGCACTGACTGCTGCCCCAGGCTCCTCCTCGAGCGATGCACCCGCCCCTAGCAAGGCGAATAGCCCACTCTGCCAATCGCAGATCAGCAGACGAATGGGTTACCGCACTCTATAACAGCAGAGCCAGTTTCCTAGCTACTACAGCTGTGCCAGAAGACCCCGCGGAGGCGATAAGAGGCGGACTAGCTCTCACCCCTTTACTAGGATGTAAAGCCAGAACCCCGCTTGACTGGACACACGCCTGGACAATGCTAGGTGAATGGGCTGGAACCATTGCATTCCCCATCCCGGAAGCAAGGAGAATGGCCGCGTCATGGAGATGGTCGCTCTTACGCCCGGACTTTGTCGAGCGAGGTAGACAATGGGTATAGCCTGCCACCAATAGTGCATGCCTTCCATGGGAGCAAAGTAGGCCTAAGGCACAAACTCCAACAGTGGCAAAGCAAAGGGCTGCAACCGCTTGCTGTTTCACTCATAGGAGTTGATGACCCTTTTCTCCTCCGGTTTGGCCGATTCGCACTAGGCACGGTCCTTTACAATTGAGTAAGCGGTGAAAAGCATTCAGAAAAAGGACACGTGTGGTCCCAAAACGCTGGCAAATCATCACATCAACACAAACCAAACAACAAAAAACGCAACCAAAAACGACCCGCAAATCCCCCAGCCAGATTTGCGTTTCGCCAAAAAGCAAAACAGCGAAGCAACAAAGAACGGGGCCGGGCCCAAACAAAAACCAAACCAAACATTCAGTGATTTGTCCGTCACTGTATCATCATCAAAAACATGCAAACTAATTAAGTGCTGCAGAGCGAAAAATATCGTGCACGATCACCCAGAATCTCATCGCCTATAATCCGTGGCTGTCGCTCCAGCTCTCTGATAGATAGGCAAATCACGAATAGTTGACAGTACAGCTCGTACTAGTTGCCAGTCTCATTATCACAGTTGGTCATAAGATGAGAAGTGATCTGTAGTGAGATACAGCCGCAGTGGTGATGTGACTTAATACCCCCCTCGCGGGGGGTAGGGATTGACAGCCTGTAGGTCATGCAGGACAAAATGTGTAATTCACCACAGATGCTGTCAAATCGTAGGAAGCCAAGAGGACCTGAAAAGGTGCCAATGGTAAGCGATAGCCGCTAAAAAAATGATTCTCTCCGTATGGTCTTTGCAGATGAATAAAATGCACTCATGCAGAGGGTAGGCTTAAGCAAGAAAGATTGCTACTAGCGAACTGTACACAATTGTGCCGCTCTCGCATGTCAGTCGTGCTCATGCCACAAACTTGAAGAGGTGACTAGGTTCGCTGTACCAGCACCAGATTGACAAGCAGGATTCACAAGGTGTCATCGTCCCTGCGAAAGAAAACTGCTGCAAATCAGATGTTCCAGAGGTTCGCAGTGCATCTCGCATAGGGCCACTCTCCCTAGAGTAAGCCAGTAGCAGAATCACAACGTCCCATCAGCGCACCGATCCATGTTGGCAGGCTTTGCTGCACGAGGGCGCTCCAGACTGAACAGCAGGAAGCACTACTGGACAGCGCCAGTAGAGCTCACTGCAGTGCAGCCTGGTCCATGGCTCTACCGGGGATCTACCGCCCCTCCCGGAGAAACGCAGAAACAAAACAGAAAGAGAAGGGCCCTTGAGCCAAAAGCTACGGAAACTAATAGGAGTTGATGAAGCACCCCCGTTATGGACACACCCCACATGCTGCGATTTCGTCAGAGGAAGTAAAATAGTAGCCAGGCCATATGTCTCACAAAAGCGCAGCCTTACCAAGACGCAAGTGTTGCGCTTCAGAGCCAACGACCATACACCCTGGCCTAAGACCTGCCAGACTGCCTGTGTCTTTTGCGGACAGCAAGCTAGCCTCCAACTGCAAACTGCCCAAATTCGCCCTCTCCTCGAAGCACTGCAACAACGACTGGGAATTGACTCTAGCAACGCAGAATTGGCCATCAACGAAGTTCTCGCTAGCTATGCAGACCCTCAATACAGTCGAAGTCCCTTTATGGCGCCATGTTTCTACTAGTTTTTTGGATCCCGTTTTCGGGGTCATGATGAAGCAGGCTTGTCGCCAAACACTAAAGTCTTTGGCTGCTGAATGTCTTGATGGCGTTCGTTTGGGGCTGCTGAATTTCTTGACTCCTGTCTGCGTGGACTGATTGTTTTGGTTGCTTGCATTTGGTGCAGGTGGCTGTTTGTTTTGGACAGATGTCGTTGACACACTTCCTGGATCTGAGTTGGTGGGTTGGTGCCTAGAAAGTGTATTTTTTGCTGATACGAACACAGCTACAATTTTATTCCGCATCCGCTTTCAATTTGGGAATAGACCGAGAGGGGACAGCGAAAAGCCAAGACGGTCAACAAAAAGGAACATTGGCCCATGTAAAGCGTAAAGTTGCAACGGCCCTTTCAATGAAGGTGAAACCTGTTAAAAAATATAGACATTCATGTGCATTTGCTCCAATTTCAGCCGTCGAGGCTTGCCTCGAAAATTCTCCCTCATCCTTACATTTTTTGTTTTGTTGCAATTTCTATAGCCTTGAGGCTGCCTCGAAGCCTGCTTTGAAGCCTGCTTTGAAGCCTGCCGCCAGGCTCATCCTGAAAGATTGTTTGTTTTGCTCTAAGTTCGCATGGTCGAGAACCGGAGTTGCAACAGAGGATGCAAATGCCTTTTTCCAGTCTTGCAGAAAGCGCGCTGTTTTGCGCTAACTTTGCTGTGGCCCCTTCTGGCAGTCACGGTGTGAAAACTGACAGCGTTTAGTGCAGATTTTGGTGGCAGGTGCGGTATTTACGGCGTGTGTGACACTGAACCTACAGAGGGTGAGCGTTTAGTAGGACAGTTGTGGCACTACACGCCTTTTACCGTGGAAAAAAACCAGCAAAAGAGGTCCAGCGTGTAGCGTGTAGTGGCTCTTTTTTCTAAACTATATTGATTTTTTAAAAAATATTTACAACCGAACGGCAGGAAACGGCGAAAATGTGTCTCCGGCCACAGCGCGGAGCGTTTAGTGGGGTACTACACGCCCAAACGGTCGCATCTAAAAATCGCTGTTTTACCACAGTGCGAAGCGTTTAGTGCCGATCTTACTGGCAGGCGCAGTATTTGCGCTCTGCGTCGCGCCAAAATCACAGAGGGGGAGCGTGTAGTGCCGCCAGTTGTGGCACTACACGGCAGGGTTCTGTGCACAAACCTTGGCAGGCGCAGTATTTCAAAAGGAAACATGGCCACCCCACAGCTTAAACCCTGCCGTGGCTGAAGCTGTGAGGTGGCCACGTCTGTTTGTCAAATACTTGCCACGGGCTAAGCTGTGAGGTGGCCATGTTTGCTTGTTAAAAACTGCCCCTGCCAGGGTTTACGCTGTGTAGTGGCCATGTTAGCTTCTGAATTACTGCGCCTGCCAGCGCTTAAGCTGTCCAGGTTAAGCTGTGAGGTGGCCATGTTTGTTTGTCAAGTATCGCAGTTGTAAGGGTTTAAGTTGTGAGGTGGCCATGTTTGTTTGCAATATTTGCCACAGGTTGAGATGTGTGGTTGTTTACTTCTGAAATGCTGCGCTTGCCACGGGTTTAAGCTGTGATGTGGCCATGTTTGCTTCTGAAATATTGTGCCTGCGACGGGGTTGTTAGCTGCCAAAGTACTGCGCCTGCCACGGGCTTAAGCTTTTGAAATATTGGGCCTGCCGCTTTAAGAGATCTGTTGAATACGCCCCGCTCCCCAGCGGCAATGCTGCGTCAGTGTGAGATGGACTGAAGGTGTCATATGCTTCTTTACAGCATTCCACCAGTAGCATTGCCGCCGGGGGTGTGGGGGTTCTGCGCTGCCCGCGCAAAAACTAACGGGAGAAAAAATGCAGGATCACATGGAGGTGAGGCCATGGCGGCCACATGGTATCTTCTTTATTTCGCAAGAGAAACGGAACATATCGAGGGACGAAAATATGCATGTGCTTTGAAGTTAAGGTCCCACACGGGGCATGTGTCCACATTTTGGACTGCAGGCTTTCATAAAAGCAATGGATATCTTGGCTGGTGATCATCGCCAGCGTTTTTTGGTTTCAGATCATTCAGTCTTGACGTGTATTATATAGATTCGAGTCCCCGTGAGCCTCGCTTTGTCCTCGTGCCATTACGTTTTGCGTCCGAGGCCTGGCCTCGGGCAGGCCTCGGGCCTCGGGCAGGCCTCGGAGCGCCTCGAATGCCAACAAACCTGCTTCATCATGGCTCCTAAAACAGGGCCGAAAAAAAGTGTTCAAAACATGGCTGCGATAGAGGGACCTCGACAGTAGCAAGCGGCCTTGGGACGCACAAAGAGAAAAAGGTATGTGTTGACATTCATGTTCAGGCTGCTGGGTCGCAAATCTGCTTGCAAAACATTTGCGGGCAGCAACGAAATTCTCCGATGGCTGACCCCATTTTTGGGTCCAAATATGGACCCCAAAATGGGGTCCAGAATTGGATCCCATTTTCATTCCTTCTTTTAGGTCTTTGCTTGGGCCCCGTTTTGGGTTCCAGATTTGGACCCAAAAGTGGGGCCAGCCATCGGAAAATTTTGCTGCTGCCCGCAGATGTTTTGCAAGCAGATTTGCGACGCACTAGCATGAGCGTAAGTGTTAACACATGCTTTTTCTCTCTGTGCGTCCCAATTTGTTTCTTGTACAGTCGAGGTCCCTTTATGGCCGCCATGTTTCTACTAGTTTTTTGGATCCTGTTTTCGGGGCCATGATGAAGCAGGCTTGTCGCCAAACACTAAAGTCTTTGGCTGCTGAATGTCTTGTGGCGTTCGTTTGGGGCTGCTGAATTTCTTGACTCCTGTCTGCGTGGACTGATTGTTTTGGTTGCTTGCATTTGGTGCAGGTGGCTGTTTGTTTTGGACAGATGTCGTTGACACACTTCCTAGATTTGGGTTGGTGGGTTGGTGCCTAGAAAGTGTATTTTTTGCTGATGAACACAGCTACAATTTTTATCCCGCACCCGCTGTCAATTTGGGAATAGACCGAGAGGGGACAGCGAAAAGCCAAGACGGTCAACAAAAAGGAACATTGGCCCATGTAAAGCGTAAAGTTGCAACGGCCCTTTCAATGAAGGTGAAACCTGTTTAAAAATATAGACATTCATGTGCATTTGCTCCAATTTCAGCCGTCGAGGCTTGCCTCGAAAATTCTCCCTCATCCTTACATTTTTGTTTTGTTGCAATTTCTATAGCCTCGAGGCTGCCTCGAAGCCTGCTTTGAAGCCTGCCGCCAGGCTCATCCTGAAAGATTGTTTGTTTTGCTCCAAGTTCGCATGGTCGAGAACCGGAGTTGCAACAGAGGATGCAAATGCCTTTTTCCCGTCTTGCAGAAAGCGCGCTGTTTTGCGCTAACTTTGCTGTCGCCCCTGCGGGTTTGATTTGCTTGGCATGCGCAATACTTCTGGCAGTCACGGTGTGAAAACTGACAGCGTTTAGTGCAGATTTTGGTGGCAGGTGCGGTATTTACGGCGTGTGTGACACTGAACCTACAGAGGGTGAGCGTTTAGTACGACAGTTGTGGCACTACACGCCTTTTACCGTGGAAAAAACCAGCAAAACAGGTCCAGCGTGTAGCGTGTAGTGGCTCTTTTTTCTAAACTATATTGATCTTTAAAAAATAATTACAACCGAACGCCAGGAAACGGCGAAAATGTGTCTCCGGCCACAGCGCGGAGCGTTTAGTGGGGTACTACACGCCCAAACGGTCGCATCTAAAAATCGCTGTTTTACCACAGTGCGAAGCGTTTAGTGCCGATTTTGCTGGCAGGCGCAGTATTTGCGCTCTGCGTCGCGCCAAAATCACAGAGGGTGAGCGTGTAGTGCCGCCAGTTGTGGCACTACACGGCAGGTTTCTGTGCACAAACCTTGGCAGGCGCAGTATTTCAAAAGGAAACATGGCCACCCCACAGCTTAAACCCTGCCGCGGCTGAAGCTGTGAGGTGGCCACGTTTGTTTGTCAAATACTTGCCACGGGCTAAGCTGTGAGGTGGCCATGTTTGCTTGTCAAAAACTGCCCCTGCCAGGGTTTACGCTGTGTAGTGGCCATGTTAGCTTCTGAATTACTGCGCCTGCCAGCGTGTAAGCTGTCCAGGTTAAGCTGTGAGGTGGCCATGTTTGTTTGTCAAGTACCGCAGGTGTCAGGGTTTAAGTTGTGAGGTGGCCATGTTTGTTTGCAATATTTGCCACAGGTTGAGATGTGTGGTTGTTTACTTCTGAAATGCTGCGCTTGCCAAGGGTTTAAGCTGTGATGTGGCCATGTTTGCTTCTGAAATATTGTGCCTGCGACGGCGTTGTTAGCTGCCAAAGCACTGCGCCTGCCACGGGCTTAAGCTTTTGAAATATTGGGCCTGCCGCTTTAAGAGATCTGTTGAATACGCCCCGCTCCCCAGCGGCAATGCTGCGTCAGTGTGAGATGGACTGAAGGTGTCATATGCTTCTTTACAGCGTTCCACCAGTAGCATTGCCGCCGGGGGTGTGGGGGTTCTGCGCTGCCCGCGCAAAAACTAACGGGAGAAAAAATGCAGGATCACATGGAGGTGAGGCCATGGCGGCCACATGGTATCTTCTTTATTTCGCAAGAGAAACGGAACATATCGAGGGACGAAAATATGCATGTGCTTTGAAGTTAAGGTCCCACACGGGGCATGTGTCCACATTTTGGACTGCAGGCTTTCATAAAAGCAATGGATATCTTGGCTGGTGATCATCGCCAGCGTTTTTTGGTTTCAGATCATTCAGTCTTGACGTGTATTATATAGATTCGAGTCCCCGTGAGCCTCGCTTTGTCCTCGTGCCATTACGTTTTGCGTCCGAGGCCTGGCCTCGGGCAGGCCTCAGGCCTCGGGCCTCGGGCAGGCCTCGGTGAGCCTCGGAGCGCCTCGAATGCCAACAAACCTGCTTCATCATGGCCCCTAAAACAGGGCCGAAAAAAGTGTTCAAAACATGGCTGCGATATAGAGGGACCTCGACAGTAGTAGTACAAGTTCAAGCGCAAAAAGCCATACTGCTTCTGCCACATACAGCCAAAGGTGCAAGCACGTCATCGGAAGAGCTAAATGCACAGATATCACCACGCACAGATGATGAATATAATCTTCCAACTCATGAAGACCAACTCCAAGAGCACTAGTGTACCGGAGTCAACTGTAAATCCTGGCAGCCTTCCAAGTGCATTTCTTTTCACCACTCTCGTTGCGACGCGGCTTTGTCGTTGTTTGCTTCGAAGTGACTATTGGTGAGTTGTTATGCCTTTTCGGCTTGCGCCATGTGATCTCGGGGATCCTGGCTGGGGGGATCCCTGGTTTCCGCATGGTGCTTTCGTTGCTTCACTCACCCTCTGGTATGGCCTGGTGGTTTGGATGTTTTTCCCTTTGTTTCTGCTGCCATACCATGACGAGATGATATAATGTTATCACCTCTTGCATTAATTGACCCATGAACTGGCACCTGTCACGTCGTTGTTTGGCTTGTTTGTTTTGTGTTGTTGCTTTTTGTGTTTTGTTTGTTTGGTTTGTGCTTTTGTTTTTGGTTTTGGTTTGTTTGTGGCAACTTCGTGACGGCCTACTGGACTGTGTACAGGTCCTTTACCAGTTCACTCTTGAGGCCCCTCAATCTGCAGACGGCCATGTGTATGCGTTAATTAATAAATTAACCCTATTTTGCAATATGCAATTGAACGTGTTGAACGACCTGGCGGAAGCCTTGAAGGCGTTGGACGGAAAAAAAGGAAAAAAATCTTGGAACAATGCATGTGCATGTGAACAGTTAGGTAACCATTTTAAGTTTGTAGGAACCGATCTGTGAACTATAGAACCCATAGGAATCTATAGGAACCAGGTAGGAACCAATTTGGAACCAAATGGAACCAGTTTGTGCATGGAAGAGCTTGGAGATGGATTTTCGTTTGTTTTTGTGGTTTTTGGTGTTTTGGATGTTGTTTGACCCATGTCTTAGGAACTTGATGTTGTGAACTTATTTGGTAGGAGTTTTGTAGGTTATTTGTGAGTTTGAGCTGAAGACGTTTTATTTTGAGAAGCTGGAAGAACGTTTTTGAAGCTTGAGAACTCTTTTGAAGTAGTTTGAGAAGTTTGAGAACGTTTGAGTGTCACTGCGTTTTACTCTGCACGACTCTTCTAAGAAGAAGAGTGACTGAGCTGTCAAACCTGTGTGGTTTGGCTCAAGTCCGAGCTATGAAAAAGAGCTGCCACGCCGCTCTCGTGTTTTCACATGGTAGCGGAGCTCCAGTGATCCTGTGAGGGGCAGACGCTAAGAGAGGTTGCTGTGATCTGTGAAAGATCGACACTGGACAGTTGAGAAGGTTTTAGAAGAGATCTTAAGAGATCTTAACCTGTGAAGATGTCTGGACCTGTGCCAATGAGTCCAAGTACGGCGCCAGACAGCACTGTGAGTCACGGAAGTGCGGCCAGTGCTCCTGCAGGAATGGTCTCAGGAAATGATGGGGCTGTTCATGCAGGAACAACACCTGTGTACAACATGGGAGATCCCCTACAAGGAAGTGGTGACCCATGGGCAAGCACAACACCTTGGCTGAGCTTCTCACCAGGCGTTTCCTCTGCTGCTTTACCAAGTACTCCAATTGGATTGCCAAGTCAATCCAGTCCTGGAGGGAGTGGGCAGAGTGGCAACACTGCCACATTTGGGAGAGTGGCAACACTGCCACATTTGGGATGCCACCAGGGTTTTTGGATCCTGGACCAACACAGGCACCCACTCCAGCAGTAGACCCGGTGATGGCACAGCTGCTGCGCCAACAGATGTTGCTCACCCAAGGGGTGATGGATCTTCTCAATAGGTCAGGGCCTGGACTTCCTCAACAACAACAACCAGTGCAGCCGACACCAACAGTAGCACAGAGCTCTACTGCACAGTCTGAGCGGTTGACAATGGACACAAAGTGGATTCCAGCAGCACCACTGCCTGACTGGAAGTCTTGGAACAACAGGGCAAAAGAGTTAGCTGGGTTCAAGGGTTGGTTAGAGAAGTTTGCATCGTGGCTGTGTCTTGTCCATGATAGCTATGGGCAAGAGCTCAAGGAAGCCATGAACTTGCCATACCCTGTGGTGACAGTGAGCCAAGACCAAGCAATTCGAAGCCGTCGATTGTTTCATTTACTTCAGCAGAGTTTTTCTGGATACTCTAGGGTAGACAACGTGGTGAAATCTCAGATTGCATTCTATGGCATTCAGGAGGCGAATGGTTTTGAGCTTTTGAGATTGTTGCGCAGGGAGTTCAGTTTGATGAGCCGTCCAGAGGCGCTGCAATACAGAGAAGCCTGCCTGAAGTACACGGTGAAGAAGTCAGAGAGGCATCTTCTTATGGATGTACTGAGAGAGATTGGGGCTGAGATCGAAGGATTTCACTCTATGCTGGAAGCTTCACTGATTGCTGGTCAACTGACTGACTTGCGCATCACTGAGGAGGATCAATACCTTCTCTACCTGAGAAACTTGCCAGACAAGGTAGCAGAGTTCGTGCAGCTTCACTGTGGTGCAACAACAGTGGCCAGGAGTCTGTGGTAGCATACCACACACGTATGAGACTCACCAATGACCTAGACAGCAAGGTGCATGTGGCTACAGGGCCAAAGCAAGGCTCTGAGGGCATCACTTGCCACAATTGCGGCAAACGTGGACACATGGCTCGTGATTGCCCACAGCCTGTGAAATGCAGCCATTGCGGCAAGTCAGGTCATGCAGCTAAGGACTGCTGGGCCGAGGATCCCAGCAAACGGCCTGGAGCTTCCTCAACACCCAAGCCTGTTGCAAAGGCCAAGGCAAAGCCTGCTGCAAAGAGCAAAGGCAGCAAAGGCCGTGGCAAAGGTCGAGGGAAAGGAGGAAAGTTTCGAGAAGCTGAAGAAGGTGAAGAGCCTTGTGAGGCTGAGGAGTCTCAAGAACCAGAAGTTGAGCAGGAGGGTGGAAACCAGGCTGCTATGATGGTAGTCAAATCGTTTGCAGTGAAGACTGGATCAGATGATGGTGGGCCAATGGGGGCCACAGGGACATCGAGTACTGAGAGACCGGTGACACACCACCTGAGCAGCACACTGGAGGGTTTTGTAGGTAGTGTAGGGATAGGAGATCCTAAGACCTGCTGGCTGGTAGACTCAGGGGCTACATGCCACATCGTTTCTGAGAAGTGGGTCAAGCACTACACTGTGAGTTTTGAGTATCCTGGTCCATCTCCAAGCTTGAAGGGTGCAGGAGACAATGATCTGCCTGTCAAAGGGGTTGTAGATCTGGAATTCAAGGTAGGTAAGACGAAGATTACCATGAAGCGTGTAGTAGTGGTAGGAATTCCTTTGAATGTGATCTCAACTTACGCCCTTCTGGTTGGAAGACCGTCCTTGGCAATGCTGAGGAGAGTGGATTGTTTTTGAAGAAATTGAAACTTCCTTTGAAGATTTCTGAGAGAGCATGGTGGCTGAAAGTCAGTTTGCTTTCAAAGCACAAGAGTGGTGTGAAGGGTTCTGGACCAGCACCAATGGACTTGAGCACCATGAACACTGGAAACACTGTGAACACTGACAGCACTGAAACGAAACAAACCAAACGAAACACTTGTTGTGGTTGTAGTTCAGTTGCAGCAGTTGTCCCTGAGGATGTTGTGGCTAAGGACCTGGTAACTAAGGGAACTAAGGACTCTTTGACTAAGGACCCTGTGAATCATGTTGCCACTCAGGAGGTTGCGTAGGTCACCAAGGGTAGGTCAGGAGGTTCTGCCAAGGTCAAGGCCAAACGTCGGGAGCTTCAAATGAAGAGTGCAGACATGTTGCAGTCGTTTTCCTATGTTTGTAGGATGTTTCATTTTGGAAGCAGTCGCCTTTTTCAGCATGTTTTTGATGAACATGAGCCCAATACCATTGAAACAGACGTTTTGTTTAAGACAAACGTTGAAACAAACGATGAAACGACAGACAGTAGAGATGATTTCATGTCGTGTTGTGCATCTAAAACGACAGACAGTGATGATGATTACATGTCATGTTGTGATTTTGAAGAGTTTTGTCAAGAAGACCATGACACATCTGGATACATGGAGTGGAAAGACCATGAAGGGAGGACAGGTTCAGGTCAATCTGATCGGAAATGCAGGCGTGACTGGACATTTGTGGACCCTTGTTTTAGGATGATGCGTGGTTTTCCTCAGGTGGAGGACTTGACACAGGATGAAGTTGATGACAGTGATGTCATGGGTGATAGGCCTCAGGAAGGTGAGGCTTCTGAAGTTGGTTCCCCATCACTTGCCAATTCAGAAGATTTGGAAGGTTGGGGTCCCCATGAACCTGGTTTGCCAGAACGCCAAGACACACCAGATGGTCCAGAGGGATCAGATCTGGAGTGCAGTGTCCCTGAATTGGGTGATGGACGTCTCAGGCTGGAACATGAGTGCAGGGGCCATTGGCCTTATGACAGGGGATGTGATGATTGCGTGCAGTCAAGAGGACGCACACCTGCTAGGAGAGTAGGGCATAAGCATGAAACACCGATTTCCTTTTTGTAGCAGGGAAACATTGGAAAGTTCTGGTCCTGTTGATGGTTCACACTGGGATGGTTGGCATGGTGGTTTCTGGTGGTGACAAAGAACGTGACGTGCAGTCCACTGCAGCAGTTCTCAATGAGATTGGTGTTGGAGGGTTGTCTGTAGAAGTAGCTACTGACAATGAGGCAGCACTGAAATCATTGGTTGAAAGGGGCATTGCAGCTAGTTCAGCACGAGGCTATCATTGGAGAAACATTTCAGAGGCAAGACCCCAGGCAAAAGGCATCGAGAGAGCCGTTTGCATCATGAAAGAAGGGATCTATGCCAATTGGTTGGCACTTGAACGCCATTGCAATGCCAGGATTGCGTTGGAATCCCCCCTTTTGGGATATTTGGTGGGACATGTCTATAGGACGTACAACGCATACTGTGAGGGAAAGGCTGGGAGCACCCCCTTAGAACGTTTGAGAGAGAAACGGGGAGGTCAGGCACCTAGGTCTTTTCCTTTTGGGGCAGTTGGGTTTTTGAAACCAATTCGCCCTTCAAAATGGCCTGGTCAGCGTTTGGTGTTGTGCCATTTTCTCGGCATGAGGTATGTGACTGGGGGAGGTTGTTTGGGGTACCCATTTTCTGTTGATGCTGAAGGGTATCGTGAGGTGATCAAAGGTCACTCTTTCAAACTGAAGGAACCTCTCCAGTATGATGTTGAATCTCTTTTTCCTCTTTTGGCAGGCGTCAGGCCACAGGACTTCCCAGAACCACGTCTTGAGGCGCCACAGGCAGAACAGGCCCTACCCCCACCTGATTTTCCACCAGAGTTGGACCCACCGGTTTTCCCAAGGGAAGAGGTGTCTCCACAGCCCATTGCAGATGGAGCTGATGGCATGGATGTAGATGCAGGTGAGGTAGGTGAAGGTCCTGAGCCCATGACGATCGACAGGGTCGATGAGGGTTCAGAAGGGGAAGGATCTGAGGAGGAAGAAGGGGATGCGTGGTTGAACAACCTTATTCTTCAAACACAAGCTGATGTGTGGAACACTTTTTGTTTGAGAGAGTCTGGTTGTGTTTTCCCTGTTGGTGAGGGAAATGGTGATTTCTTTGAAGAGGACTTTGGAGGTCAAAAGGTTCGAGTCGACATTCCTGAAAGTTCTTTTGACGAGCTCACTGGAGCTGCTTTGGACTTTGAACAGGTGAAACAGGGAATGAAGACTGAGGTACAGCAGCTTGAGCGACTTAAGGTCGGGCGCTGCCTTGTCGAACGGGATGGCCGGGCACTTGCTAAGGAGAAACAAGTCACGGTCTTGACCTCACGTTGGGTGTTAACCCAAAAGACCTCAGAAATCGTTCGGTGTCGCCTTGTAGTGCGAGACTTCGCTACGGGAGGGACCTCAGCTTTGAATGCAGGGATCTACGCTCCAACGTCGTCGTTGGACGGGCTTCGTTGTGTGCTCGCAGTTTCCGTGGTGAAAGATCTCAGTTTGCTGACTGCTGATGTTTCTGTGGCGTTCATGCATGCGCCAGTGGAAGCTGAAGCTTGTGACTTAGTGTTACTTCCGGCGAACCTCACAATCAAGGGATGTCGAGTGATCGCATGGCTAGGGAAAGCCATGAATGGGCTCAGGCGAGCCCCACTGTTGTGGTTTCTCGAATTGCAGCGGGTGGTATATTCCATGGGAGGTCAAGACACCTTTGAGAATACTTTATTCAGGTTGCAGACGCCCAATGGAATGCTTTTAGTGCTGGTGTACGTCGACGACTTACTCGTCGCGGCTGAAAGTCCGCAAGAAGGTGAATCGTTTTTGCAACAGTTGCAGACGATTTGGCGAATAAAACTTACTGGAAGGATTCCAGCGCTTAAGAAAGGCGTCCTACAGTTTTTGGGGAGAACCATCTATCGAGAAAGAGATGGGGAATCCACCTTAAATCTGGGGGTGAGTGAAGCCTACATGACAGGGGTCATCGACAGTTGGTACGAGAAGTTGAAACCGAACGAGACACCGCCAAAGCTGGAAGAGATCTACAAAGATCGCGAGAAACAGGGTGAAGACACGCCTTTGACAGCGGAGGGTGAAGCACGGTACCGCAGGGTTCTAGGACAGTTGGCGTGGGCCGCGTTGTCTAGAGCTGATTTGTGTGTTTTCAGTTTCATACCTTGCGCGATTCCAGTCGAAGCCATCAGGTGCAGCAGAAGCTTGTTTGCATGCACTGTTGCGTTGGTTGTTGACGCGCCTTCACCGTGTGCAGATCATGCCTTCTCCGGAAGGATCGCCAAGCGTAGGACCGCGAAGCGTTGTTGGTTTCTGCGACGCGTCTTGGAATGTGGCCTCCGTGTCGGGGGGAGTCTTGATGTTCGAAGGTTGCTGCATCAAGGTGTTTTCTAGGAAGCAGGAATGCCCAGCTTTGAGTAGCGCAGAGGCGGAGTTGTGTGCGATGACAGAAAACTCGAAGGAGTTAGTGTCGTTGGGAATGTTGTTGGAATCCATTTTGGATGGGATTCCGCTGACCATTTTGGGAACCCCGCAGTGTACAACAGGGACTTACCAGTTGGTTTTGCGCAACGACGCGACGGCCGCGATCAGCATAAGCTCAATGGAAGGGTTGTTGCGACGCGTCCGGCACATAGAACTTCGCGCGAAGTACATTCAAATGCTGGTGAAGAAGAAGCGTCTTTTGCTTGAGCACATCCCTGGACTTCAAAACCCGAGTGACGGTTTGACCAAGTCATTCAAGACTAGGGATATGCTGATTAACCTCGAAAAAGAGGTAGGTTTGGTGCCAGGACTCGACACCAATGGCTTGTCATGGATCCGTACTTTTCAGCGTAGGCTGCAGTTGCTAGCCGAAGAAGGGGAGATGTCAAGTTTGTTGGAAGGGTCGGTAGCACCTGAATTTTGAAATTTTCCGAACGAATTGCATGACACAAGCCTGTTCCACTGAGGCACTTTGCTAAGGAACTTTTGTTTTTCGCTTGTGAACCAACGGCATTTTGCTAAGGTTTTGAATTCGATAGACGTTGGGATCGCAGGTGACCGCCTGGAATCCAGTTTGCTCCTACTGAAGGTCTTTGTCCCTTCCTACAGTTTTCACTTTGTACTGTTCTTTTGCTGCGAATCGGCGGATGTGGACCTTGAGTACTTCTGTTGTCCTGTCTGGATGGTTTGCTGGAGTTTTTCTGTTTTCCGTGACGGTGTCCTGTCCTTTTCCGTCTCGGTTCTTTGGTCAGTCTTTGTCATGTGCGACTGGTGAACATTGTTGGACGATGTTGACTAGTGAGGTGATGTGAACTCGTTTCGGACTTTTCGCTGTCTGACTGTAATTTCTGTAGTGCACATGGAGGCCTACATGTTGACACTCAGGTTGCAGTTGTTGGAAGTTTTTCGTTTGCATGTCATGCCACGACACGTTTTTGAAACAAAACGACGGAAACGAAAACCAGTGAAGCACCAGTTTTTCCAAACCTCAAGTTTTGTTTTTGTGATTTTTGGAATGCTCTTAATGTGATGCAGAAGCCGTTTAGGAACAGAAGCCGTGTAACTAGTCTGGCTGAGTTGAACTTTTGATGTGGTTTGAATTTCGTGTGATCAAGTGAGAGTTCGGAGTCTAGTCTTGCAAAGTAAGCGCCATCCGTTCCTCTCTTTCGGAAATGAGCAGCATGGCAGAGGCAGCAACTACTCCGGAGAAGGAGACTGAGACTGTCGCTGTGGAAGGTATGGTAGCCCTTCCTGCTTCAGCGCCTGCTTCTGTGCCCACTGTCAACCCAACATCGCCGGTGGAGGTGAAAGAAGACCAGGTTGACAAAGAAGCTGACTTGCCAGTGTAGGAGCCGCCAGAGAAGTGTGCCCGCACATCTCTTGAGGATAGAATTGAGGAAGTTGATGGAGCGCACCCGTGAGGGGTACGACCTCACCGCTGCTGCGCTTGAGAAGGTGCAACAGCATCTCGATATATCCCGCCAATTTGGGCAGGACCTTACGCAGTTAGCACAAGACGTGCATTGCAACAAAGTTGGAGCCAAATACCAATTGGCCCAACTTCAACAGGTACTCAGTTCATTCCAAAACCTGGAATGGCAAGTTGGAGGCTCCAAACAGGAGTCAAACACCAGTATCAAAAGCCTTGTCAACAAACTTTTGGCTGCTTCGACGATGTCGAAAGAGGCTTTGAAATCCATACATGGTGAGCTCCGTGAGGGCAATGACAAGTTGATCCAGGCTATCAATGATGGCTTTGAAAAGATGACAACAGCCCTACAGGGGATCTCATTGCCTGGAAAGGAGACCGCTGGATTCCCACCGGGATTTCCACCTGCACCATCTGTTGCCCCACCGTCTGTTGCACCACCACCAGTGACACCGGTGGCACCAACTGCGACATCGATCTAGGAATGCCAGGGTATGCCTCGAGTTATGCGGCGGGACCGCCCAATACTCCTCAGACACCACCAGTGGTACCCAAGGCACCAATGGCATCGTCGATTTCTATGCCACCTGCTCCAACTGGGGGTGCAACGGGATCGAATCAGCAACCATCACAGCCTTTGATTTTGATGGTGGCAGATGAATCAGGACAGCCCCGCAGGGCTGCAGTATCGCCGACGAGGCACCTCCCTGGAAGCAAACTTTCAGGGAATTACCTGAATGAATTCGGGTTGGGCTGCATTCACCACGCTGGTGGATTTCACAGAAGGTTGCCAGATGGATTTCTTCCAAAGTGAGTTTGGTGTGAAGGAATCAGAAGCTGCTCAGTTTCCTGGAATGGAATCACAGCTGTCTTTGAGCTGAGTAGAGCAGCCAGAGGGATCCATCTATGACTTTGTTTGGCAGAAGCTGCATCGTGAGTGTGCGTAGCTTGGAGAATAGGTGTCATAGCCTCGAGGTTCACCCTGCTATCGCCAAGAGTGCAGAGCCGTGCAGCTGGAAGTGAAAAGGAGTGGATTGCCAATCACCTGAATTTGGTTGCAACTCATTTCAACTGAATTGCACATCATTTGAACTTGAATGCATCAGTTGTTTTCATTTGCTTGCATTTTTGTTGCTTGTTGTACACGTTTTCAGTGCAGAAGCCGCCCAAGAAACAACAGAAGCTGTCAGTTCAGCGCTGCTTGCATAAGCTGTGTAGGGAACTGTTGTTATGGGATCCAGTTCTGTTTGCAGAAGCTGTCCAATTATCTTGCAGAAGCTGTGCATAGGTTTTGTAGGTGTTTGACAGTTGTAACAGTTTTGGATTCTTTGTGTCTTGTGATGTCAGTTCATGTGATGTTCATTTCACTGTTTTGGATTTGATGTCAACTGTTTTCATTTGTAAGTAGTTTGATGTCACTTACATGTAGTTGGACACATGTGGACTCATTGGACGATGTATGCAACAGTTTTCACAGTTGTCATGGTTTTGCAGTTCAACTTGTTGACAGTTTTTCACTGCTCTGTTTTTGGGATGTTCTTGCAACTTGTTGCACTTGATTTGAACGTGTTGTAAGTAACTTGAACTAAGGTACAACGATGATCCAATGATGCAGCTGTAAAAGGGCCTGAGAGATGGCAATGCCATATGAGACACCCTTGCAGCTGAGGATCATAACATGTTTGTTTGTTGCATGTTCTTGGAACTTGGTTGAAGTTGATTTGGAACTTGGTTGAAGTTGATTTGAACTTGGTTGAAGTTGTCTTGAACTTGACCTGTCGTTGAACTCTTCCTGAATGTTCTGTCCCTGTGCGTTGCAGTGGGTCTCCTGTTGTGGACTTCCTCTATGGGTCGTTGGTCACTGTTGGTTTGGGCTTATCTTCTGAAGGGTTTGAACCCCAGTGCACAACATGTTGGATTTGGAGGGTATCCATAACTGGATGTCCAGCGCTTAGCAAAGCCCATCCAGAGTTTTAGGGCTCTTGGATACCCTGTGGAATGCTTAGCACTGCTGCCACTGTTCAGCGCTTAATGCAGTCAGCTCAGCTACCAAGACTTTGCCATACAAAGTTGGGCTGATAACCAAGGAAGTTGTAGAGGTCTGCAACTGCCAAGTTACAGGGTTTAGAAACCAAGGTTCCAAGAGATGTGAAACCGTTGCCAAGCATTTGGAAAAACGGGTTTGAAAAACATGTTTCAGTTTGTTTGGGTTTTGTGTGGATGATCCTAACTTGAGGGCTTAGGATTCCCAAGGTCACATGCCAGCGGCATGGATACCTTGATATCCTTTGAGGGTTTATCCCAATACCCAGAAAGACTGGACACCAAGGTATATCCAGCGGAAGTACCATAGGTGCCAGTTTCCCATTAATTAGATGAGATGATGATGACAAACGTGAGACAGTTTCAAATACCAAGGTTTCCAAATGACAAACGTTTTCAAACAAAACTTTGGAGCTGAGTTCACAAGTTCTGCACCAAGCTTTGCAACATGTTTCAAAGTTGTGGGTTACTCAGAAAGATGGTTATGGGGTATGGTTTGTTGGTCTCTTTTGCACCGCTGCCACTGCCCTATGATGATCACAAGATGGAGCCAAAGAGACTCGTTTCTCATAGAACATCCATCTATCTGAGGGCACCATTAAAACACAGGACCACTTCGAGTTTTCTGTGCGCTAGTTTTTAGCTTAGTTGTTGAGCATGGATCTTAGTTGGTGATGTCTGGAACTTAGTTGTGTGGGTTCAGAACTTAGTTGCCTTACAAACGGTATGGTAGTCTATAGGTACTTCGGTGTACAGCACTACTGTCCAAGAAGGGGTGTGAAAGTTTGGTGAGAGGATGTACAGTGTACTGAACCACCTTGAACCTACTTGAACATCTTTAAACCTATCTTGGAACAATGCATGTGCATGTGAACAGTTAGGTAACCATTTTAAGTTTGTAGGAACCGATCTGTGAACTATAGAACCCATAGGAACCTATAGGAACCAGGTAGGAACCAATTTGGAACCAAATGGAACCAGTTTGTGCATGGAAGAGCTTGGAGATGGATTTTCGTTTGTTTTTGTGGTTTTTGGTGTTTTTGGATGTTGTTTGACCCATGTCTTAGGAACTTGATGTTGTGAACTTATTTGGTAGGAGTTTTGTAGGTTATTTGTGAGTTTGAGCTGAAGACGTTTTATTTGGAGAAGCTGGAAGAACGTTTTTGAAGCTTGAGAACTCTTTTGAAGTAGTTTGAGAAGTTTGAGAACGTTTGAGTGTCACTGCGTTTTACTCTGCACGACTCTTCTAAGAAGAAGAGTGACTGAGCTGTCAAACCTGTGTGGTTTGGCTCAAGTCCGAGCTGTGAAAAAGAGCTGCCACGCCGCTCTCGTGTTTTCACATGTTTGCTGGGCCGCTGACTGCCAGTTAGTTTCAATGTGCATAATTCAACGACACGGTGGGGTTTCTCTCCGTGTCCAAGGCAAATCCGGTTCTTGTGTGGGTGTTTCGTTTGTGGCTCCGGCCCCTTTCCTTGTTTGCTTCGCTCTTGTTTCTTGTTCGCGAAACGCCAATCTGCCGGGCGATTTGCGGGTGTGTTTTCCTCGTTTGTTTTGTGATTTGCCGAGGAGGTGGAACCGAGGAGTTTCATGATGTTTTTAATTTGTTTACTCGCTTATGATGTTAGGACCGCCTCAGAGCGAAATCGGCCGCAACAGAGGAAAAAAAGGCTGCAGCTTTTTTCCGCTGCAAACACATATTTTTTCTGCCTCACAGCTTTTTCTGGCTCAAACACGTGTTTTTTTCGCCTCATGTTTTTTCCGCATCGTGGCTCGTTTTTTCACCTCAAGTTTTTCATGTTTCCTAGAAAAATGTGACCGTCTTTCAAAATCTGACAGATAGTTTGCGAAGGGACTGGGATAATCTAGTCTTGCGGAATCTGCATTCAAAAAATATGTCTGTAAAATTTAAAATTTAGCTTCTGTTTCAATTTGTTAGCTTAATTTTAGAATCTTGGCCCTGGCAGTGAAAAGTTGCCATTTCGAGCAATTTCGAGGAGACTCGAGGAAACTTAAAGAAGCTTGAGGCGGCTTAGGAGACTTAATGCGACTTACGGCGACTGAGGGGACCCAAAGAAACTCAAGAGACTTGAGACAACTCAATTATTTTTTTTGGCTGTCGTGGTGGTTGTTGTTGTTGTTGTGGTTGTTGTGGTTGTTGTGGTTGTTGTGGTTGTTGTGTTTGTTGTGGTTGTTGTGTTTGTTGTGGTTGTTGTGGTTGTGGTTGTGGTTGTGTTGTTGTTGTTGATGTTGTTGTTGTTGTTGTTGTTGTTGTTGTTGTTGTGTTTTGTTGGTGTTGTTGTTTCGTGGTTGTGGTGGTTGGGGGGTTGTGGTGGTTGTGGTGGATTGTGAGTGGTGGTGAGGTGTGGCTTGTGGTTGTTTTGGTGGTGTGGTTCGGTTTGCGTGGTTGGGTGGTCTGTGGGAGTTGTTGGTTGTGGAGTTCTGTGGGGGGGTGGTTGATTCTGTGGTTGTTGTGGTTGTGGGGTGGTTGTTGGTGTTGTGTGGTTGTTGTGGCTGTTGTGTTGTTGTGGTTGTTGTGGTGTTGGGTTGTGGTGGTTGTTGTATGTTGAGTGTGTGGTTGTTGTGTTCGTAGCTGGTGTCTGGGTGGTGTTTGGTTATGTGGTGGTTGTGGTTGTGGTTGTGGTGGTGGTTGTTGTTGTTGTTGTGGTTGTTGTGGTTGTTGTGGTTGTTGTGGTTGTTGTGGTTGTTGTGGTTGTTGTGGTTGTTGTGGTTGTTGTGGTTGTTGTGGTGGTGGTGGTTGTGGTGGTGGTTGTGGTGGTGGTTGTGGTGGTGGTTGTGGTGGTGGTTGTGGTGGTGGTGGTTGTGGTGGTTGTGGTGGTTGTGGTGGTTGTGGTGGTTGTGGTGGTTGGTTGTGGTGGTGGTTGTGGTTGGTTTGTTGTGGTTGGTGGTTGTTGTGGTTGTTGTGGTTGTTGTGGTTGTTGTGGTTGTTGTGGTTGTTGTGGTTGTTGTGGTTGGTTGTGGTTGTGGTTGTGGTTGTCGTCGTCGTCGTCGTCGTCGTCGTCGTCCTCCTTGTCGTCGTCATGGTTGTCATCGTTGTGCGCTACCCATGCTCCTCATGCTGCACATATTGTCCATGCTGCCCATGCTGCTGCGGGTGGTGGTGGTGGTAATGGTGGTGATGGTGGAGGTTGTAGTGGTGGAGGTTGCGGCGGTGGTGGTTGTTCTTGTTGTTCTTGTTGTTGTTGTTGTTGTTGTGTTCTTGTGGTTGTTGTCGTTCTTCTGCTTTTTCTTCTTCTTTTTGCCGTTCTCGCTTGTATCCACTTCCGTTGAAACATGTCGCTGCGTCCACCGCTGCACGTTTCAACTTTTCAGTCGCGGACGGTTGTTTCAATGTTTGGTCGCCTTTGTCACCTATTTGTCCATGCGCTATCCAGCTTACAAGTGGCGAACGCCCAGTGTATGACTCTACGTTCTCTAGCTCCTTGTCTTTGCGCAGCGCGCGAAAAACACAGGTTCGCAGCAGGAAAAAAACATCGGAACGGAAAAAAACACGTTTGGCAGCAGGAAAAAAACGCCTTGCAGCGGGAAAAAGGTGTTTCCGCAGCGGGAAAAAACGCCAGCAAAAAATGCCGCTTCGCAGCGGGAAAAATTCAAAGCAGCAGAAAAAACACCTTGCAGCAGCACAAAAGCACCTTTGCAGCAGAAAAAATGCATTTTGGAGGCAGCGGGAAAAAACCGTCCGAGGCGGGAAAAAACCCGTCCGAGGCAAGAAAAAAACCGGCCGAGGCAGGAAAAAAACCAGCAGCAGAGAAAGTCCAGCTTTGCAACCGAAAAAGTTGCCGCAACGAAAAAAATACATGTCCGCAACGGGAAAAAGCAGCAGCCCAAAAAAAAAGTCTATCCTCAGACTACACTCACTCACTGCCGCGTAAGAACTAACCAAGTTGGCTCCCAACTGGATGTTACTTTTGCATCATGCGATGCAGCTTTGACTGGAAATGGTGAAACCTACGGACGATATGTTTCCATTTTCTTGACTTTGCAGAAATTGGACGATGTTTTTGTCTTTGTCGTTTTTATCTTAAAAAGGTGACAGGTCAACAAGAGACAAAGCAACACGTGCAGAGACACCTCGCTTGTGTGTGGTGTGAAAGTGGCTGAGCTCTGGGAACGACCGACTTGGTTTTGTGGACCTGTTTGTGCTCTTTAAGGACGACGTCCTTGCCGCTGACCCAGGTAGTCTGGAGGTTTTGAAGGTTTGCTACCTTCTACAATATCAGATAATTACAGCAATGAGCCTCAGTTGGATGCAATTGGTGATGATAGTGACAAGATGATATCTGGAGAGATGAGGAAATCTTGCAGTTTTTCAATGTTCCTGAAGAAGTAAGTTGTCTTGAAGTTGAGATACAATGTTTGCTGGCATGGGAGTTTCGCAAAAGTGTTCTAAGTTTGAAGGTGAAATCAGTGGAACTTTTATCATAATGATGTTGGTGTGACTGGCGATTGAAAACATATGATGGTGACAACAGCTTGTTTAAAAAGGTGAAACAAAACGTTGGATGCCGTAGCAGATATGTTGCAAGAGAATTTGCAAATAACAAACGTGATGATTTGGAGTCAAGCGAGTTAGCAAGATGTTGTCCCAGTGAACTTACATGGAACTGAACACGTTGAGCTGCGCAACCTTCCTGGTCAAAGACGGTGCAAAAGCATGGTACTGGTATTTTAGAGAATATGTGACAAGCAGCATGAACTTCCAATGGTGTTCGATTCAACCTTGTCTTGCAAAATGTGAAGGAAATGTTTTCATGGTGCACGTTGACCATTTGCTCCTCACAGGTAGCCGAGAGTTTTGAACTTAGAAGTTTCTGCCAACAATGCAACAGAAGTTCAGTGTGAGTCACCAAATGCGTGGTGGGACAGGAACTGAGATCAACTTTCTGAAAAGACGGCTTGTGATGTTGAGCGATGGAATGATGATAGTGCGAAGAACGTCAGCAGCATAAGTGGTTGAATGTTTTGAGAAACATTTTGGTCATGCTCGTGTTCAGAAGGTACCCTGTGACTCAGCTTTGCAACAGGAGGACAATTCTTAGAAACTCACACCAACAAATGTAAAAAACTTTCGAAGCGTGATTCGACTTCTTCTTTACCTTTCACGTGACAGGGTCGATATCATGTTTGGTGTCAAAGAGCTTGCGTCAGCTGTGTCCTCACCATCTCTATGCTCAGTACAAAGACTTCGAAAGCTGATAGGGTTCATCAAGTACACGGGTGAGATAGGTGTCAAACTGCCATTTCCAGAACATGGTGTTGGAAAGTTCAAGCGGGGACAGAAGCGTTTTGGTTTCTTCAGACCAACACAGATGCAGACTGGAGCTCAAACAAGGCACACAGGAGAAGCACTAGCTGCTCAATCCATTTTGTGAATGGATGTTTTGCCTACGGGTCAAGTCGTTCATAGAAGGTGGTTTCATTGTCATCGGCCGAAAGCGAACTGCATAGCATGATTGGTGGTTGCTGCGACGGAATTTTCATCAGAAACTGTCTATAGTTCCTTTTGTCAGTGGATGTTGAGCACCACCAACTTACAGACAATTCAGCGGCCCGACAACTGATTTCCAGACAGGGAGTTGGAAAAATCAGACACCTTTCAGGAAAACTTCTGTGGATGCAGTCAAAGGTTTTGGATGGAGATGTCATCATCCACCAGGTACCAACTCTTTGGAACTACAGTGATGTTGGAACGAAAAAACCCACCTCGCTCCAGACAACTGTTTCTGCTTTGTGGGATTGGTATGGTGGAAACTGATACAGCTGAACCGCTTGGACTGGAAAAATACAACAGTGTGGCAGAACAAGAAACAAACAGAAAAGAGATCAGCAAGCTGACAAAGACGTCGAAAAGAATATCAGTACTCATGACAATGCAGGGCCTTTCGCCGGTGGTTGCAGAAGGTGCTGAGACGAGCGATTTGCAATGTCCCAGCACAAGCATCGAGGCGGTCGAGCGCTATGAGCATTTTGGAATGTGGATCGTGACTTTCACTTTGCTGGTCCTTTGGTTTCTTTTTGCATACATGGCATGGTTTGCATGGAGAAAAATGCAAGACAACTTGAATACGTACGGAGAGAAACTGGAAAAGGCGGAATGGGATTTGTACCACTGCTGGAACCAAGTTGGAGATGAGGATAACTATATTGCCCAACAAACTTCAAGGATCGATGGACTCCACAACCAGTTCATGATGATGGATGGACGTCTTACAGAAGCAAGCAATGAGGCGTCGATGAGTCATGACTATATAGTTGGACTTCATTATTCAGTTGTGGAACTGGGTGGATTCTTGCGTTTTCCGTTTGGAGTTGAACCAAGCCACTTGATTTCCATGGGAACTCAGGAAAGAGCCAATCTGGTAGCTTTGAATACCATGGGTTCAGGGCAATATCTTAACCTTGTGAGGCAATGTGCGTTTGTGGAAGCTGGGGAGACAACTGACATTCAAACGAGTGCAAACCAGAATACCGAGGAAACAGCCGAGAGTGAGGAAGGCACGGAAGATGAAATCACAGCAGCGAGGCCTTTACAAAACCTTGACATGGCGAGCATGCTAGAGGAGTTGAAAATAGAGGTCAAGATAGCTCTTCAAAGGGAGGAACCACAGGATGCAGGGAGACTTCAACACATGATGTTACAAATGTTGGAGGATATCAGAAGTGGAGTGACAGAAGGTACGGTGCAAAACTACAGCACGAGGATTGGAGATCTGTTCTTCCAGTTGTCAGAAGTGGCAACGCGTCAGGACAGACTGCAAAGTAGCCTTTACTATGGTCGAAGATGCGCACAGTTCAGAGGAGATGCATGACAAAACTCAATGGATTTTTGTGTTGTGAACGTTCAGCAAAGACATGGCTGAGCGCGCGCAAAAGTTTCAAAAATGTGGAACGGCATTGAGAGCGGCACGCGTACGCTTCACAATTCCGAGGAGGAGCGCGAATCATTTTTGACAGCACTTTGCACCAGGATGACATGCACAAATCATGATGAGAAGTGTAACAAGTTTCATCCACTTACATGGCAAACCCATGTACGTATCTTAAGGCCCATTGTGGTTCGAGAAAAGCGCGCTCCCGCTCACAATCCAAAAAAATGTGACCACATGATGTTTTGTGTGGATCAATGCCTGGACCAGTGCGGGCAAATTGTTGTTCATGAATAAAGCCTATGATTGATACTGACAATGTTCACTTGAAATAGTTGGCTTTGTTTTTTTTACATTTGGTAGATAAATGCTCGAAAAAGTGGTATTTCAATCCTATAATGTAGAGGTAAGAACGGAAACGACAATTTTTTAAACGTCCGAACATGCTAACATTCGATTTTCGGACACAAAATCAATTATATAATTATTTACCAAAATTTGTTGATGAATTGTGACGAAAAACTATGCAATGGACACTTTGATTTCGCAATTTTGATTTCCAAAATATTGAAAAAACATGAGCACATGATAGTTTGTTTTCATGAAATGTGTTGCCAAAATATTTCGCAGATGCAGTGCGTGCAAAAATTGGAAACCGATTTCACCACTTAAATTCAACCGCATTTTTTGTTTGGTACCTTGTGGTCATAATTTTTTGTAAACATACTATCCCAAAAATCATTTTTAAGTGGTGGTTCATAATTTGGGTCTACCACATTGACGTTTGAACGACATTTTCACCTTAACAAATCGCAGTTTTCATTTGGCTTGGAGCGGTGCAGCCATTGCGACCATGGGTTGTGGCACTTCTCAGCAAACCACTGTGCCGGGGGCGCTCCCACAAGTTTCTGTGCAAGCGACATTTGTTGGTGCCAGTGGCAATGATGCGAAACATGTCGCGGTGATTTTACCTGGCGGCTATACTAAATTGATGCAGCCCAACGAGAAGTACCACTATCATATTTTGGAAACTCGGACAGACTTAATCTCTTCCACTTCATCCACAATGCTGGATAAGAACACTTTCATCCGGCAAAACAATACAAAGGATATATAAGGAAATCAACGCATGACGGTGCACAGATTCATGTGAAATATGGAATTTTGCCAGGCAAAATTGTTTTTTTTTGGCAGAAAATCCTGTTTTTTTTTCAGGCCCAGCCTAAGTATGCCACTTTTGGAAGTGGTTTCCCATCCTGGAGCTAAGATGAAGATGATGGTAATCAGTAATATTAGGATTTGGACCCCAGACACCCATCCTTGCCTAAGTATGAAACATATTGTTTTGGAACGACTTCAAACTAAGGCTGTAAGCAAGAAAATATGGGGATGAAAACATGATTTGAGCGAATTTCACCAGCAAAATACAAAGAAACTGATCTATGATGGGATATTCTCCAATTCTTTTCGACGATGAAAACTGGGATTTCACATGATTTGATCCAGGCGCAAGACACTTACAGCATGGGCCAACCCCTGAAGTTCAACGTGGATTCCTTCGTGGAATCGGCTATCCAGTATTGCAAGAAACATAAGATCCAGGCGCAGAGGGCCAAGGCTACCCTGGTACTGGGCCAATGGTGTGGTGATATAATGGGTATATGATGGTATAAACATGGTGAAAAACCCATCAAATCAGTAGGGATACCCTGTTGCATGGTTCTTGAAAAGGGGCTTCTTATTCCATGGTTTATGGGCGAGTATGACATCACCCACCCAACACATCACTTGGGACACGTGGCCCGTACAATTCTATGGTCAAGGAATGTCAAGGATACATTTCGTGGAAAACTGGATGTTTTCCGCCAGGGGGTCTTTGGCTTCGACTGCTTTCCAAGTTTGATTGCGTCCATCATCAGCACGTGCCTTGGCCGTAAACAACGCTGCCTTGGTTGCCTTGCCTTGGTTGCCTTGGAATCCCCAATCTGCAGTCCTTGGCAGGTCGCTGGGACTGCAGGGGCCGTCCTTTCGCAGCGTCTTCCATTGCATCAGTAAGTACTACATGAGGCCCGGCACACGCCATGGTGACAGAAACCTGTGTGTTTTAAAGTGTTTTAGTGCGAAACTCATGGGCAATGTATAGTCACTATAGTCTTTTGCCATCTTGATGGGGGTCTATAGACTACCCAGCTATCTGAGGTTGACCACGTTTCAAGGCAATTTTTCATAGGAACAAGACGAATTCAGCCGGCTTGATGGTTCCAACAAGTCCTTAGTCTGCGGCAGAGCATGTGATGCCAGGAAGGAGTTGTCTCCAGAAGTTCCAATGACCAAGTTGGAACCCTTGTCGTCTCCTGCTCCACCAAAGTCCTTCCCAGTGGTTGTGAAGGAGAAACTCGGAGCTGGGAAATTCTATTGTGACCTTAACGGCCGACCAGAAATGATGATGGTTCAACCGGTTAGGGAAGCCACCCCAAAATTTCCATAGATTTCCAGGTTGCAGCCTCGATTCGTTTGTGGGGCTGGGGGAAAACCTTCTACCCATCAAGATCAGGGCAGCCAGTAATGTGAGCAACCCCCAACAGGTGGTTGAAAAGTGAAAAGACCTGGAAATTACGGGGGAAATCATTTTTTGTGGGTTAGTAAGTATCGGATATCTTAGCTGACAGAGGATGGATCTGGAGGCGCTGGGTTGAACTTTCAGAGATTTTCAGGGAGATTTAGGGGTTTGACAACCACTACATATATATATATATATATACATACATACATATATATATATATATTTCTTGGCAGTCCACTTTTTGGGATTGATTCCTAGTTTATTGTCAACATTCCAATCTTGTTCGTGTCGGTTGCAACTGGAAAAAAATATATATCTTTTTTTAAGGATCCTTTTTCGTGTATCTGAGTGTATCCTTTGCGCCGCCGAACAAAGGATCGATTGCCAATTCTACATAGGCACTTGGATCATCTACAGTGTGGAGCAATGGGAGCAGACAATGAAGCACCTGCAGCAACGGAACCAAGCCGAACTGGATGCGAGGAAAAAGTTCTCTCCATTGCACAGATTTTTTCTCTCTCTCTTGCCAAAAGAAAAACTCAATCCAGAATCTTCAGGATTTTTTTTCATCATTTTTGTACAAGTGAACTGACCATGAACCGGGATATTGACTGTTGGTCCCAGAAAAGTTGTGATTCTTACAGCTATTCAACATTTGTAACATCCTAGAAACCAGGTGAAACCAGGTGAAACCAGGTGAAACCAGGTCCACAAGTGTCGGTAAACCTCGGTGGATCAGAGGTTTTACTTCAAGTGGTTTCAAAAGCTTCACCCGATGCTTGGCGTTTTCCGAGACAACTTGAGACCTGGGTGACCTGGGAGAGACAACTTCTTCTTGTGGCTGTGTTATCAGCCATACCTTGAGAGCGCATACTTCGCTGATGCACACGTGCTTTTTTAAGGAATGATATGCCAGAGTCCCGATGGGAAGATTATGTGCCTGGCCATTTTCGTGCCATTTTCATCGTTTTTCTTGGGAACGGGGAGAACTCAGGGTCTAATCTGGGCTGATGATCCTTACTTGCCACATTGTCCGAGATTGCTCAAGCACTGGATTTCAGGACAAATGTTTGTGCCTTTGGCAACTGGCACCTCAGCTTCTGAAAAAAATGCCCCTAGGAACCCTTGGATAATAGTTTTTTTTTTTTCCCCCGGATCATCACTTTCCCGATTGGAATGCCATTTTTTTGGGTATATCACGGTATATCCCAGTTTCCGACACTTATATGGGCCAATGAGGTGCTATATCATGTGGAGCCCTTCTTTGAAGGACGAGAGCAACAGATTGAAATTGTCCTGGAACAAGACAATCATTTGTTGCTCGCCCATGGTGGATGTTTTGATCCCATCGACCAGATCGGATCGCAAGGTATGGACCATGTTTTCACCATGGTTTTCACCACGACATGGAGAGAAAATGAGGTTGGTGGCTGACACCGGGGACATCATCAAGGAGAACGGTATCATTGTGTCTTAGCTTTGTAGAACCTGTGTGTGACAAAAGGGTGCCTTTGAAGACTTGAAACCATGTGGTTTTGCATTGTGATTCTTACTGTATGGATGGCCAACATTCTTTCGCTGTTTGTTGTTCTTAAACAGATATTGAAAGAGTATATCAACTCAAATGAACTGTAAAACTTGTAAAACTGTTTCAATATTTGTGTTGAAACTGTTTACTGTAAGTATCTATAGAAAGGGTCGCAACAAGATGGAAACGTGTTTCCACGATATTTTGGATGATGTTTCCTCAGAAATTCCCGGTTTCTAACTTTTCTATGACTGGGGTTTCCTCTATTTAACTGCAGTGAACCAACCATCACACCACCTTTGGCCGCAGCCACTGAGACCATGTTTGTAACGCCTGGCTCCTTCGATATCCCAACTACTTGGGCACACAACATCACCAAGAAACTGCATGCCATGGGCTACAAGAATCAGGTGCGCCCTCGGCCTTGCATTTCTCCCCGGCCCTGGCCCAGAAATGCGGGTGGACATCCAGCTATACTTGTCCAATGTTGATGTGAACAGAAGGGTACCAGGCTTTTGACCTACGGCAATTCCTTTGTATCCCAAGTTACTGCAGAAAGAAATCACATGGGGATCATGACTTCGCCACATCATCTCAACCACAGCGGAGGGCTGCATCCAAAGCCATTCCCGTGCCGAAGTGATGTAGATGAAGTGACGAAACTTTGGAATCTGGATTGGTTCAAAAAATTGGGACATGATCCTGAAATCCACTGGCTTATCATATCATCGATTATGGATGGGCCATTTTGGACCCCCATTTCAGTTACACCCGGTGGCATCCGAACCTCCAAATCGCCAGGCCATCGATTTGGAGTTCATCTCAACTCAAGATGGTCCACAAGTCGTCGAGATCAACAGCAGATATAGCCGCTGAGCGCAGATGCCATACCTTTTTACGTAAGGAACCTAATAGTGACTGCATCTTTCTCTCTCTTTCTCTATGATACATGTACTGTGTATTATATTTGTACATGATACAATTGTTTATATGTTTTCCTGGACGTTTTGCTGCTGGGTTGTGTTTTTTCTTTTCCAACTACGCATGTTTTGGAGTCATGACTTTTTGACAGGGAATGCACCGTCACAGCTTGCCATCCAAAGTTTTAGGTGGTTGGTCAGCCATTTCAGCCTGTGATGTGAAAACACTTTGATTGGCGTGGACTTTTTGCACTGATTCTTAAAAGGAAGAGAGAATTTCCTCTACCTATCAATGCTATGGACATCTATGGACCTATAGGACCTATAGGACCTATAGTAAGGGCTCAGCCAACAAGTTAATCCCCATCTGACCCATCACCAGTTTTCCTAACAACGCGCTCAGGTTACATGGGTTTTGCTTCTTGGTGACCTGCTGCAAGGAGAATGTACATGTCAAATAACCCAAAGCTGGTGATCAGAAGAGAAATAAATACACCACAATTCAGATTTTCTGTAATTGTTTACCCGAAGAACATACATAGAGCATATTTGTTATAAGTGTTATACATTTCCCAGTTTGGCCGTCCTTGAATGTAATTGATGAGTGGTGCCCTGATTTGACTGAGCCTCATGAAAAACAGACCCTTGGAGGAAGTCTCGTAGTGGACTCCTGAAAGCCGAGAGCCCCTACTACTTACAAGTTGAAAATGATGCAAAAACAACTCCAAGGTCACCCAAGTGGATAGTGGTGGATATATACAAGTCCCTGTATTTCTGATAGCGGTCCATCACTTGCTGACCGGAGATTTCATTGCTTTCAAGCCAGCTCTTGTCAAACCTACATGGAGAACCCAAAATGCAGAGCTCTTAGGTGCCTTTTTGGAAAGTGGGGCGAAAACCGGAGCAGACCTTGAAATTGGTAGAACAGTCAATTAGCATAATTCATTGATTACTTTTATAGGTGTGTTACCAATGCTGGTTTCGTGGTTTCAAACATTTTTTCTATTCTCAACCATATCTGATATTGTTCAGGGAGGTTGAAAGCAACAGCAGGCTTTACTGCAATGCCCCTGACTTCCGGGTGGGAGAACTAGGTACTCAGACCATTCCGAGAAAGGCGCGTTGCTCAGCAAACCGGACTTGAGGAACTTGGAAAATCGCCGCTGAGCAGCAAGCGTTTCGGATCATCGTGGCCTTTCTTGTTTGGGGGTGCATAGACACATATCAAAAGTCAATTCCTGCTATTTTGGCGGTGGTTTGCTATTTCATCTGCAGGATCGCTGTGTACATGTACACATTGCTTGGAGGAGTTGCAGATGATGCAGATGATGCAGATGATGCAGATGATGCAGATGCTGCAGATGATGATGATGATGATGATGATGATGGTGATGCTGATGGTGATGCTGATGGTGATGGTGATGGTCATGGTGATGGTGATGGTGATGGCGATGATGATACTGGTGATGGTGATGATGATGATGATGATGATGATGGTGATGCTGATGGTGATGCTGATGGTGATGGTGATGGTGATGGTCATGGTGATGGTGATGGTGATGATGATACTGGTGATGATGATGATGATGATGATGATGAGATGATGATGATAATGATGATGATGATGATGCTGATGATGATGATGATGATGATGATGATGGCGGTGGCGCCGGTGGTGGTGGTGGTGGTGGATGACGGATAGTGAATGATGAATGATGAATGTACGGGTTTGAGCCACCACCCCAGAAGTTGGGGACTTACGAACCACACAACCAGTAGAATCGAATAGGACTCACCAGCTGCACCTTTGTCATGAAATCTTGTTGTCTTGCCATTTGTTCGCAAGTTGCTTGCATTCTCAAGATTGATAATGATTGATATTTGGTCTCAGAGAGGGATGCTTGTTAAAGTTGAGATCAGGGATCAAAGGGTTTCAGTGTTCTGCTGCTTGTACACAATTGTTAACAAGATAAACAGGTGAGTTGTCTGAAATATAACATATGGCACCTTTACTATTGACACGTACGAACATCACCAAGTCCACACAGATCAACCAGCAGGTTGCGGAACCAGTTCAACCTCCTATCCGAGGAACCTGTTCCTGTTTGGGCCAGCCATGTCCGCGCTTCCCATCGGATGAGAACATTATCAGCAAACTGGCTGTGGCTGTATACACCAACAAAGGAGGTCCAGTCGAGGACACTGTGACTGCTGCCACTGCTGCCACTGCTGGTGTGACTTGGTGGCCTGGGATGGAAATGGATGTGAGATTTTGCATGTTGTGAGCGGGATTCACACGCACACTGAGTTGGATGTTCCCTGCGAGAGAGCTGGGCAACAAGTTGTGGCCCGTCATTTGTACATATCGTACAGTTTTGGGGTGCAGGATATCGTGGATTTGGAGTTCTTGAAGAAGTACCTGGCGGAAGGTCATGCGGAATGTTGGACCCCAAAACCAGCTTTCAAAGCAGGTGCCTGCAGACGGGGGATGGGCGTCTGGATCTTCGATTCGTGGCTCAGGGTGACATCAACTTTTGGGTACCTGGGTACCCCCAGTTCTGACCTCCATCTAGAAACGATCCAAGCAGAAAATTGAAATTTGGGGATGAAGGATGCTCCAACTGATGCTGCAACACGTCAGATTAGAACCTCATGTCACTTATGTCGCTGGCTTGACACAGCTTCCCACTAGTGTAGAAAGATGTGGGTCTCTGCCCAGGCAATGTGGGTCCGGAGGACGGCGGAACGTGTGGTTGTGGGATGTGGGTCCACCATAAGGCAAAAGTTTTTTGGGCAAAGGATCTTCAATCTAGATTCTTCGACAGCTCGGGCCTGTCCGGGAAAATGGCAGGAGTTCACCTATGGAGGTGGCAAATGGGCCAAGTTGGGCTTCATGATGCTCACGGCCAAGAGGGTGGAGTGGGCCGAAACCAACGCCAAGTTAAAGGTGGTCCCAGCAGTCCTGGGTGGAGCTGTGGACTGGGACTGGGGCCCATAGACACTTTCAATCGAAGTGAATCATTCCTGAAATGTTCCGATAAAGAGAACATCCTAAACGGTTTGCTCTCCTGCTTCGGTTGGGCATGACGGTACCTTCATGATTTCAGATTGTGACAGATAGATACTGAACGCCAGCTGTGAGGGTATAGGCCACGATTTTATTTTCTCCACCAAATTTGACAAACCGCTTTTAAATTCCAGATCTCCGGTGTTGATATCCCCATGTTATGCCATGTTCATTTCTTCAATCTTCTTTTTTTGCTGTTTTTCGCTCCCGATCTGCATGATCTGTATCGGTTTTCGCCCTTGCCACATCGGTCCCAGAGTCCCAGAGCATCTGAAGTCGATGAGATGCGACAGGCGATGTTCGAGAAACTCTTCAAGCATCCAGGCTCATATCTGTTGGCTCAGGCCGGTTTCAATGGGTTTCAGGCAATGGCAATCTCAGGCCATGGCTTAAGGGAAAATGAAGAACAAAAACTCGCTTGATTTTAGGGGTACCCAGAGGGCGCCAAACCCAGTATATAATACAGTGCAGAAACTAGTATCCAGAAATAAATCGCTTCATTGCATGGATATGTCAATCTGTTTCCGACCTTCATTTGTTGCCCATCCGAGTGGAACCGTGTCATGTCCTTGCAGCACAGGATGATGAGATTGGGCACGAAGTGGACAAGCACGCACTTGACTATTGAGATAGAGCTGCAACGACTGAACCCAGCTGCCTTTTTGTGCTAGTCTCGACCTTGATATCCAGCAGCAAGAAGTGCATTCTCAATAACATATAGTGTTTCATTTATATAACGGAATTGCAGCTGAATCCCCCCCAAAAATACATTATATTATATTGTTCAGCAAATTTGGTAAGTTTCAGCATTTTGCGAGACTAAATTTGAAACACTGACGCAGCACACATTGCAGTGTGCTGCTCAAAGCCCCTTTGAAGAGAGGTGAAAGCCTCTCAGAACTTGAGTGATGTGAGCCTCCCAGTCATTTTGATGGGTTCTCAACACTCCCAACTAGGGTTAAAATTGGCTTGTTAATGTATCAGCGGAAACTGATAGTGGGTCATACAGGCTCATACACCCCCAGAGATATGTACTTAATTCTTGTTCATGGTTCGACTTGTATTCCTAGCGAAGAAGGGTTTGTCCAGAAATCGATTACAGACACACACACACATATTATATATATACACATACATACATACATACATACATACACATACATACACATACATACACATACATACACATACATACACATACATACACATACATACACATACATACACATACATACACATACATACACATACATACACATACATACACATACATACACATACACATACACATACATACACATACATACACATACATACACATACATACACATACATACACATACATACACATACATACATACATACATACATACATACATACACATACATACACATACATACACATACATACACATACATACACATACATACACATACCACATACATACATTACATTACATTACATTATCATTACATACATTACATTACACTACATTACATTACAGTACATAACATAACATAACTTACATACATACATACATACATACATACATACGTACATACGTACGTACATACGTACATACGTACATACGTACATACGTACATACGTACATACGTACATACGTACATACGTACATACGTACATACGTACATGCGTACATACGTACATACGTACATACGTACATACGTACGTACCTACGTACCTACATACAAACATACAAACATACAAACATACAAACATACAAACATACAAACCAACAAACATACATACATACATGCATACATGCATACATGCATACATGCATACATGCATACATGCATACATGCATACATGCATACATGCATACATAAATACATGCATACATGCATACATGCATACATACATACATGCATGCATGCATACATGCATACATGCATGCATGCATGCATACATGCATCCATCCATGCATGCATGCATGCATGCATACATACATACATACACACATACACACACATACACACACACATACATACATACATCCATACATCCATACATCCATACATCCATACATCCATACATCCATACATCCATACATCCATACATCCATACATCCATACCATACCATACCATTACATTACATTACATTACATACATTACATTACACTACACTACACTACATTACATTACAGTACATACCATAACATAACATAACTTACCTACATACGTACGTACGTACGTACGTAACGTACGTACATACATACATACATACATACATACCACCCATCACCAACATCCCAAACACCCCACCACCACGGGCCACGGGGGGGGAACTATAAGAAGCAAGACTGAACACCCATCCCCATTGGGGGGGGCTGGCCGACGCTGAACCATATTATATATATATGTATGTATATATATATATGTACGTATACACTTGACGGCCATGAAAAAAGTAGGAAGAAATCAGGAAGTCCAAAGTCTACGATTTGTAGGGCCTGGCTTTGGACATATCTGGACCTGATAACTGGGAGTTAGGGATCCATCTGCTCTCGGCCAAGTCGGAGAGCTGCAGCTTCCCTCTCAGGAAACCTGTGCAGAGGGCAATGCTAACTTTTTGCGAGAGAAAAAGGATGAAAACAAATTGAAATCTATTGTTCAACTGCAGTGTTTCAGGCTTATTTCATCTGAAATAGTTGGCATTATCTTTATCTGACCCCAAGATGGGTACCACGAAATGGTGGCTTTCGGCCCGTTGGGTGGGCTTAAAACCTTCATTTCTGGCGCAGCACATTTTTGTTCTCAGCCCGCCAAAGCTGGGCCAAAACGGGCACATCCTTGAGCCCAGTGCCTGTGGCCAGATTGATCAAAGGATAGGATGCTGGTAAAAAAAAATGAAGCGGGAACTGTTGTTCGCTACTGTTTGGGATGGATTTGGTCTTTAGACTTGGACTGCAGGCATCTCCCAGAGTGTTGAGAGAAAATTCCAGTTTTGACTCCTCATCAAAAACGCCGAACTTGGGTACAGTACTTTCATGTGTTCTGGGCGAAATCTTGCTCCCATTTTTGGGTGTCTGGATGACCAACGGAACTGTTCGTTGGGCCTGGCGATTGGTGCCAGGTACCCTGCAATGATCTTCAGTACGGGCCTAGAGGTTGCCCAGTTGCTGGCACAAAGGTGGGAGAAATCCGGTCGGGAACTTGCACCCATTTTTCTGTGATCGCCTCATTGGACCTCAAAGAAAAATGGGTCGCTGGTGTGCCATGACACCGTCCCTGATCTTTTTGAATCTGATCCGTGGCATTCCAAGGGTATACAGCGCAGGTGTGTTCTCGGCGACCTCGTTGATCTTTTGTTTCCAGAGCCGGCGATGAGCTTCAAGGCTGTGACCGTCCACGCAGGGCATGTGACACAGTCAGTGGGTCACTACGCTGATCCATTTTTGTGAGTTGTAGCTGTGTAGCTATGTGTAACTAAGTCACGGATTTTTTTTGAACGGGATCACCCTAAAAATAGTGCATCATATGTCAATTGAGCAGAGACACTGGTCATGTTCTGGGCGAGGATTGTGCGGACGTGCTTCCACTGTGACAACCGAGTCTGCTGTGCCCTTGCCGTGTTTGGGGCCAGGGTAGGTTGGAGTCCACTTGGGTGTGCTCAAAATGTGCAAAATGGTTTTTGTTAATAGGGCAACATGAAAACATGTCAGTATGTCCTAATTCAAACATTGGAACTATGCCAAGAGTTTTGCATCCGTTATTTTTCCAAAAATTTGGATCAACCATCCTCTTTCCTGTCAAAGTGAACATGACATTTTGATCATATCAAATTTCAGGCCGATAAAAAAGAAACTGCAGCACCTGCAGCATGGAAGGTCCAGGAAATTCCAGGTGTGACGCGTCAAGCGTGGATCGCGGATTCAGGTGATTCGGCAGATTTGGTCCCACACTTTGGACCGCACGTGGATTGTCCGGTCGGACTGCAGAAGTTTCTGGATAGCAACGATCAAATTTGGATGAACATGGTTTTTCACAAAAATGGATCTGGGTCAAAATGGAAGACCTAGGGGACCACAGATGTTAGTCTAGTTTAGTATTCACCATCCAATTATTGGGGTACCTAATTTTGACCCATACCCAAATGATGAAGAGCTAATTAGCAGCTAATTCAAAGAGTGGTTTGGTATGGGGGTAGCCATACCATCACCATCACCGTAACTTATCGAGCTGTGGCTCAGGGCGCCAGGGTGGAGACTGGCTGCTAAAGGCCCCATTTGGTTTGATGATTTTCCCATTCGAAGACCTTATGACCATTGGGGGTTATGGTACCTTATTGTTGACCTTTTATTGATGGTAATGAGTTTAATAGATCTTATTACCATACCTATTGAGATTTTCCCAATAAAACCTGAAGATCCTTAGGAGTCAAAATCGGAGATTTCCCATTGCCATTTTGATTAGCGATGGGTATGTTTGTGCCAAAAATGATCTCCGGAATTTGCAAAACAAAGTGGTGGACCTGAAGCGATTTTCAAGAGTATTACTAAATTATTACTATCATTTTTTATTTACTGTACTGCTATGTTTGTTTACCATTTGCTACTATTATATATGTATATATATATATAAATTGATATTTTTGTATTGTCACCACTCTTATCATTCTGATTACTACGGTGGGTATCACTATGAATCCTAGTATTGTTACTGCAGGTAGGTTGGGGTCGTCATGGATTTTCAAAGTGGTAAGGCACTTCTGTTCATTTCCCATTTTTTGCTCAAGGTCCACCACCTTAAGATTTTGACCGGATGGATAAAAACCACCAAGCACCACAGTTCCTGACTGCAAATGTGGGCTGTGTCTCAGTTTTTGGAGGATGGCCCTGATGGCCCAATGAATTAACATATTTAACATGGGAAAATATCCCAACGACCATTACTGTTATCATTACTACTATTTGCGAAGAGCATCCGATCTCATGTCCACACATGGAAATCATGAAAACAACCTTTTATTCAGCCATTGTTATAATGAAAGGCGAGCCAAATTATTGGGACATATTGCCAGAACCACTCAACAAGACCCTTTACGTCAAATCTCCTTTCAACCAAATTCAGTGAACCGCGTCCCATATGGAAAAAAGAGGCACGGTAGACCAAGGCAAAACTGGTTGCATTACACCAAAAAATATATATACGAAGAAAAACTGCATCAGATTAACTATGAAGAGACCGTTCAAGAGGATGCACGTATATTCAATGCAGCCAATGCTAGATACTTTTAACAAAGCAGGCACGTTTGGCTATGCCTACGCCTTGCTTCCGCTTTTGACATGTCGTAGCAGGGTAGGGCAGCAAAAAAAAAAAATACTACTATTTACTACTATTTACTACTTATGTATTATTCTTGCTATTGTCCTTACGACAGCTTGTTCTGAGATGATCACCATCACCGAGGACAGGGAGCGCTCGGACCTTGAGCTGATGCCACGCGAGCCGGAGATGTCGGGTCCCGAGCCAATTCTCACAGCTATTCTGGGTAAAAATCAGGGTAAATCGTGGGAAAGTCTTGCCTGAAATTAACACATGGGAATTACCAATGACTACAACTTGGAAACCAAGAGCATCTAAAAAGGTCAATGCTGAACAAAAGAGTGACATAATTTCAAACTACCTGCTGTCCCCTCCATATTCTTGAAGAATAATTATTAACCTGCCATTTGCCAAGGACATCTTGCGGTTTTGGGCAGGAACATAGTTTACTAATGGGTGGGTTTTCATTCAACCATTAAATACCAGAGAATACCCCCTCCGTTTTGGGAAATGGTAGAACAACTGAAATCGACAGGTACTAGGGAGAACATGATGGATTCTGGTACCAATCTGGACCCCCTTTTTTGCCACTCGAATACGCTTGAGCACTCGTCACGTTGGGGATTCATCCTGGGCTAAGGACGAGGGCTTCTTGCTGCCGGAAGCCAAGCGAAGCCAAGCGAAGCCAAGTGTGGAGAGCGGCTTATTGGAAACTCAAGATGTAATTGCTGAAGTTGCTCTGAAACTTCTGATTTTCCTGGGAATTTGTAGGGATATGGAATCGCTGGTTGATCTTGCAGCAAGCCTGAAGCGTCAAAAATATGGAAGTCAGATGTTTTGATGAATCTGAAGTGGCATCATATACTCAACTATGACATCTTACCAGTGGGATGGAGCTCAACAAAACAACTAGGACCCTGCCCTAATTGCAACTGGTCATTGGGTTACATCTTCGCATTTGTTTATGGTCATAGTGGGCTGGCACCCCACCGATTGGGGTATGTCTACAGCACTTTTCAGCATTTTTCCCATGACCGGTCCTAGGTCAAAGGCCTCCCTTCGTTGCTACCGCGGTGAAGTGGAGATGATGCGGCGCTCTGCCGCCCTTCGGTGAGGCATGGCCGAGCACGGCCAGTGGCCCTGGTGATGGCAACGGGCTGAACTGGCAGGGTGGAAGTTAGTGAAGACAGGTGACATGGCACTCCGCTCATGGAACTCTTGCAGCACTTCTTAGCTTAGCCGCCAAATCGATGCCTTCAAAAAGATGGGATCTATTAAAAGTACGTGCTCCCTCCAAGCGGCCAAGAGTCTCGTACTTGTGAGGTGAACAGAGTTCCTGTGCGCTGAACAGAGTTCCGGTGAGGATTTTTTTTGGTTCCATTTTTTTGCAAAAAGTTGCTGACAGCTGCTAGTCTGAAATGAGCGAGCAAGCAACACATGTCTTGTGTCGGGCCACTCAAGTGCATATGATGTCATATCGCGACCATGTGGATGTTGACATACAGTGCTTGGAATCAGCACGTGCGTGACAGGCCCAAGAACCTTGCGATTGTAAACTGTGCATCCGAAAGACCCTACTGACTAAGGTAGTGCTTGCCTGGTCATCACAAGTTCATAAACCTTGAAATGGACTTTAGTCAAACTTGGGTACCCTGAGAACGGGATAGCTCAGCACAAAAACCAGCCAGAACCTGTCGGCGCAGCAAGTTGTGTCCTAATTTTCCAGCCCCAACTCATAGCATGATACCAGCCTTCGTTGCCCCCACAGACACCAGCTTAATGTCGTCATCTCCATAAAAAGGCCTGATTGCTTCCCGCAAGATTCAGGCAGGATTTTTGAAATGGCAATTTTCAACGGACAAATCATGACAAGCTCAATGAGGGAGAACATCTTGAATATGCAAATGGTCAGTTTAAGCGGAAAATCATGCGATTTTCGGGTACACAATCTTCAGACGAAGACAGGCAAGGTCAACTTGTTGCTAGGGAGCACCCTGGGAGCATTGCATTTGACCTTCCCCAAGTCATCCGCCTGTCAATTCGCATGGCCAGAGGTGGAAGGTCCTTGATGGAGTTTACGGGTGGCAGAAAGTCTCTGTTGGATGGCGGTGGCAGAAAACCACCTGAGATGGTCGCAGAGGTTTTAAATTTGGATATTTTCAGGGACTAGTAACGACCAGTAAAGACTAGTAACAACTAGTAGCGACTAGTAAGATTCAGTAAGATAATTAAATCCAACATAATCCAACCATTTTTACAAATTGACTGTCGGTAGAGTGGCAGCTGCTGGCTTCATGATTTCGGGTTGCACTTGTCTATGTGCCAAGAGGCCGTCGGTGAATGCCGAGGCAAATTATAGCCTTAGGGCTGGAAATATCTGTAAGCACTGCAAGCTCTTGATTGCCAGGCACAGTCGACTTCCGCAAGAAAGGAGACGTTCTGCGAGATCTTGCAACTTGACCAACTTGACCACATACCTTTGAAGAATCGCAGAGGACATGTCCAGCCTGCTCTGTTGAACATGGAGGATTCTGGCTGGCTGTCGTCCTGGGTGTGCAGCAATCCGCTTTGGCACAGATTGCTTGCTTTGCTGCCAGCGGCGTTTGCAAAATCGCCCTGAAACCTGTGTTGCCTCCAACCGCAAGGCGAAAAAGGTCATGATGGCCCAGTAAAATGCCATTTGGATGCCTTGCAACAGTTCCAGTGAGGAGTAACTTGCTGTGGGAGCCTGGGGTAGCGGGCTGTTTTATTCAGACAACTGACCATACTGTCCAAGTGGAGCAGTGTTCTGTGGCCCTGTGCATTTTACTCAGAGCCAATGAAATGGCTGGGCCTTCTTTTTTGGGCAATCTCCAAAGGTCAACCTGGTCAACGTTGGTAGTTAGCCTGGGGCACACCAAACACATCCTGGCCGGCATTTCTTCGGTGGGATCTTTGCTTCAGCCCCATGCTGGATGAAAAGCGTGGTGGAACCTACCACATACAACAGAAGAGAAAGCTGCAAGCCGATCTGTTCTTCAATGACTGGGACCGCTTGACGTGTCAGTTGATATGATTGCCCAGTGATCACCCCTCAACCCTCTCTGAAGATTGTAGTTGGACGCAAATGCACCAAGAACTGACCATTTTACCCAGAATCAGTGAAATCGGATAGGGTGGGCACTCTTGTGTAGGCAATCTGGTAGTTGGCCTGCGAACGACAAGATGGTTTTTCAGTGCTGTGCATGTTGAAAAGTGCCCCACACCATCAGAGGAACGAGAAAGTCACTTTGCTCTTCAAGGATTGTCAGTTGATATGCTTGTGCAGTGATCAACTGTCAACCCTCTCTGAAGATTGTAGTTGGACGCAAATGCACCAAGAACTGACCATTTTACCCAGAATCAGTGAAATCGGATAGGGTGGGCACTCCACTTGTGTCAGCAATCTGGTAGTTGGCCTGCGAACGACAAGATGGTTTTTCAGTGCTGTGCATGTTGAAAAGTGCCCCACACCATCAGAGGAACGAGAAAGTCACTTTGCTCTTCAGGGATTGTCAGTTGATATGCTTGCCCAGTGATCACCCCTCAACCCTCTCTGAAGATTGTAGTTGGATGCAAATGCACCAAGAACTGACCATTTTACCCAGAATCAGTGAAATCGGATAGGGTGGGCACTCTTGTGTAGGCAATCTGGTAGTTGGCCTGCGAACGACAAGATGGTTTTTCAGTGCTGTGCATGTTGAAAAGTGCCCCACACCATCAGAGGAACGAGAAAGTCACTTTGCTCTTCAAGGATTGTCAGTTGATATGCTTGTGCAGTGATCAACCGTCAACCCTCTCTGAAGATTGTAGTTGGACGCAAATGCACCAAGAACTGACCATTTTACCCAGAATCAGTGAAATCGGATAGGGTGGGCACTCCACTTGTGTCAGCAATCTGGTAGTTGGCCTGCGAACGACAAGATGGCAACTTTTCAGGACCCTTATACCTTTCAGATTCTGAAGCTATTCAAGCCCGACATCGCCTTTTTGTTGAGGTTTTGCTGCATGAATGGAGGCTTAAGAGTTAGACATAGGGCTTCCAGCAAGCCATAAACGTACTAGACCGGCTTCGCTGGGCTGTGCTGAACAGAGGCCCATGTTTTGTGGATAACAGCTGCGGCTTCCATGGTCGCGCAGCTTGCAGGTATAGCTTGCTGTGGACGCTGATGCTTTTCCAAGTCATAAGATGTTCCAAATTCCGATTGGTTGATGAGAACAGAGAGGTAAGCGTCAGTTTAGGCAAGTGATAAATGCGAAGGAAATCCTTCTAAGGATTCTAACTTGTGCCCAGTCCAAAATTTCCGTCAGAGGATGCTGCGTACTGGCTGGGTTGAAGTTGTACAAAAGGCCATTGCGGCAGCGTAGATCTTGGCCATTTGCCCAGCTGATATCAGTGCCACTGGAGGGACCCAAGACGGCCTTAGAGAGGGCCGGAGATATCTGTAAGCTCTTGATTGCCAGGCACAGTCAGCTCCGCAAGAAAGGAGACGTTCTGCGAGATCTTGCAACTTGACCAACTTGACCACATACCTTTGAAGAATCGCAGAGGACATGTCCAGCCTGCTCTGTTGAACATGGAGGATTCTGGCTGGCTGTCGTCCTGGGTGTGCAGCAATCCGCTTTGGCACCGATTGCTTGCTGCCAGCGGCGTTTGCAAAATCGCCCTGAAACCTGTGTTGCCTCCAACCGCAAGGCGAAAAAGGTCATGATGGCCCAGTAAAATGCCATTTGGATGCCCTGCAACAGTTCCAGTGAGGAGTAACTTGCTGTGGGAGCCTGGGGTAGCGGGCTGTTTTATTCAGACAACTGACCATACTGTCCAAGTGGAGCAGTGTTCTGTGGCCCTGTGCATTTTACTCAGAGCCAATGAAATGGCTGGGCCTTCTTTTTTGGGCAATCTCCAAAGGTCAACCTGGTCAACGTTGGTAGTTAGCCTGGGGCACACCACACACATCCTGGCCGGCATTTCTTCGGTGGGATCTTTGCTTCAGCCCCATGCTGGATGAAAAGCGTATGGAGCCTACCTACCACATACAACAGAAGAGAAAGCTGCAAGCCGATCTGTTCTTCAATGACTGGGACCGCTCGTGTCAGTTGATATGCTTGCCCAGTGATCACCCGTCAATCCTCTCTGAAGATTGTAGTTGGACGCAGTGGAATTTGCCTTTTCCAGTGTGTCTTCTACGTGTTTTTTTTTGCTGCTGCACACTGGGTAGTGTACTCTCCCAAAATGCTTCTCAGAATGTTCGTCCAGAGGGTATGTGACAATTGCATACAATTGCATAGAAGGCCACTTTGGCAGTTCTCTGCAGTCGGAACAGAGATGCCCCTGAAGTCATGTAGTCAATGTAGTCACTAGATACAGCATGGGATCTTCCATCTGCCGACAGCGCCATTTGACGAGTTGAACCAGGCAGTGAAGTGGCCAACGCCAGTGATATTTGGTCATGCGAGTCATGTTCATTCAGTACTGTCGCTTCCGAATATGAAGGTGCTTTTCTGCGGTCCAGATGTTGGTACACTGCTCAGAGGTCAACGGTCTTGTGGCTTGGCAGGTTTTACCAACAGGGAACCAACGGCTTGCTCTTTATTTTGGGCTTATTGTTTCTTGACATTTTGCCTTGAAAGCTATTCAGAGAATCTTGCAAACTTTTTGCATCGGAAGCTTCTGGACCTTTTGGGTGCGGAAACGATTCAAATGGTTTTCAACTTGCCGGCCCAGATTTTTCAAGCCCTGGGTGAATCGCGAGTATCATCTTGGAAGCGGTTCGGAACAGTTCCGAAGGGTTTTCCAAGCGGTTTCTGACGGTGTCTGTGTCAGTTGGAAGCCGTTGGACCGAAGGGTCAGGAGCGGTTTCTGGGGATGGTGCGGACCCCGTAAATTAGATGATTCGATCGTAGCCGCGTAGCCTGCCAAAGTTGTCCGTTTCGGGTGCTCACTTCAACGCCTCCGAAGAATTCAAGAGCCAAAAACTTCCACTTGAAAATAGATTCCAAGATTTCCTAAATGGCTCCTAGGCCGTTCTCAGGCAACAAACAAAGAGACAGCCGGTCATTGAGAAAAGAGCCGACATCGCAAGACTTATCGGGATGTGAACTTGAGAGGACACATCCAGTAGTCTGTAAATTTGATAGTAGTCTACTAATCACCAACGTTGAATGATGTTCGGCCATTCTCCAAACTTCGCTGTTCGTTTTTTGCTATTTCCAAGGTATTGAAATTGCCAACGTCAACTGGACTCTACGACTTTTTTCTTGTCAGAGGATGTTTCCAGAGCCATAACCCCAGCAACCCATTGCGGCAGCGTAGATCTTGGCCATTTGCCCAGCTGATGTCAGTGCCACTGGAGGGACCCAAGACGGGATTCTGATGGATGCCTGTTGATGCACGGCTCACTGAAAGGTAGACTTGGAAAACTTGGCAACGGTGCATCCCCCAGATGCAATGGACAAATTATCACTGGCAATGGGTTCTAGCATGTTGGAAGAGTCTAAGGCGCTGCGGGGTTCCGAAATGTTTTGCCGGAACACCGTTTGATGGCAGGTCCCTTGCAGCAACTTGAACTGACTGACCGGAAGATTGTGAGACATCCAACTTTCTGCCCTGACTGCCCCAAGTGCCTGTTGAATGAAATCGTGAACCACCTCCTTGGCTTTTCACCTTAGCATATTGCCAGATCCGCAGGTTCATTTGTTCATATTTGTTCAGTGGCCCCTTGACGTGGCACCTGAGTCAAGAAAAGACAGTGGCGCGTTGTCCCATCCTGAGCAAGTCCGAAATTCCGAAACAGCCCAGGGCCGGTGTTGCTGTAACGGTTGTGGCATGACGGATGTGCCGCTGTGCGCCGCTGTGCCAGGATCTCTGCAGCTGGTACTCAGTTGGCCGGCTACCCAATCGCCCATAGAACCGAGGCATGTCATGAGGTAAGTCCCGTCAATCGAACTGTGGCCTCACGATGACACGCATTCCAGGCGAACACACTGTGTCACTTGGGCCAGGAATGGGCGCATTTGGGTTGCAGTCCCATGGTAGCAGGTGATGCTTTGATTTTAGTAAGGCTCTACGCCAAAGCTTGCCAGCAGCATTCTGCAGGCAGAATCGGAGCTTGGGAAAAGGTGTCACTCTCCCGATCTGCCTGGTGTTCTGTGCCCTTGATACTTCGGAGGGGCCGTCGTTGAAGTGGACCTCATTTGTCCTTGCTGGGCACTGCATGGGCACTGCACCGGATGCGGCAGTTGGTGCCAAACCTGCTGCAGTAGTGGTGTCCGTGGACAGTGGCCTGGTTGCTGGTGCATGGGGTCCAAGATGACCCACAAATGAGGGATGATTCTTATGATGATCATTGTGTGGGTCAGGTTACAAACAACTGTGAATCAGCGTGTTACCACCAAACGTTTCTAAGATTAGATTCTAAGGTTAGCAACTGGCCGGTGATTTTGGTTGCCAATCATCGCATTTGACCCATCTGGTGGCCTCCCAGGAATGTCTTTCAGTGTGCACGTTGGACCTGACCGTGATGGTGTGACAGGCTGCGATGAGGTGCTGTAGCTGCTGTAGCTGCTGAGTGACCCAGTGGCTTTGGAATCTGCAGATTGGCTGGACATACTCAGATGATCTCAGATGGAGGCCTGATGATCTATCAAACTGGTCAGTTTTGAGAGGAGGCCCAGCTAGTTTCTATGGGACAATTTGAAGCGACGTGCAGATGGGGTGGAGTCCATAGCTCCCAGCTTTCAAAGTCACAAATGGTTTGTGACACATGCTCTTCTCAAATACTATGCTGATGGGGACAGATAATTTCACCAAAGCGTGACATGACTTTCTTGTTTCACGGGCTGTATCAAGAACTGTCAAGACACTTGTGCCACTTGGGAAATAGTTTTCCTGCCCTCGTGACATTGACTGGATCCCTCGTCAGCCCAGAGGGTGTGGCAGGTGTGGCCCCTGGCCCCTTGCTGCGGGTGCCATCTGGGACAATTAAGGGTCAGTGGTGCACGTTTTGATTCGTCAAACCTGATACCGTTTCAGAATTTGAACTGAGGACAGTGAAGTTAACCTCCCCCCTTTTTCGTCCTAGAGCGACTTCGACATTCATTAGCTTTCGAAAGATCTTAGACTCCCAGATCCAACTTGGGGTCGCATGGACCGGTCCTGGTGACGCCATGGATGCTGAGTGACGCAGAGCCAGGTGCTGACTTTCCCAGCGTCAGAAAAATCAGATAACAGAAACAGGTTTTTACCCTCCAGATCTTCCAGATCCTGCTGGGCACATCAAGTCAGATCACCGCAGCTACCAACTAACAAAAGAGCGATCTCCGCATCTCAAGAGGCAACGGTTGGCTTTGTAAGTGCGAGGTTGGTGCGTTGCAGAGCCCCAGATGGCTTTGGAATCACGTTCACCACAGACTCAGCTCAGTTTGACTGTTGTGCTTGGGTTCTTGCTGGCCTTGTGATGCAGCGATCTCCGCATGGTGCCATGTGTGATGTTTTTTTCCCCTTGAGAGGTCTGAAGATTGCTGTGGGCTGCAAACTTGGGTTGGTCTGATTTCCAGAGCACAGGTGTGCCAAAACCGGAGATTTGATGATTCTCAGGCATAGTGAGAGCTGGCTTTCAACTTAAAGATTCAAGGTCGGCCCTGATTTGATGCCTCACAGCCCCACCTAACCTTCCACGTTTCACGAGCAAACATGCCATGGGTTTCACGCGAACTTTGCAGGTCGCACGGGTCACACGCAATCCAAACAGTTGTGAAGCTTCGAGCGTCGATGTCACTCGAGGGATGAAGCCACTTGCCATTTTTAATGAAGCCACCGGTTCTCACAGCTGTCGAAACAACATGCGCAACATGGGTCCTGTGCGTTCAGACATTTAAGTTCCACCATCATTGCATTCCAGCTGTCACTCTTGAGGGCTTGATGTGTGCCAGAGACTGGTCCTACAGGCTCCAAAGCTTGGATATACAGTCTTAAACACAATGCGCGGAGTTTAATCTGACTGAAACTGCCATCAGCTTCAAGTTGAATTTCAACAATCTTACAACAGAGGGCAAGAACTCTTGATTTCCAGTGGCACTGCAAGTGTTGCCTTCAGAGGCAGTGGCCACGAGACATTTTGAAGCTCTTCGTGCCAGCTATATCGCATGACTCTACCTTTTGCGACCAACTCTCAAAAGGACCTAGAGCAGGGTACGCTCAAAATGTCGCACAGTTTAGCTTGGAAGCCCGGTGTGAATGATGGGTATCCAATGAAGAGAATTCTATTTTTTTCGATAAAATCTTCCTCCCAAAATGGCGCATGTTTTTGTAGCATCAACCGTGTATTCCCAAATCCTTCGTCTTAGCTCACCATAGCTTGAGTTGCCATTCTTGTCTGCAACTCAGAAGCTGAATGTGACCGGATAAAGGTCTGGCATATCAAAGGTTAAATTTTAGGAGGTGCTTAGCCAGAAGACCCAGCTTCGAGATTGGCAGACGGGTCATTTTTTGAAATCAAAGTCTTGGATCCAGACGCTCATTGCCACCGCCACCATGGGATCCGAAGCGACAAGAGATGGAGCAACAGCATCACTGGAGGGGTGATCCAGTTCTGGGGCGAGTGAGTTTTGAAGCCATTTCCTGTGATGTGGAAATGCTTCACTTTCTGGGCACTCAAAAAAATTCGGACCTCCATTCCCAAAATTTATGGGATTATTCCCCCCATGAATTTTGCCATAACTGGGGGCCCATCCCCCATTTTGAGAGACGCCGCTTTGGGGTTCAGCATTTTGAGGCCACTTGAGCTACAGAGCCAAGTGGTGCCAAGTATCCCGATCCCTGTACAGCTCTGTGAAGGAGATGCCTTTTCGGCCCATTTTTTTGGGAGTTTCTACCAACCAACCAAACTTGGGAGGGTTTCCGTGAAACTCGGGTCCCGAGTCCTCTGAAGAGGGGGGGAACTCCTTCAACTGGCTCATATATGTTTTCGGACGGCTCAAAGCCATCCAGTGCATTTGCTTGGCACTTGCTTCGCACCACAATGACAGATCGAAGTTGCCCTGTGTGCATCAACATGGTCGGCCTTTGCTTGTGCCCTTGACGCACAAAAAGGAAAGCGCACTGGCTATGAGGATGGATCGAATCCAATGTTGGAGCGTATCCAGGTTTGCCGAAAACATCATAATTAGGCTGTAAAACGAGTTAGGAACACCCCGAGAAAGAGGTAGGCATCTCATGTAACGCATTTAGCTACTAAAAGCAAGCACGGCGTTGGAAAACGAGGTCAGACCCCAAAAAACGCTACGGGACTGGAGAACGAGGTAGGAACACTTCGTCAATTGCGTTATGTACCAAATAAAGTCCGCGGCTCAGCTGTCCTGGGATGACCTGAGAGGAATCACTCTGAAAATAACCTCAAGAACCGGTTGAGCTTCACATCTCCAACGAAGCATTGCACCTCGAGCCCTTTGCCCTTTGCCACCTGTCTTGTTTGCACCTCGAGCAGGGCAGGGGCTCGACCCCTTCGGCCACTCCATTAAAAAAGCCCGGTTGGACCTATCGGTAGGACCCGCTTGCTGTCGCAAGAAATTGAGCCACAGAAAATGACTGGAAACATCACAGGTTTGATCTACAGATCCCGGTCGCGAAAAGCACAGAGGGATGCCCCTGCATGGAACGTGTTGGCGCATAGAGCGAATCTCGCGTGACTCGATCTTCTGGAAATGGCCTCAAACAACCTGTGTTGACAACTTCTCCGAAAGCTCGAAAGCTGATGGGCTTTCGCGGCTTTCCTCTCTTGGCATGAAAAAGGCAGCGGAGCTAAAGTAAATAGATACCCCGTGCGTTGCAAGGTCTGGACGTCTCAGGTGATGTGCTAGCTGCTCAAGTGATCTAAGTATCCCTACCCTCTTAAAAATGGAATTGGAGGGGGGGGGAGTCGTACTGAAATTTCATTTTAAAATTCCATTTTTGCAATCATGTTTTCTCAATGATCAATATTCCTCATCATTCCATGTCAATGGCAAGCAGGTGAAAATTAAATACTTGCGCTTAGCTCCGGAGGAGCTAAGCACATGTCAGACTGAAGCAGCACATGCGTAGGGATGGCATCCCTCCAAAAATTTGCGCTGCCGTGATCATACTTGCGCTTAGCTCCTCCGGAGCTAAGCGCAAGTATTTTCAAACCAGTGCCCAAGGCTTGTTAAGAAATGTTACTTTACAATTCCATTTGAGGGGTTGGATCACTATCCCAGGGTTTCCAAGCAAAAAAAAATGGAATTCGACAGGTTGGTTTTGTCCCCCCGCCCTCCCCCTCTATAGGGGTAGGGATATCTAAGTGATCTAAGCTCTTGAAACCACTCGGGGCCTTACCACACTCCAGTTCCGTGGGCTTGGAAGTCGGATGAATTCCTCACCACGGACCACGTCTCGCGGAACCTTTGTTTACCAGTCGCTTCGCGGAAGACTGCTGCTCTCCAGGTTGGCACAGATGCAAGTCAACACAGATGCATCCGCGGAAGCCAAAACCCACACTGTGGAAGATGTGCAGAACCTTTTGCGAAAGCGATTCGGAGTATACAGGAATCGTCAGAGGGTGTTGAACACCGCTCACTTTTAGATCCATAAACCGGACGCACCAAAGAATGCCACAGATATGATCCCTTGATGAATCCAACTCGTTTTTGTCGTTTTTGAGGAGCCAGCAGGTTTTTGTGTCACGTTGAAAGCTGCCCAATGCAAAGCTGCCCAATGCGACGCGACCTGTCCACGCTCCCAACAGCACCTGCAGTGTCTCAAGAAGCTCGCTAGGAGCTGTCAGTGCGGCCAGAGCCCTATGACTTGGAGCCCAAAATTGGTCACAAAAAATCATCGAAAGTAGGATGAAACTAAGCATGGAACGTAAATTGATGTAAGCATGCCCATTTAATCCGTTCCTGTCAAACTTTGACCCATCTCTGGATCACCCAAAAATCACTGCGACAAGCTGCGCCAGTGGAAGGTGCACCAGGTAACCCCTGTGACCCGTTTGAAAAGTCCTGACGAGTGGCAAATTGATGCGGTTGGCAGCACAGAAAAGCAGGACTATATCGTGCCGAGCTTGACAACTGCCCAAAATTGAAATCGAAACCATGATGTCGAGAACAAGGAGAATGGATGTGAAATAGCTGTATCCGTCTTGAGGCTCTCTGAAATCATTTCGCAGCTTGGCAAAACTTAGCACGGCCAGCGAGAGATAGACAGAAACCCCAGTGTTGCCATGCTTGCCACTTCTGACAGCCCGCAGGATGCCCGCGATTTCCAGAGGTCTGCGGATCTTCCAGCGAAAATGGGAGGCGCCATTCTGCCAGTAGATCACTGTATTCTTCGATGGAATGCTGTCGACAAGTTACAGGGGGCTGCACTGATGGTGCAAGCTTCTGATAAGCTTCCCGCAAGCATTCTCTTCGCACAAGCTCCATACCCATAATTGTTCAAGCGTAATCTGATAGGCCATGATCTCGCGTCGTCACCTTTTTCAAAAACACTAAGAACACGAGTCGGAGGCCCGCTGAAGATTTCGCCTCTGGATGGAGCCTGCCTTTCACCAAGAGTTGGAGTCAGGACTTAGATAACCGAGTCCGATATCCATAATGGCTGAGTCAGACATGGACAGACATGGTTGCAGAATGTTGCAGAATCAAACAAAGACACACCCATAAGCAGAGATCCAATGAAAAGTCAGCCGCTGTAGCGTGACAGTTATTATTTAGGTCAATTCTTGTTCCAATCACATCAGTACCTGACTCATTTAGCATTTTCTAACTCACCCAATGACTCATGTATGACTCGGCTGTTGTGCCTGTCACAGCTGACCTGACTCACCCGTCACCCTCACCAAGCAGAAGCTTGAAGCTGCGGCACACGGGCACGCTGGTGCAATATCATGCTGAACATTTCGCAGGGAAGGGTTTTTGATAAGTGATAGAAAATCACAGTGTCCCCATCTATAATCAACCCTTTTTGATCCAAACAATCCAACGGGATTGAAACCACCTACCGGAAACGACCTCCAGTCGTTGAAGAACACATTGCCAACGTAACACTGCGGTAGTCTGGATGCGCCTTGCGATCTTCGAGCTGCTTGGGGCAGTTGATTGCTTGTACAGCTCAGCTGATTTCAGGAGTTTGCTGCTAATAAGGTCAGCTTATTTCAGGATGGGTCCATCGTGAAGGCTGGCTTGGTGGATGATCGAAGCACAACTCCGGACGTGAAATCTCCCAGTCGTAGATTCATGATCAACAAAAACACACGCTTCGACACACATTGCAGCAGATTTTCAGACATTGAATGGAGCTGAGCTATGCAATTGCAGATAGTGCAGGCTTTTCTGATGCTGAGGTTTGCAGCCATGATTTTTTTAGCTCCGATTTTCTCTCGAGAAACGACAGATTTGCCCTAGACATGAGGTAGAAAAAATGGATGTTCAATCCAATTTGTAGTTGTGTATGCTTTGTATCGTGGTCAAAAGGGATATGTTTTTGCTTGAGCAAACACCTAGCCCCGTTACAAACGCATGTCACAAACAAATGCAATCTAAAATCCAGTGGCAGTTATGTAGATACAGTGGCAGTTAGACTTGGAGATGTGACCGAATACAATTTCGGGTCCGACCTCACCCTTTTGCTCTGCTCTGTTGGTCCGTGTTGCCCTGGAGAATTTAGACCAAGTGGCAGCCTGAAGCAACACTGAAGCGGTTGTATTTGTCAGTAACGTTTAAGCTTTGTTGGAATCCAGAAGCAAGTCTTTAGAGAGTCAGCACCATCACTATGAGGACTTTTGCCTGAAAAAGAGTGCCGTGGATGGAAACTGCCGCCAGACCAGAGCTTGTTTCTGAATATGACTTGCCTGCAAACTGAAGGGGCAAATGAACGCAAGGTCATCGTAATGTCTTGGTGCGCCACTTGGGACTTGGGCAGCATTTTCTGTATACATCAAGGAGTCCATACAAGAGGGAAACTCATGCAAGTTGCGCCCACATGCGCGTTCCGTGGAATGGGACACAAGTGCATGGACTTGAGCCAGGGTGCCTGCTGTCAACTTATGATCTGAAAAGTTGCACCCATGTTTTCCGATGAAGGAAACAGATCAATTGCCTCAAAGCACTTGCCATACCTGAAAAAACTTTATGTCGCTTGTTCCAGCTAGTAGTGAGCACTTTTACCGAGAAAACATGAGCGCGGTCCTTGACTGTCTTCATTGCAGAATGGCAAACAAGACCCAGTGGACAAGCATGATAGTGCGACAAAGCACTTGGTATCCTTGAAAAGAGCCCAGGTTTGCTGCTACTACAAGCAGATCAGCACTTGAAGACACCACTACAAAGCAAGATACAGCAGACATGTCCACAACACTTTTATCAAACGTGAACATACACAATAGCACAGTGGACTGGTGTGCCAGCAGGTTGAGATCTGAACGAGTACGTTCTGTGCTTGCAGCCGAACGCCTGTGTGTCAGCATGCCGCATGTTCCAGCATTGCTTCGACGGTTTTCTACTTGCCCAATTTGTGCTTGACTTCCCCGAGAGTCTTAAGCCATCAGGGAAGCGCAATGGTCCGACAAAACACTTGGCATGCTTGAGTTTTCAGGCTGGAGTTTGCTGTTGTGAACAGAGCATCAATTGAAGACACCACTACGAACGAAGATCCAGCAGACGGGTCCACAGAACCTGCATCATGAGCATTGGTAGTGAGAGTCTTAGACACACAATTGTTCAGTTGCATCTTACTGCCTTTCACAGCAACGGGGTATTGACATGTCCTGAAATCATAGAATGTTTTTGCAGTCAAAACCCTTCCAGATCGCAACACAGTCGGCAAAAAAATATGACTGTGAGCACAACGTTGACTGAAGAGAAGAGGGCAAGGTTCGAAAACCAAGCCCGTCTTAGGTGCAACAGACCTTTCACCACTAGGCTAGTTGAACAGTGATTTGTCCAGTTTGCCTTGCTTCTGATGGTAGTTCTAAGCTTGCAGTTTTGATGCAAATGATAAAGCTTTCCCTTCAAAAAGCAGAACGCATTGACTGATAGTTTGGATGTCAAACGTGAACATACACAATAGCACAGTGGACTGGTGTGCCAGCAGGTTGAGATCTGAACGAGTACGTTCTGTGCTTGCAGCCGAACGCCTGTGTGTCAGCATGCCGCATGTTCCAGCATTGCTTCGACGGTTTTCTACTTGCCCAATTTGTGCTTGACTTCCCCGAGAGTCTTAAGCCATCAGGGAAGCGCAATGGTCCGACAAAACACTTGGCATGCTTGAGTTTTCAGGCTGGAGTTTGCTGTTATGAACAGAGCATCAATTGAAGACACCACTACGAACGAAGATCCAGCAGACGGGTCCACAGAACCTGCATCATGAGCATTGGTAGTGAGAGTCTTAGACACGCAATTGTTCAGTTGCGTCTTATTGCCTTCCGACACAAACGTTCATGAATAGTTTTTAAGCAATAGCCAATAGTTATGTCCTTGCAGTCACAGCAAGTGCGAACATTTCCTCATCATAACACAGCTGGCAAAGTCGTGAGTATCAAGCCATCAGGGAAGTCTCATGGTTCGATAAGCAATTGGCATGCTTGAGGAACCCTGGAGTTTGCCGTGTGCAGTGAAAATCCAACAAATTTGTCCACATGAGTAGCAGAAGTTCTATCCTATTTAATGACATGCGTATCTGCAGGTGCAGTTGTGTTTCACTGCCTTTCACAGCAGAAGGTTTATATGACATGTCCTGAAATTGCAAGGTGTTTTTGCAGTCCAAATAAACGTACAGATGTCCAAATCACAACCCAGCCGGCAAAGTCGTGACTGCGAGCACATGAGCCACGTTCTAAACCCTTGTGTTCATGTTAAGCAAGGGGCCCCTTGTAGGGGTGTGGCGTAAGCAAAACTGTGGTGCGCGTCTGCCAGCGTAATCTCCGCGTAAGAAACAGATATGCGCGTAAGCAAAACCTGTGCGCGCGTAAGCAAAACGTAAGCAATGGCGCAAGCATTTCCTTATTTGGTGCCAGGATGTAAGACATTTAGAACATGGCTCACATGAATATTGACTAACTGAAGAAAAGAGGATTAGATTTGAAAACGATCCGCATGTCTCGCAAAACCACAAAAACGCCAGTGGCTTGCTAGTTCCACAGTGATATGTCCACAGTGCCTTGAGGTCGATAGTGCCTAGTGTGCAGCGATGCCCATGAGAATGATGAGAATGCTATCCCCTAGTGTTCCAGCATTGCTTCGGCGGTTTTCAAATGTTTTCTACTTGCCCAAATTTTGCTTGAATTCTGCCTGAGTCTTGAAGCTGGAGTTTGCTGCTAGGAACAGAGCATAACTTGAAGACACCACTACGAACAAAGCACGTCTCGGATGCAACAGACCTTTCACCACTGAGCTAGTTGAAGCGTCCTTTATACACAGTGCTTTGCTTTTGATCTTTCCAAACTTTGATGCACCCGCTTTGCGCTCAAAAGGCAGAACATGTCCACTACGAAAAAGTACACTGAACTTGTGTGCCGCCAGGTTGAGATCTGAACGAGTACGTTCTGTGCTTGCAGCCGAACGCCTGTGTGTCAGCATGCCGCATGTTCCAGCATTGCTTCGACGGTTTTCTACTTGCCCAATTTGTGCTTGACTTCCCCGAGGGTCTTAAGCCATCAGGGAAGCGCAATGGTCCGACAAAACACTTGGCATGCTTGAGTTTTCAGGCTGGAGTTTGCTGTTGTGAACAGAGCATCAATTGAAGACACCACTACGAACGAAGATCCAGCAGACGGGTCCACAGAACCTGCATCATGAGCATTGGTAGTGAGAGTCTTAGACACGCAATTGTTCAGTTGCATCTCATTGCCTTCCACAGCAAAAGATTTATGACATGCCCTGAAATGGCAGGGTGTTTTTGCAGGCAAAACAGCGGTGCAGATTTCCAAATCACAATACAGTCGGCAAAGTTGCGAGCACAAGAACAACGGCTGTTTAATGAGAAGAGGGCCAGATTTGGAAACCAAGGACGTTTCGGATGCAACAGACCTTTCACCACTGAGCTAGTTGAAGCGTCCTTTATACACAGTGCTTTGCTTTTGATCTTTCCAAACTTTTAGTTTTGATGCTTTGATGCACCTGCTTTGCGCTCAAAAAGCAGAACATGTCTACGAAAAAGTACACTGAACTTGTCAATCAGCGGGATCATCTAGGAACCCCCCTGCCTTTTTGGGTTTTGTGAGTGTCAAGCTGCCCATTCCAGCCAGCTCCCACGGTGGGGTCATCAGTCGACCCGCGACGTGACGTGACCCCGGCGCCAAATCAAACCCCTACACTTGCAGACACACAATAATTTCTTGCATGAATCCAAGCGAATGAAGACTTGATGAATCCATCCTAAGATTGGTCGGAAATAGCCTCACAAGCGAGTTCCGTGTCTTTTTGGGATGCACAGATTTGGAGAAGAGCGGGAAGCCTTGCGAAGCCTAATCTGTAGGCAGCAATAGATTTTTACAGGAAGGCTCTTCGCGTAGGCTACGTTACACGTAAAGTGATATTAAAGGACCAAGGCACCCTTCCGGTCCTGGGAAGGCGAAGGCCAGACGTAAGCATTTGCGAAGGCCTCTTGGAGTGTGTAGGGCTTAGGCACCCAAGAAAAACAGCACTCACTTCGTGTTTGGCAGGGATTAGCAAACCATAACAATTTGACAAAGCACTTGGCATGCTTGAAGAACAATGGAGCTTGCTGCCTCCATGAACATAGCATCATTTGGAGAGAATGGCGAAACTCCCGTCCAACACAGTAGCTTGGAGCACCGTCGAGCAACAAGGTACATTTCGACGTGCAAAACGATACATGAATCCCCAGAAAACGATGACACAGAAGCAATGTTTGATGTGGAACCCACAATGTCTTCCAGCAAGCAGGTGGAGCCCTCCATATGAGATGTATTGTAATTTGTTTGGTTTCATGTCTACCAGGGATGATAAGAGGTTTCCATTTCAGCTTTCTTTTGTTGACCCTTTCCACAAAATCTTTCCGTTTTTGAACGATAATCAAAACGATAACGACATGTGCTTCGATGGATGACTTGCCGAGAGTACACAAAAGCCAGCTGGCCCAGCGGCCCAGCGGCCCAGAGGCCACGACCTGCTGGCCAGCTGGGCCTGCGCTAAGCAGGGGTTTAAGTTGAGGCAATCAGGATATATAAAATTATGTAGTGAACTCCCAAACATGTGCACATCGCTGATTTGAATTGACTACCGCAAACCAAGATTCAGCAGGTGTGTCCACAAAATTTTCATTTGAGCATCCGTAGATCAATGGTGTAAGGCTTATTTGAAGACATTAGAATGTCCGATTGAGCCTTGCTGCGTTGCATAGCAGAGGTTCACATAGCATGCCCCAATCCGCATTCAAGATGATATTGTACAAGGATTGCGAACTGGAGCTTGGTGTGCTATCGCAGCCCAATGTGGTCGGCATGAGCCTCGTGAGCGTATGAAAACTCCCCGATAATAGAGAAGCGAGCCAGATTTGAAACCCAAGCATGTCTTGGGTGGAACAGACCTTTCGCCATTTGGCTTGGTGAACAGGTACTACTGTACTACCTTGTTTGGTCTTCTTTGAAGTAGAAAGCCAGGGCAAGTAAACTTGAGAGCAGAGGGCATCGGCTGATTGATACTTTTGCCAGAACTGGCGGCCATCAAAAAATGTAAATGTGCATTTGCAGGCTAGCTTCGCGAGTTTTATGGCCAAACCATGAATGTTTTACTTTGAAGTCACAGGGCGACCAAGCCAATTCGCTGGCCCTGTTTCGTATGTTGAGTTTCCCCAATTTCTCGATCCGGAAACGGAAACCGGCCTGTGCACTTCGTGCACTTGACCTGGGGAGAGTTGAGAGACTCTAAGTTGCACTAGTCACTAGTTTTTCACGATAAGGCTTGGTGTCCTGGTGGTAATTCCCCAAACAGTGTGTCTACACTAAGGGTTTCTTACGGTAAGTGTAAAGGCCGGTGCTTGATCAGGGTGCTCCAGCTGGGCCGCGGCACTTTTCGTGTCAATTTCCGAAAAAAAAATGGCTCTTGTGACACAGAGAGTTTTTTTCCCCGTTGTTGTGGCGCGACCGTTTTCCTGTAACTTTCCGTACACACATATGACATGTGCATGTATACATATATGTATACGTATTATTAGAATTATGATGAATTATACTGTATACTACACATCTATAGCCCGGTTTACAACAAGAATTTTGATCCAGATCGTATCAGATCGTGCTGACTAAGGAGACACTGCGCTCAAAGAGGTGCTGCTGATGCTGGGACCGGGTCATCTCTGAATCTAAAAAGTTGCGCTCCGAACGGCAGTTGATTGGGAGGTGTACAAGTCGAACTTGGCGATTGGGGGATTCATGGGGATTCATGGGGATTCATGATCGTGAACAGGTCTTGATCCAAGTATGCAGTGGACCAAATTCAATGTTTGAGTAGGACATGAAGTTTCCATGATGTGATGTGCAGCTCAGGGGTCCTGAAGTGTTGCTTCTTGCGCAGGCCCACTGTCTTGATCCGTCATTGAGCAATGCCTTGTTTACTGAACATTCCAGCATTCCAGTTTATGAACAACAACTGGAACATCACATCACATGTCATCTCCGCTTGCATTTTCAGAGACAGATCTTTTCGCTGGGGGCTTTGTTTTTGACCTTATTACGACAGGGTTGTCCGCGGGCCACGGTTGATGGAGCTACCTACCGTCTTGAGTGAATGGCTGGCCACCTTGTGCAACTGGGACCCTTGAGGTTGGTGGTGCAGCAGATGTCTTCCGAATTTTCTTGGGTGGTGAGCCTTTATTTTTTCCCCTAACAGAGTTTGCTTAGGGCCTAGAAGTCTCAGCCCAGACAAAGCTTCGGTGCAGTTGCTGGTGCATGTTTCGGGCTGGTTGCGGGAGTGGCACATCCGGTGGTGTGGGTTCCGAGATGGTTCTGCAGATTTTGGTACCGGTTGCGGCTTGGTTCTGGGTAGTTCCGGAGATTTTGGTGGTTCCGGTGTCGGTTCTGGAATGGTGTTCACTGGCTGCTGTCACGCTTTCCTATCACCACTTTCGTGTTGGGGATACCACCTGGGTTTATGTTTCTATGGTCATGACATGACACTTGACCGAGTTGACCAGTGAAAGGCTCGAACAAACCGGCAAAGACATTTTGACCCTGCGTAGCACATGGCTATGAATCAAGAACTTGGTACTCATAATACCCATCCTTCACATCAAAATAGCTGGAGGTCTTGTGGATTTTCATCCTGTTGTATTACTGCTATTGGGAAAATCATGACCCACCCATGCCTGACATGGACCAAAATGGCCAACACTGCCAGTGGGATTGAAGCACACCAAGTCTTCATTTAGATAGGAAAAGGATGATGAGTCTAGGGAAAGTGGATTCCTGACTGGCGTTTTTACATTTTCGACACATTTTCAACCTGGATATTTTGGATGCTGATCCCAGCTGACAGGCACATATACAGTATATGATGTGCCAGTACATGTGTGGTGCTCTGGGCTGTGTTGGAGCAGAGAAGTGGAAGCTGTTTCACTTAGAGGGACGCCGGGGAGACAAAGGGAGTCAGGAGACAAATTCGACACCGACAGCCAAGACAGAAGGGAGAGAGAGACAAGGCGGCAGGAGAAGCCAAGAGAAGCCCGAACGAAATTCACCAAGGAGGAGGGGAGGGAACCGAGACCGAAGGCAGACAGAAGGACAGAAGGGATACAAGCTTGGGAAGCAGAGTGGCAGTGACAAATTTACTGAGTCGTCCACAACGAAACTCAGCCTCCGGCCTATTGAGAAGTAAGAACCACCATAGCTGACGTTATTTGGACAAAAACGGGACATATCATCCTCTACATCCATATCCTCAAACACGGGACATCTCATAGTTATCTTATAGTTATCTCATGTATGCTCCAAGTTTTGAAGCCCCCCATTCTGTAACAGGCCGGCCCATCTTCCTGATGCCCAGGTAACAGGGGCCATGTCAGCCGCGGCTGTGTCAGCCATGGCCAATGGTGTCAGCCGTTGGCGGCTCATGCAGCCAGCCCTTCTGCTACGTGTCAGATAAGGCGCTGACGGCCTGTCTGAATCAACGTGGCACCTGGGCCACCTACTTAGATGAGGGCAATGCTAGCAATGGTTGGCTGGATAGCTGTGCCATACCTTCAGGGAGTAGATCTGAGATTCTTATCTTTTCGTTTGAAAGGAAATCATCTAGTGTTAGCCATGGTCAGGAAGGTATGGTTCAAATTTTATTACCCGCCATTGGATAGTCTCTAGGGATGATGGTCCAGAACATCTTCAAACCGAGCCGAGCCTCCTATTACTTCAGTATTCAAACACCTCCGTTTCGCTTCATCCTCGTTTAGACAGCAACGTAAAAAGCTGCGCTTGAGGCAAGTATGGGAGATGGAGAGACATAGTGAGCATTCTGGAGGACAGCCACCGAATGCCAGGCTATACCTTGGGTTGTTTGTTGATTCATGGGTCCACCGCGAAAAAACCATCCACTTCCAAAGCAGAATGATCCTTTCCTGTGAAGAAAACTACTTAACTACAGTTTCCTGTCAAGTTTCCTCGAAGCGATTTGATCTACTTCAAGTTTTCCATGGTCCCACCGAAGGAAACTGCAATTCAGAGACTTCGACCCAACTGCATCTCCACAAATGCCGCGCTCTCGGCTTTCTCGCGAAGTTCGAGGCGCTGCTCCAGACAGGGAAAGTTATGGGGTGAGTTTTTGAAGATTTCGGAACCACCCTTTTCTGAAGTCTCCTTATTTCACAGGGATTATAGACCTTTTTTTTGAGTTTCAGCCACCTTTATTGGGATTTTGGTCAAAACAAACTTGGTTGATTAATTGGATGGGTAGCATTGCAGTAGTTCAGCACTTTTGGGGTGACCCTTAACAAATGAACCTGGATGAGCCCGAAGAGCAGTGTCTAATCCAGGTATCCCAATTCATTCACCTTATCTCAGCCAGGAACTATTCTTGCCAGGCTTAACAGGCTTAACGGCTTAACATATAACTACATATGGCTACATGTGCCATGGACAAAAGTTGGGTAGCCACTGGGCCAAAGCCTCCACCCCGCATGGTCAGACTGGCAGCGTCCTGTCTCAATGACATTCGCGCCGCAGTTTTTTTGTACACCTGGTTTCCAAACTCACCTTGGGATGTTATTGTCTGCCTGTTGTTCCACTTTGTCCGTGGGTGGTGTGGCATCGGTTGGTTTAATCACGTACAATTTCATTGTCCTAAAGCAAGCTTTCCACAACCATATTTCCTTGTTGCCCTTGAGATTTGCGATGGCTTTCGTTGTTATCTCCATGCTCTTTGTTTCAATGGAGGGTGCTTGTTTCTGGTTTGACCCGTCTGCAATTTGGTGTGCAATGGTTTTGGATGATGCGGTGAATATTCCTGCGATGGTATGGTGACTTTCGCCACATGAACTTTTGACTTGCAGAGTGCTCGCAGTGGAAAAGCTTACGTGCCTGTGGTTCTTAGACTCCTTATTCGGGTATATGCAGGTGCTTTTTTTGCCAATGACTTGACATCATTGCAATTGACTGTGATTGTCGGAAAGTTGTTCTGATTGCCTTCGCAGCCTGCTGCAATTTAACATATATAAAAACGTCAGCCATGCTGATCTCGGTCAACGCCGTTTTGGTGTACTGCCCTCATGTACTGTGTGATTGGCCAAGGGGCCGTGGCGTGATGCCGTGACTTTCCTGGAATTATTCTTTCGCCTTGTCAGTGGGTTTGCCTTCTGTGCTATTTGTGTCACGTGTCAAGTACTCACTCCCAGTGCTTGGGTTTTGCCATGGTTGTGATCGCCTGCTTCATGCCCTCTGTCAAAAGTTGGGTTTTATATTTATGTGTATATATATATATACTGTATGTATATATATATAATATTATATATATATTATACTGTATATATATATATATTATATAATAAATTATATATATATGGGAGGAGAATTACGCTGCCTTGAATAGGCACTTGTAATGGTCAATAAAAGGAAGTCCTGGTGATGGTGGGGTGACCATATTGTGACCATGGCTATCGGATTGGTTGAAACCGCAAATTGCCTTCCAAAACTAGATGGGCTAGTACTGAACTCATCGATTTTCTGGGTTGGTATGCAATTCTTGAGCCCGAACCATGTCTGTCTCTAAATCAAATATCTGCATCTTTATTGATCTCTATTTCGATATCTGCATCTACATCTATCTCCATCTACCTACTTCTAGTTGCTTCCATCTACATTTGCCTACTTCTATTCACATCTATCTACTATATAGATCAATCTATACAAGCCTATGTGTGCAATATCTTATTAACATCTACATATGTATCTTGATGTACAACACATCTATCTATCGATCGATTGATTCATCGATCCTTTTACATATCGAAACATATTCATACGTATCTGAAATAAAACAACATAAAACAACTGTACGATATGCAACCGTAGGGTACCGTACGTATGGTCACATAGACGTTACCATAGACTCAGGTGGTCCTGGACACTCTGCTACTTTCACTATTTGGAGATCGACATGATCGACATGGTCACCTGTGGCACCGTGATCCATGCCCTGGGGCTTGGAGGTGCCTTAAGAGATTTCTTCTTAGCGCAGATATAAAATCTCTATATTGAGCATCATAAAAACCTATTGTGAATCGTATTTCTAAAATTAAAAAACGCATTTTTGTTTCAAACATATATTAATTGGTTTGTGCAAAAAGCCCTTCCAGCTTGTTTCCCATTTCCTGCAGGCCTGACGCTGCCGGCTTTGAATTTGTACGCATCGATGTCCAGTCGCCGCCTGGAACCCTGTATCACCACCTTGAACGAAATTGTCACCGCTTGCGAGCGAGGCAGGGGCTTTGCTGGGCTTGAGGTGTGGGTTCCCCGAAATTCTATTTTTTTTGGGGAAACTTGTGATAAACCGGGTGGATTTTGTTTTTCCCCAAAAAATCAGATAAACTCAGATCTTTTGACAAAATCATTCTTTCGAGGCTGCCAAAAGGGGACAACTGTGAAACTGAAATTGTTGAACCACAGCATGGCCAAAATTCACCGCAAAGGAACATGGGGTTTGGCATCTAAAGCTTAGATACTGGAAATTTTGCTGCTTTTTCTGGTGGCCCGTTCTGGGTACTTAATAGCCATGGGGAGTGTCTTTGCTTGCAGGTGATGTGTACATGTAGATATATGTATGTCTCCGCACATACACAGGTATATATATATGTATAGACAGGTATATATTTATATATACATATTCTGCATGACTTGGTGTGGATAGGGAAAAATGTGAAGGACACGTATATAGATTATTAAACCTGCGCAGATATGGTGTACGCTTGAAAAAGGAGATAGGCAATTCCAGTAGGGTGCAACCCTTACTCTTCTGAAAAGATGTCACAAACTGTACTGTTTTGTTGGAACGGCAATTGTTTCTTTGAAGAAAAGGCTTCACTTCTTTAGAGGAATGTTGCACACCTTTCAATCAATTGCTTCCCTCATCCGAGAGTCCGAAAGGGGATATTGCGCAAACTAATGCCACACATTCTTCAAGGAATGCCATACTCAGTCAAAAAAAGCTTTTCATTCCCGAATGGGTTCTATTTTGAAACAAAGTTGCATTATTTTTGAAAGTGTTAGATGCTGCACTTCTTTGGGCATATGCCACGCATGTATACCACATTTTCTTCAAGGAATGCCAATGAATAGAACATTCCTTTGAAAGGCACTATATTTTATACATAAGAGGATTCTATTTTGAAATATGGTCCCATCGTATTCAAAGAACATTGCACTCATTTCAAAGAGAAACTGCACTTTTTGCAGGAGGTATTCCACTCCCTTGCACCACATGTTCTTCAAGGAATACCACAAGAAAAACATCTTGTGAAAAATCGTGTGTACGCAAGAGGGTTCTATTTTCAAACAAGGCTGCAATCTTTCGCTAAAGCGTGTTGCCCTTTACAATTGTTTTTGCATATGTTGAATTGAATATCCTTTTAAAAATATATGAGCGGGTCTTCTGCACAGTCAATGAGAGCAGTCTGTCTTTCAAAATGCCTGACATTTCTTTTTTTTGCCTCTCTTGCCGTCTGGTTTGAAAGGTTTGTTTGCCCGGGCGAAGATTCCGGGGATCGGGGTGCCTCGCTAGATCGGGGCAGAATAGTAAACCTTACCCGATGGTCAAGGAACTGCAAAAGTGAAAGATTGAAGAACTCAAAAACTGAAATCTGTTGAAGAATCGGACTGTGTCCCATGTCCCCACAAGTTTCAGTTTTTCAGTTTGAGTTTGCAGAGATCTAAGGCCAAAATTTGGCTGTCATTTAGGTTTTTGGCAGTTTCATGATATGAGCACATTGTTCTCATGTAATTACACGTTTTTTTTTCATTCGTACCACTACATTTTACCGCTATTTGCGTGTTATTGTAAAGTTTATCTTTTCATATTATCACACTATATGAAGGCCATTGCCCCCCAGCAAAGCTAACACGTGGCCCATGTGGGGCCAATGACCACATATATACACATCATCTCCAGTATTGTGGGATTTCTTGTTTTGTTCCCACATTGACCAAATAATACTGGGAGTATTTCTTCGCCATGCATAAGATCCAAACCGATTTCCAACATTTACAAAGATTGGCAAAGTGCCCATGTTTGTGGATAATATACCCAATAATTGCGGGTAAACTCTGAATCTTTGACGCGAACCCCAGTACTTGTGGATAAGGTTCTTCGCTCTTTGGTGGTGATTTCTGGGTCATATCCCAAAGTTGGCCAACATCTCACCTTTCTTTTTGGTTGAAGATTTCCCCGAGGTTTGATGTCCTTTTCCATCCTGAGGCAGTCGATGGCGTCAAGCGCTTCACTTGGGGACGTCCGCGTCAACTCGAGGCCTCCAAGCAGATGTGGTGACCCGGGGAAGCCTCGCCTGCAGCTATGAACGAGGTGTTGCTGGGTGGAAGATGGTGGCAGTTGGGCTGATGAGTTTTCATATGGGGAGATGGGATGGCGGGGTGCTGGTGTGTTTTTTTTCAGGGATTGAAGTGACAAAGATAAAGTAGGGGGTTGAAACATGAATGGCAAAGGTGCCACCTGGGGGACTGGTGCCAACTCCACCATAGCGGGTGGCCCAAGATAACCACTGGTTTGGAGCACCCCAAGGTTGAGAAACACCCATATGCCAGCATGTACATCGTACAAACCATGCAATCGATTCAGTGGCTACAGGTTTTCGAAAAAAAGGATATATCCCACGAAGCTCTATACGTGCGGCCAAAAGAAATGCTTTCCAGAATCTTTTTTCCGGGTTGCAAGCTGACAATCTCTCTATTTTTCACCATAAGAATGTCATTTTTCACAGTTTCCCATCGATCAGGGATTACTTGGCAGGTTCTTTTTGGCTTCACGCCTTACAGCTGCTGAGCTGGCCACAGTCCTTGGTTCTTTGTGGCGCCATCATCACCTGCTGCAGCTCCGGGTCGCAGTGGCAGTGGGCGCAGGAGTGGTGATGGCACTGCTCACTGCTCAACATGGGTGATATGGCTATGGATCAATACCTATTAACCTCTGGTAAACGTTTACATAACTATGGAAAATCACCGTTTTTAATGGGAAAATCCACTATTTCGACTGGGCCATTTTCAATAGCTATTTTGACATAACCAGAGGGTAACCTACTAATAGCATTTTTAGGGGGATGAAGATCCATAAAACCCAGCTATTTTGATGTGAACAAAATACAGGGCTACAAAATGGGTTTTGACACACTGCCATATCCCCAATTGCAAATTTGATATAGGTAAAATTGTGATTGAAGCGTCATTTTGGCTATGCGGATTTGTTTTTTAAGTTAGAATTTCTTGAAACCTTGAAGAACTTTTTTTCAGGATCCCATTGTGAAAGACCTGCTGATTGATCACAACTACTTCCCCTGTCCCTTCTTGCTGATGTGGGTCCTGACAAAAGCTACTGGGCAAGTTTCAGAAAATCTAGGGTTTGGATCAGATCTGTTGTACTTCCAAGATGAGAATGTGGTTTTTGGACATGTTGACGGGGTCATACATATGTCTATACACTATAATATACCATATACCCTATATATATATATATACATACATACATCCACACATACATCCACATTCATGCATGCACGCATGCATCCATCCATGAATAGCTACGTACATCATCGTACATTAACATAAACAGATCATCAACAGATCTATATCAGATCTATATCATACCCAGCCACACTTAGGTGATTTTTTTTGCAAACTTGGCGAGTGGGACAAGTTTCATCCACTTCCAGCCGTCTAGGAGACACTTGTCTCGAAGCTCGCGTCTCGAAGCTCGCGAAGCTTCCAGATCTGTTGGGTCCCCGGAGTCCCCGGTCCTGAAAAAGTTTGCTGGAACTTCATGGTTATTTATGGTTATTTATGGTTATTTATGGTTATTTATGGTTATTTATGGTTATTTGTGGTTATTTGTGGTTATTTATGGTTATTTATGGTTATTTATGGTTATTTACTATCAATTCCGCCGCATTGCATTTTGTTGTTGTACCCTCCATAAATGATGATAACGTCAAGCTGGAGGGAAAAATTGAACCAGGATATTGTCTTTATTTTGACGATAGCCCATGTACCAAACATGGCCATCAAATCAACTTGACAAAATTACCTCTCGCCGACATCCGCAATTCACATCAATTCACTGTGCTTTGGAAACGGCTGTGAACATGTTGCGAAGCGGAAGAGGCTGTTCACAGCCGATCTGAGGGTCCTGAGTTAACACCCCAGAAATGGCTAAAGCCATAGTTTCAGCTTCATTTTCCCCTTGATACTTCCCATGTGTTGCTGACATACTCAAGTTTTTCTCAGTTTCAATTCCCAACAATTTTGTTGGTTCAACCACCATTTTTTTACTGGCTGATTTATCTATTTAAGAATCCCCATGAATCGACTGGAAAAGTCCAGAACATTTGCTGGAAAAGGATCCCAACTCTAACAGGCTCTCGCGCTGCCTTGATGGGCATGGTGCTCCTGGCCTGTTAAAAATGCTGGCGCTCCATGGTGAAGCCCTGGACTCTGGATCCATGGTCTTTCTGTCGTGGTATCTGAGTATCCTTTGCAACTGATACATCAAGATGTACGGCCCTATTTGAGAGCCAACAAAAGCCCAAACCCAACATGGGATCACTCTAGATCGCCCCAAATCACCCGAAGAAAGCCTGGCCTAACTATATTATGGTCGAAGGAGACACGCACATTTGTTTTCGGGGTTGGGCTTCGTTGGATTTGCCAGTCTTTGTTATTTTTTCAAGACTATTTTTGATTTGTCTAGATCTCTGTATTATATACGTATATATATATATATACACATTATACATACCCGTATTGTACATACATTCATATTCGTATATATATATAATATAATATAATATAATATGATATAATATGATATCATAGAATATGATATGATATGATATGATATCATATAATATGATATGATATAACATAACATAATATAATATAATACTCAATATAACATAACATAACATAACATGATATAATATAACATAACATAATATAATATAATATAATATTATGTTATATTATATTATATTATGTTATGTTATATTATATTATATTATATTACATTATATTACATTACATTACATTACATTATATTATATTATATTATGTTATATTATATTATATTATATTGTATTATATTATATTATATTATATTATATATACACACATGCTTCAACTTTTTTCGTAAATTTCTTCAAGTCGCAAATTTGCAACACAAGGGCGGCAATCGAGACTGATGGAAACAGCTCCCAGGACAACACCTCCTGTCCAAAAAAAACAGTGTAGGAGATTCTTAGGTGTAACTTTTTCTGCGCAGTATTTTCTCGGGCAGTTTCCAGTCCCAAACAAGCTGACGAAACCATCAAATGATGATTTTGCCGTTTGATCACTCCAAAAAAGGGGCGTCAATGATTCTAGCCATTCCCAGGTCTCAGGTCTGTTCAAAAATGGGCGAGTCTCCAACATGGGATCAGACGAAGCCACTTTTTGATATTTCCATGGGTTTCCGTCAAAAAAATCACCATTTGGGTCCCCAGTTTCAGGACACCAACACATTTTGGCATACAAGATGCCGTGGCGGGACACAGTCAGGCCCGCTCTGGACACTGGGAACGGACCTGTGCCAGGCTTCAGGAGTGTGGGATCGAAGGCGTTGACTGATTTTTGGTTAGCTTTTTGGGGAATTATTTTACAGAGCTTTAAGAACTAATTGATTTTCGGGGAGCTTTCTGGGGAATTCATTTTACTGAACTTTACGAACTAATTGATTTTCGGGGAGCTTTTTGGGGAATTCATTTTACTGAACTTTACGAACTAATTGATTTTCGGGGAGCTTTTTGGGGAATTCATTTTACTGAACTTTACGAACTAATTGATTTTCGGGAAGCTTTTTGGGGAATTAATTTACTGAACTTTACGAACTAATTGATTTTCGGGGAGCTTTTTGGGGAATTAATTTTACTGAACTTTACGAACTAATTGATTTTCGGGGAGCTTTTTGGGAAATTAGTTTTACTGAACTTTACGAACTAATTGATTTTCGGGGAGCTTTCTGGGGAATTAATTTTACTGAACTTTACGAACTAATTGATTTTCGGGGAGCTTTTTGGGGAATTAATTTTACTGAACTTTACGAACTAATTGATTTTCGGGGAGCTTTTTGGGGAATTCATTTTACTGAACTTTACGAACTAATTGATTTTCGGGGAGCTTTTTGGGGAATTCATTTTACTGAACTTTATACGAACTAATTGATTTTCGGGGAGCTTTTTGGGGAATTAATTTTACTGAACTTTACGAACTAATTGATTTTCGGGGAGCTTTTTGGGGAATTAATTTTACTGAACTTTACGAACTAATTGATTTTCGTTTTTGGAGCTTTTAATTGGGGGAATTAATTTTACTGAACTTTACGAACTAATTGATTTTCGGGGAGCTTTTTGGGGAATTAATTTTTACATATTTTGACTGAACTTTACGAACTAATTGATTTTCGGGGAGCTTTTTGGGGAATTAATTTTACTGAACTTTACGAACTAATTGATTTTCGGGGAGCTTTTTGGGGAATTAATTTTACTGAACTTTACGAACTAATTGATTTTCGGGGAGCTTTTTGGGGAATTAATTTTACTGAACTTTACGAACTAATTGATTTTCGGGGAGCTTTTTGGGGAATTCATTTTACTGAACTTTACGAACTAATTGATTTTCGGGGAGCTTTTTGGGGAATCGGGCTTAATTTTACTGAACTTTACGAACTTGAATTTTGATTTTCGGGGAGCTTTTGGGGAATATTTGCTGAACTTACGACTAATTGATTTTCGGGGAGCTTTTTGGGAATTAATTTTACTGAACTTTACGAACTAATTGATTTTCGGGAGCTTTCGGGGAATGAATTTTTACATATTTACTGAACTTTATGAATTAATTAATTTTCGGGGAGCTTTTGGGAATAATTTACTGAACTTCGAACAATTGATTGGGGGAGGTTTTTTGGGAATGGAATTAATTGTACTGAACTTACGACTAATGATTTTCAGGGGAGCTTTTTGGGAATTCATTTTACTGAACTTTACGAACTAATTGATTTTCGGGCAGCTTTTTGGGGAATTAATTTTACTGAACTTTACGAACTAATTGATTTTCGGGGAGCTTTTTGGTGAATTAATTTTACTGAACTTTACGAACTAATTGATTTTCGGGGAGCTTTTTGGGGAATTAATTTTACTGAACTTTACGAAATAATTGATTTTCGGGGAGCTTTTGGGGAATTCATTTTACTGAACTTTATACGAACTAATTGATTTTCGGGGAGCTTTTTGGGGAATTCATTTTTACATATTTTTACTGAACTTTACGAACTAATTGATTTTCGGGGAGCTTTTTGGGGAAACTGAACTTTACGAACTAATTGATTTTCGGGGAGCTTTTTGGGGAATTAATTTTACTGAACTTTACGAACTAATTGATTTTCGGGGAGCTTTTTGGGGAATTAATTTTACTGAACTTTAAGAACTAATTGATTTTCGGTGAGCTTTTGGGGGAATTAATTTTACTGAACTTTACGAACTAATTGATTTTCGGGGAGCTTTTCGGGGAATGAATTTTTACATATTTTTACTGAACTTTATGAATTAATTAATTTTCGGGGAGCTTTTTGGGGAATTAATTTTACTGAACTTTACGAACTAATTGATTTTCGGGGAGCTTTTTGGGGAATTAATTTTACTGAACTTTACGAACTAATTGATTTTCGGGGAGCTTTTGGGGAATTATTTTTACTGAACTTTACGAACTAATTGATTTTCGGGGAGCTTTTTGGGGAATTAATTTTACTGAACTTTACGAACTAATTGATTTTCGGGGAGCTTTTGGGGAATTATTTTTACTGAACTTTACGAACTAATTGATTTTCGGGGAGCTTTTTGGGGAATTAATTTTCTGAAACTACGAACTACTTTGATTTTCGGGGAGCTTTTTGGGGAATTAATTTTACTGAACTTTACGAACTAATTGATTTTCGGGGAGCTTTTTGGGGAATTAATTTTACTGAACTTTACGAACTAATTGATTTTCGGGGAGCTTTTGGGGAATTATTTTTACTGAACTTTACGAACTAATTGATTTTCGGGGAGCTTTTTGGGGAATTAATTTTACTGAACTTTACGAACTAATTGATTTTCGGGGAGCTTTTGGGGAATTATTTTTACTGAACTTTACGAACTAATTGATTTTCGGGGAGCTTTTTGGGGAATTAATTTTTACATATTTTTACTGAACTTTACGAACTAATTGATTTTCGGGGAGCTTTTTGGGGAATTAATTTTACTGAGCTTTACGAACTAATTGATTTTCGGGGAGCTTTTCGGGGAATTAATTTTACTGAACTTTACGAACTAATTGATTTTCGGGGAGCTTTTTGGGGAATTAATTTTACTGAACTTTACGAACTAATTGATTTTCTTTGCTTTTTGGGAATTAATTTTACTGAACTTTACGAACTAATTGATTTTCGGGGAGCTTTTTGGTGAATTAATTTTACTGAACTTTACGAACTAATTGATTTTCGGGAAGTTTTTTGGGGAATTAATTTTACTGAACTTTACGAACTAATTGATTTTCGGGGAGCTTTTTGGGGAATTAATTTTACTGAGCTTTACGAACTAATTGATAATTTATTTTCAGCAGAGCTTTATTGGGGATTAATTTTACGTCTAACTTTAAACTAACTCATTGATTTCGGGGAGGTTTGGGGAGTTTTTGGGGAATTAATTTTACTGAAACTTAAAACGAACTAATTGATTTTCCGGGGAGGTCTTGGTTAATTAATTTTCTGACTTTCGAACTGCTTGATTTGTCGGGGAGCTTTTTTGGGGAATAATTCTTGGTGAACTTTACCACTAATTGATTTTTCGGGGAGTCTTTTTTGGGGAATTCATTTTACTGAACTTTACTAACTAATTGATTTTCGGAGCCCTTTTCTTTCGGGGAATTAATTTTACTGAACTTTACGAACTAATTGATTTTCGGGGAGCTTTTTGGGGAATTAATTTTACTGAACTTTACGAACTAATTGATTTTCGGGGAGCTTTTTGGGGAATTAATTTTACTGAACTTTAACGAACTAATTGATTTTCGGGGAGCTTTTCGGGGAATTCATTTTACTGAACTTTACGAACTAATTGATTTTCGGGGAGCTTTTTGGGGAGCTTTTTGGGGAATTAATTTTACTGAACTTTACGAACTAATTGATTTTCGGGGAGCTTTTTAGGGAATTAATTTTACTGAACTTTACGAACTAATTGATTTTCGGGGAGCTTTTTGGGGAATTAATTTTATTGAACTTTATGAACTAATTGATTTTCGGGCAGATTTTTGGGGAATCCATTTTACTGATCTTTACGAACTAATTGATTTTCGGGGAGCTTTTTGGGGAATTCATTTTACTGAACTTTACGAACTAATTGATTTTCGGGGAGCTTTTTGGGGAATTAATTTTACTGAACTTTATACGAACTAATTGATTTTCGGGGAGCTTTTTGGGGAATTAATTTTACTGAACTTTACGAACTAATTGATTTTCGGGGAGCTTTTTGGGGAATTAATTTTACTGAACTTTACGAACTAATTGATTTTCGTGGAGCTTTTTGGGGAATTAATTTTACTGAACTTTACGAACTAATTGATTTTCGGGGAGCTTTTTGGGGAATTAATTTTTACATATTTTGACTGAACTTTACAAACTAATTGATTTTCGGGGAGCTTTTTGGGGAATTCATTTTACTGACCTTTACGAACTAATTGATTTTCGGGGAGCTTTTCGGGGAATTAATTTTACTGAACTTTACGAACTAATTGATTTTCGGGGAGCTTTTTGGGGAATTAATTTTACTGAACTTTACGAACTAATTGATTTTCGGGGAGCTTTTTGGGGAATTAATTTTACTGAACTTTAACGAACTAATTGATTTTCGGGGAGCTTTTCGGGGAATTCATTTTACTGAACTTTACGAACTAATTGATTTTCGGGGAGCTTTTTGGGGAGCTTTTTGGGGAATTAATTTTACTGAACTTTACGAACTAATTGATTTTCGGGGAGCTTTTTAGGGAATTAATTTTACTGAACTTTACGAACTAATTGATTTTCGGGGAGCTTTTTGGGGAATTAATTTTATTGAACTTTATGAACTAATTGATTTTCGGGCAGATTTTTGGGGAATCCATTTTACTGATCTTTACGAACTAATTGATTTTCGGGGAGCTTTTTGGGGAATTCATTTTACTGAACTTTACGAACTAATTGATTTTCGGGGAGCTTTTTGGGGAATTAATTTTACTGAACTTTATACGAACTAATTGATTTTCGGGGAGCTTTTTGGGGAATTAATTTTACTGAACTTTACGAACTAATTGATTTTCGGGGAGCTTTTTGGGGAATTAATTTTACTGAACTTTACGAACTAATTGATTTTCGTGGAGCTTTTTGGGGAATTAATTTTACTGAACTTTACGAACTAATTGATTTTCGGGGAGCTTTTTGGGGAATTAATTTTTACATATTTTGACTGAACTTTACAAACTAATTGATTTTCGGGGAGCTTTTTGGGGAATTAATTTTACTGAGCTTTACGAACTAATTGATTTTCGGGGAGCTTTTTGGGGAATTAATTTTACTGAACTTTACGAACTAATTGATTTTCGGGGAGCTTTTTGGGGAATTCATTTTACTGAACTTTACGAACTAATTGATTTTCGGGGAGCTTTTCGGGGAATTAATTTTTACATCTTTTAACTTAACCTTTACGAACATTGATTTTCGAGAGCTTTTTGGGATTAATTTTTACATTTTTTCCTGAACTTTCCAACTAATTGATTTTCGGGGAGCTTTGTTGGCGGAATTAATTTTACTGAACTTACGAAAACTATGATTTTCGGGGAGCTTTTGGGGAATATTTTTTACTGAACTTTACGAACGATTGCTTTTCGTGTGATCTTTTTTTTGGGGAATTAATTTTAAACTGAAACTTTACGAACGTAATTGATTTTCGGGGAGCTTTTGGGAATTATTTTACTGTCGAACTTTAAACGAACTACTTGAATATTTCGGGGAGCTTATTTGGGGATTCGAACTTTACGAACTAATTGATTTTCGGGGAGCTTTTCGGGGAATTAATTTTACTGAACTTTACGAACTAATTGATTTTCGGGGAGATTTTTGTGGAATTAATTTTTACATATTTTTACTGAACTTTACGAACTAGTTGATTTTCGGGGAGCTTTTTGGGGAATTCATTTTTACATATTTTTCCTGAACTTTACGAACTAATTGATTTTCGGGGAGCTTTTTGGGGAATTCATTTTTACATATTTTTCCTGAACTTTACGAACTAATTGATTTTCGGGGAGCTTTTTGGGGAATTCATTTTACTGATCTTTACGAACTAATTGATTTTCGGGGAGCTTTTTGGGGAATTAATTTTACTGAACTTTAACGAACTAATTGATTTTCGGGGAGCTTTTTGGGGAATTAATTTTACTGAACTTTACGAACTATTTGATTTTCGGGGAGCTTTTTGGGGAATTCTTTTTATTGAACTTTATGCCCTCCTTGATTTTCGGGGAGATTTTTGGGGAATTCATTTTACTGATCTTTACGAACTAATTGATTTTCGGGGAGCTTTTTGGGGAATTAATTTTTACATATTTTTACTGAACTTTACAAACTAATTGATTTTCGGGGAGCTTTTTGGGGAATTAATTTTACTGAGCTTTACGAACTAATTGATTTTCGGGGAGCTTTTTGGGGAATTAATTTTACTGAACTTTACGAACTAATTGATTTTCGGGGAGCTTTTTGGGGACTTAATTTTACTGAACTTTACGAACTAATTGATTTTCGGGGAGCTTTTTGGGGAATTCATTTTACTGATCTTTACAAACTAATTGATTTTCGGGGAGCTTTTTGAGGAATTAATTTTACTGAACTTTACGAACTAATTGATTTTCGGGGAGCTTTTGGGGAATTCATTTTACTCAACTTTATACGAACTAATTGATTTTCGGAGAGCTTTTTCGGGTATTTATTTAGATATTTTTACTGAACTTTACGAACTAATTGATTTTCGGGGAGCTTTTTGGGGAATTAATTTTTATACATATTTTTACTGAACTTTACGAACTAATTGATTTTCGGGGAGCTTTTTGGGGAATTAATTTTACTGAACTTTACGAACTAATTGATTTTCGGGGAGCTTTTTGGGGAATTAATTTTACTGAACTTTACGAACTAATTGATTTTCGGGGAGCTTTTTGGGGAATTAATTTTTACATATTTTTACTGAACTTTACGAACTAATTGATTTTCGGGGAGCTTTTTGGGGAATTCATTTTACTGAACTTTACGAACTAATTGATTTTCGGGGAGCTTTTTGGGGAATTAATTTTACTGAACTTTACGAACTAATTGATTTTCGGGGAGCTTTTTGGGGAATTCATTTTACTGAACTTTACGAACTTTACGAACTAATTGATTTTCGGGGAGCTTTTTGGGGAATTAATTTTTACATATTTTTACTGAACTTTACGAACTAATTGATTTTCGGGGAGCTTTTTGGGGAATTAATTTTTACATATTTTTTACTGAACTTTACGAACTAATTGATTTTCGGGGAGCTTTTTGGGGAATTCATTTTACTGAACTTTACTGAACTTTACGAACTAATTGATTTTCGGGGAGCTTTTTGGGGAATTCATTTTAGTGAATGACCGGGTTGCCACTTATTGTGAACATTTCCATATCGTTTGGATTCCCGGCAGGGCCTCGCCAGTGGTGTTGCCATGTGGCCCTCATGTGGGTCACCGCGGAGCAATGGGTGAAGTCATTGGGTAATGTTGACCCAGAATATTTACAATATTTTATAGAATAATATTATATTACTGAGCTTTACGAACTAATTGATTTTCGGGGAGCTTTTTGGGGAATTCATTTTTACATATTTTTACTGAACTTTACGAACTAATTGATTTTCGGGGAGCTTTTTGGGGAATTAATTTTACTGAGCTTTACGAACTAATTGATTTTCGGGGAGCTTTTTGGGGAATTAATTTTTACATATTTTTACTGAACTTTACGAACTAATTGATTTTCGGGGAGCTTTTTGGGGAATTAATTTTTACATATTTTTGCTGGTAACTTTACGAACTAATTGATTTTCGGGGAGCTTTTTGGGGAATTAATTTTACTAACTTTACGAACTAATTGATTTTCGGGGAGCTTTTTGGGGAATTCATTTTTACATATTTTTACTGAACTTTACGAACTAATTGATTTTCGGGGAGCTTTTTGGGGAATTCATTTTTACATATTTTTACTGAACTTTACGAACTAATTGATTTTCGGGGAGCTTTTTGGGTAATTCATTTTTACATATTTTTACTGTAACTAATTGATTTTCGGGGAGCTTTTTGGGGAATTCATTTTTACATATTTTTACTGAACTTTACGAACTAATTGATTTTCGGGGAGCTTTTTGGGGAATTCATTTTTACATATTTTTACTGAACTTTACGAACTAATTGATTTTCGGGGAGCTTTTTGGGGAATTCATTTTTACATATTTTTACTGAACTTTACGAACTAATTGATTTTCGGGGAGCTTTTTGGGGAATTATTTTTACATATTTTTACTGAACTTTACGAACTAATTGATTTTCGGGGAGCTTTTTGGGGAATTCATTTTTACATATTTTTACTGAACTTTACGAACTAATTGATTTTCGGGGAGCTTTTTGGGGAATTCATTTTTACATATTTTTACTGAACTTTACGAACTAATTGATTTTCGGGGAGCTTTTTGGGGAATTAATTTTTACATATTTTTACTGAACTTTACGAACTAATTGATTTTCGGGGAGCTTTTTGGGGAATTCATTTTTACATATTTTTACTGAACTTTACGAACTAATTGATTTTCGGGGAGCTTTTTGGGTAATTCATTTTTACATATTTTTACTGAACTTTACGAACTAATTGATTTTCGGGGAGCTTTTTGGGGAATTAATTTTTACTTTTTTAAACTTTACGAACGATTTTCGGGGAGCTTTTTGGGGAATTCATTTTTACATATTTTTACTGAACTTTACGAACTAATTGATTTTCGGGGAGCTTTTTGGGGAATTCATTTTTACATATTTTTACTGAACTTTACGAACTAATTGATTTTCGGGGAGCTTTTTGGGGAATTCATTTTTACATATTTTTACTGAACTTTACGAACTAATTGATTTTCGGGGAGCTTTTTGGGGAATTATTTTTACATATTTTTCCTGAACTTTACGAACTAATTGATTTTCGGGGAGCTTTTTGGGGAATTCATTTTTACATATTTTTACAGAACTTTACGAACTAATTGATTTTCGGGGAGCTTTTTGGGGAATTCATTTTTACATATTTTTACTGAACTTTACGAACTAATTGATTTTCGGGGAGCTTTTTGGGGAATTAATTTTTACATATTTTTGCTGAACTTTACGAACTAATTGATTTTCGGGGAGCTTTTTGGGGAATTAATTTTACTGAGCTTTACGAACTAATTGATTTTCGGTCGCCTTTTGGGGAATTAATTTTTACATATTTTTCCTGAACTTTACGAACTAATTGATTTTCGGGGAGCTTTTTGGGGAATTCTGAACTTTACGAACTAATTGATTTTCGGGGAGCTGGGGAATTAATTTTACTGAACTTTACGAACTAATTGATTTTCGGGGAGCTTTTTGGGGAATTAATTTTACTGAGCTTTACGAACTAATTGATTTTCGGGGAGCTTTTTGGGGAATTAATTTTACTGAACTTTAATTGATTTTCGGGGAGCTTTTTGGGGAATTAATTTTACTGAACTTTACGAACTAATTGATTTTCGGGGAGCTTTTTGGGGAATTAATTTTACTGAACTTTACGAACTAATTGATTTTCGGGGAGCTTTTTGGGGAATTAATTTTACTGAGCTTTACGAACTAATTGATTTTCTTTGCTTTTTGGGAATTAATTTTTACATATTTTTTCTGAACTTTACGAACTAATTGAGTTTCGGGGAGCTTTTTGGGGAATTCATTTTTACATATTTTTACTGAACTTTACGAACTAATTGATTTTCGGGGAGCTTTTTGGGGAATTCATTTTTACATATTTTTACTGAACTTTACGAACTAATTGATTTTCGGGGAGCTTTTTGGGGAATTCATTTTTACATATTTTTTACTGAACTTTACGAACTAATTGATTTTCGGGGAGCTTTTTGGGGAATTCATTTTACTGAACTTTACTGAACTTTACGAACTAATTGTTTTTCGGGGAGCTTTTTGGGGAATTCATTTTAGTGAATGACCGGGTTGCCACTTATTGTGAACATTTCCATATCGTTTGGATTCCCGGCAGGGCCTCGCCAGTGGTGTTGCCATGTGGCCCTCATGTGGGTCACCGCGGAGCAATGGGTGAAGTCATTGGGTAATGTTGACCCAGAATATTTACAATATTTTATAGAATAATATTATATATATGATTAGCGGATACCCCCCACTGATTTTTTGTGACCTTTTTGGGGAATTAAATTTACTTAACTTTACGGGCTAACTAATTTTTGGGGAGAAATGTGCGGAACTAATTTAATCATTTTCTTTACGGAACTAAATTTTGGTGAATTCTTTTACGAATGGATTTTGATTAATTGATTGTTTTTGAGCTGCGACTGATTTTTGTGGTACTTCTTGGGAGATGGGTTTTAATTAACTTGACGGCGTAACTGAGTTTTTGGGAGCAATTTCACGGCGTAATTTCACTAACTTTAAGACGTAGCTGATTTTTGGTGAATTCATTTTACTTAGCTTGACGGGCTCACTGATTTTTGGGGAGCTCTTTGGGGAATTAATTTTTACTCAACTTGACGGGCTAACTTATTTGTTGGGAGTTTTTTTCTTAAAACTTTCTGGCGTAACTAATTTTTGGGGAGCTTTTTGGGGGATTGATTTGAATTAAGTTTACGGCGTAGCTGATGTTTTTTTTGGAGTTTTTTGGGGAATTGATTTCAGATAACTTGACTTTACGGCGTAACTGATTTTTGCAGAGTTTTTTTGGAATTGATTTTAAAAACTTAACTTTACGACGTAGCTGATTGTTGGGAAGTTTTTTTGGGAATTGACTTGTGGGCAGCTTAAAATTAATTTTAGGGCGGATTTTGTTTCCGAATTAATGTTACTGAACTTTATGGCGGAACTGATTTTTGGGTCGCCTTTTGGGGAATTGATGTGTATATTTTCTCTGCTGAATGAACTTTTGGGGTATTTTTTTGGGAGTTGATTTTGATTAACTTCACGGTGGAACTGTTTTTTGGGGAGTTTTTTGGCGGATCTTGTATTTTGGGAGTTTTTCTTGAGGTAGTCCAAAATCTATCAAATTCCTGGGTTTGAAATGCATGAGAAATCATAGTTTGTGATGTTTGTGGGTCGAGGAAATCCGAATTCTGACCCTTACCCAAGTTCAGGCCCAGGGTTTCCACTGCTTCAACCCTCCAGCGGCACCACCATCGTGAGGAGATGTGGAAACTGAGCGCAGGCAGCGATGTTCGAGCCTACAACATCGCGCTAAAAGCCTGTGAAGTCAGCGGCAAGTGGCGGGAGGCGCTTTGGAAATGTGGGCTGGTCATGGCTGGTCCGAGATGTGGGACTCAAGATCTATTTAGGTTTCTCGGTTTATCATCATTTTATATCATTTTTCCTGTGTAAATTTTCCACTTTTGGACACCCATGTGGTAGTTTAGGCAATTGGTTGGTCGAAGTTAGGGGTGGACGACTCACGTTTCGGACAATCCCAAGTAGGGGCTGGGCGTCGCAGTGCTGTTTGACCTCGAAACTAGGGTAACGTGGTGATTTCAGGTACTTGGTGAGGTGTCTGAGGGGGATTCCTACTCTGCGATATTCCTAGTGATATTAGTGATCCCAACGTCACAAAGCAATCACTTCTAGATGGCGGAGGCCTTGCTTTTGTTGAAGCTCATGAAGAAGCGCAAAATTGGCATCGATGAGGTGGGAGATCATACTGGGAACTTTGGAGCGCAACGGCTGTGGTTGATTCTTGCTCTGGGACCAGCTTCAGAATTCACCAGATGGTTATATAGGTCAAAGAACATCTATGTCTTTTCAATGTTTTTTAGGGCTCTTCAATGCATACACAGAAAAGAATGGTTCTTCAAACCAATGGCGCAGAATCCTATTTTGCTACTGAAAATCAACATCTTTGTGCTTAAATCCCACCTTCCTTAAATACCTTAAATCCACATTCAATTCCTTCCATTCCTTTTCCTGAGCGGTGATTTTTCACAAATGTATGATCATGATCCAGATCAGTGGAATTCCCAGAAAAAAACCATCAACTTGCTCTAAAATCCGACTAAAATCCAATTAAGTCCCATAAAATCCATCATTTTTTCTTGGTTCGACCAGCATTTTTCACCATTTTTCGCTCAAGAAATCCCGCATCCACAGGTCAGCCTGGCCACTGCAGCTGATGCCTGCAGCCGCGTGGCCTGGACTTTGGCCCTCAATCTCTTGGAGGAGGCGCGTGGCGGGGAGAACATGGGAGGAACCAAAGATTTTCCCAGATGTATGTATCATGTGTATATATATATATAGTGACGGACAATCACTTAGAACGTATTTTGGAAAAAAAATTCTGAATATTACTGCTTTTTTTACGTTCTAAGCCTTGCACTTAGAACGTCGAAAACCATACACTTAGAACGTCCAAATATCAAGATTCATCACTTAGAACGTACCGGGGATTTAACACTTAGAACGTGTCTAGGTCACTGATGATAGTGGAAAGGCTTGTGAAATCTCTTATCTCTAAGTGTTGGATCCAGCAGCTAATTCCGTAGGAAGCATAGACATAATTTCGTACCATTTGGCTTTTCCCTCCCATATGATGTGCAAATATTGGCGATCTTTTATCTCTGGAACACTATACCTTTTGGTGCTTTTTGGGGGTTCTGAGTTCTGATGTTCTAAGTGTTGGATTCAGCAGCTAATGCCGTAGGAAACATAGACATAATTTCGTACCATTTGGCTTTTCCCTCCCATATGATTTGCAAACATTGGCGATCTTTTATCTCTGGAACACTATACCTTTTGGATCCTTTTGTTGCTTTTTGGGGGTTCTGTCGTTCTAAGTGTTGGATTCAGGAACTAATTCCGTAGGAAACATAGACATAATTTCGTACCATTTGGCTTTTCCCTCCCATATGATTTGCAAATATTGGCGATCTTTTATCTCTGGAACACTATACCTTTTGGATCCTTTTGGTGCTTTTTGGGGGTTCTGACGTTCTAAGTGTTGGATTCAGCAGCTAATTCCGTAGGAACATAGACATAATTTCGTACCATTTGGCTTTTCCCTCCCATATGATTTGCAAATATTGAATTGGCGATCTTTTATCTCTGGAACACTATACCTTTTGGATCCTTTTGGTGCTTTTTGGTGGTTCTGACGTTCTAAGTGTTGGATTCAGCAGCTAATTCCGAGGAAACATAGACATAATTTCGTACCATTTGGCTTTTCCCTCCTATATGATTTGACATTGGCGATCTTTTATCTCTGGAACACTATACCTTTTGGATCCTTTTGGTGCTTTTTGGGGGTTCTGACGTTCTAAGTGTTGGATTCAGCAGCTAATTCCGTAGGAAACATAGACATAATTTCGTACCATTTGGCTTTTCCCTCACAAATGATTTGCAAATATTGGCGATCTTTTATCTCTGGAACATTATACCTTTTGGTGCTTTTTGGGGTTCTGAGTTCTGATTTGGATTCAGCAGCTAATTCCGTAGGAAACATAGACATAATTTCGTATCATTTGGCTTTTCCCTCACAAATGATTTGCAACTATTGGTGATCTTTTTATCTCTGGAACAGTATACCCTTTGGTGCTTTTTGGGGTTCTGAGTTCTGATGTTCGAAGTGTTGGATTCAGCAGCTAATTCCGTAGGAAACATAGACATAATTTCGTACCATTTAGCTTTTCCCTCCTATATGATTTGCAAACATTGGCGATCTTTTATCTCTGGAACACTATACCTTTTGGATCCTTTTGGTGCTTTTTGGGGGTTCTGACGTTCTAAGTGTTGGATTCAGCAGCTAATTCCGTAGGAAACATAGACATAATTTCGTACCATTTGGCTTTTCCCTCCCATATGATTTGCAAATCTTGGCGATCTTTTATCTCTGGAACACTATACCTTTTGGATCCTTTTGGTGCTTTTTGGGGGTTCTGACCTTCTAAGTGTTGGATTCAGCAGCTAATTCCGTAGGAAACATAGACATAATTTCGTACCATTTGGCTTTTCTGTCCCATATGTTTTGCAAATATTGGCGTTCTTTATCTCTTGAACACTATGCATTTTGGTGCTTTTTGGTGGTTCTGACGTTCTAAGTGTTGGATTCAGCAGCTAATTCCGTAGGAAACATAGACATAATTTCGTACCATTTGGCTTTTCCCTCCCATATGATTTGACATTGGCGATCTTTTATCTCTGGAACACTCTACCTTTTGGATCCTTTTGTTGCTTTTTGGGGGTTCTGACGTTCTAAGTGTTGGATTCAGCAGCTAATTCCGTAGGAAACATAAACATAATTTGGTACCATTTGGCTTTTCCCTCCCATATGATTTGCAAATATTGAATTGGCGATCTTTACCTCTTGAACACTATACCTTTTGGTGCTTTTTGGTGGTTCTGACGTTCTAAGTGTTGGATTCAGCAGCTAATTCCGTAGGAAACATAGACATAATTTCGTTCCATTTGGCTTTTCCCTCCTATATGATTTGCAAACATTGGCGATCTTTTATCTCTGAAACACTATCCCTTTTGGTGCTTTTGGGGGTTCTGACGTTCTAAGTGTTGGATTCAGCAGCTAATTCCGTACGAAACATAGACAAAAATTTGTTCCATGTGGCGTTTCCCTCCCATATGGTTTGCAAATATTGGCGATCTTTGATCTCTGGAACACTATACCTTTTGGTGCTTTTTGGGGGGTCTGACATTCTAAGCCGTCGGAAACATAGACATAATTTCGTACCATTTGGCTTTTCCCTCCCATATGATGTGCAAATATTGGCGATCTTTTATCTCTGGAACACTATACGTTTTGAATCCTTGTGGTGCTTTTTGGGGGTTCTGACGTTCTACGTGTTGGATTCAGCAGCTAATTCTGTAGGAAACATAGACATAATTTCGTACCATTTGGCTTTTCCCTCCCATATGATTTGCAAATATTGGCGATCTTTTCTCTCTGAAACACTGTACCTTTTGGATCCTTTTGGTGCTTTTTGGTGGTTCTGACGTTCTAAGTGTTGGATTCAGCAGCTAATTCCGTAGGAAACATAGACATAATTTCGTACCATTTGGCTTTTCCCTCCTATATGATTTGCAAATATTGGCGATCTTTTATCTCTGGAACACTATACCTTTTTGATCCTTTTGGGGGTTCTGACGTTCTAAGTGTTGGATTCAGCAGCTAATTCCGTAGGAAACACAGACATAATTTCGTACCATTTGGCTTTTCCCTCCTATATGATTTGCAAACATTGGCGATCTTTTATCTCTGGAACACTCTACCTTTTGGATCCTTTTGGTGCTTTTTGGGGGTTCTGTCGTTCTAAGAGTTGGATTCAGCAGCTAATTCCGTAGGAAACATAGACATAATTTCGTACCATTTGGCTTTTCCCTCCCATATGATTTGACATTGGCGATCTTTTATCTCTGGAACACTCTACCTTTTGGATCCTTTTGGTGCTTTTTGGGGGTTCTGACGTTCTAAGTGTTGGATTCAGCAGCTAATTCCGAGGAAACATAGACATAATTTGGTACCATTTGGCTTTTCCCTCCCATATGATTTGCAAATATTGGTGATCTTTTATCTCTGGAACACTATACCTTTTGGTGTTTTTTAGGGGTTCTGACGTTCTAAGTGTTGGATTCAGCAGCTAATTCCGTATAGGAAACCTAGACATAATTTCGATTCCACTTCGAATTCCAATTTTCTGCAATATTTTAATTGCGTTATAAAAGGAAATTCAATTGATTTCGAAAGCAAAAAACTAGTCTTTTTATTAAGGGTTTAAATTTATTATTAGGATCCGCTTCGAAATCCAATTTTTGGCAATATTTTAATTGTGTTATAAGGAAATTTACCTGATTTTGAAATCGAAAAAAACGGTTTTTCTTATTAAGGGTTTAAATTTATTATTTAGGTCCGCATCGAAATCCAATTTGTGGCAATATTTCAATTGCGCTATATAAGGAATTTTAATTGGTTTTGAATCGAAAAAAATAGTTTTGTTTTATTAAGGGTTTAAATTTATTAGGGTCCGCTTCGAACTCTAGTGTTTGGCAATAGTCTTATTGCGTTATAAAAGGAAATTTAATTGATTTTGAATCGAAAAAACTAGTCTTTTTATTAAGGGTTTAAATTTATTATTAGGATTCGCTTCGAAATCCAATTTTTGGCAATATTTTAATTGCGTTATATAAGGAAATTTAATTGATTTTGAAGTCAAAAAAAATAGCCGCTTTATTAAGGGTCTAAATTTATTATTAGGGTCCGCTTCGAAATCCAATTTTTGGCAATATGTTTAATTGCGCTATATAAGGAAATTTAATTGATTTTGAAATCGAAAAAATAGTTTATATAGCGACGGACAATCACTTAGCACGTTCTAAGTGTTGGTTTACGTTCTAAGTGATAAATGGGCCTAAGTGATATTTTGACGTTCTAAGTGATGAATTTTCCCTACGTTCTAAGTGATGAAATTTTGCTACGTTCTAAGTACGAAAAAAAAAAATGGAAAAAAATTTACGTTCTAAGTGATTGTCCGTCACTATATATATGTATACATGTATCATTTATGTATCATGAATGTGTCATATAGGTATCACAAGTGTATCATGAATGTATATACTGCATATATAATCATATATATATATCATATGTGTCATATATGTGTCATACACGTATCATAGCAAACGGTCCCCCTGTCAGATAGTGTGATACATTCTTAATGACTGTAGCTTCTTTGCTTAAGGAGTTGTAAGGTGGGGGCCGGCTACCAGTCCTGGTCCCCTCACTCTCGTTGGAGCTGGTGGTGTCTGCCTCTCTGGGTGGACATCGCTGTGAGTCTCTGACTTGAGTGAGGAGGATCTATGGCTGGTGAGCGCTTGGGCCCCTGGAGGAAAACGGGACAGAAAGCAGATGCCGGACACTATGAGGGCTTACAGATTGGCTGCATCTTTGAGTTTGCTGCCTACGATGACCGGCATCGTCAACAGGGCCGGGTGGTGGCTTGCCTGACAGCGGCAGCCCTGGAAAGCAACATTGCTGGTGGACGAGTTTATGAAGGACAAGTCTTAGCTGTGGAAGACGGCTACTACGAATACTGGTTCGAAAACCTCTACGGTAAGATCCAGGATGCTCCAGTCACCTTCTTTCACTTCTGCGATGTGCCGGTTGCAGTGTGCAGAAGCCACACAGCATTCAGGGATCCGATTCATGTGGACGTCTACCGACTGGTCAGTGGCACTCAGGTGGAACGTCTAAGCTGGCTGAAGGAAGACCAGAAAGCTTGGCTGAAAGCACACCCCGCAGTCATCGGGGGGAGGGACGCTCCTGGGAGTGGGGGTCATCCTGCTCCTGGGGCAGCACCTCCTCTGGATGCTGCGCGTGGCGAGGTGCAGACAGGTGAAGAAGGCGTGGAAGGCTTAGCTAGGGCCTTAGGGGCTGGACAGGATGCCAACAAACGACCTGCCAGTGAGAGAGGTGGCACGCCTGCGGATGAGCGTCGGCATGAAAAGAAGGAGCGAAGAGACCGGAAGCCTCACAAGAGGTCACCCTCTCCTGGACGTGAAGAGCGTGGTCGCAAGGCTGCTCGGGGTGAGGCCCATGAGCGAGGACGAGTGGGATTGCGTGCGGAACTTGACAAGAAGGTCCCTCCTGAACCTCGTCTTTCAGCTCTCGAGCTGGGATCCAAGCACAAAAAGAAGAAGAAAAAGAAAAGCGGAAGCTCGAGCAGTGACCGTGCCCGTGGTCGCAGCCCCTCATCGACATCTAGCACAGGGTCGCTTTTTCATTCAGCCGCCCTTCCAAGAGGCATGGAACGCCTCCGACGCCTGCACCAGAAAAGCCCAGGAAATCTGGCCTCCCTAAGCCTCTTGCGAATGCAGGAGCTGGTGCATCGAGCGCAGGGAAGGGGAACGGCAGTGGACAGCGACGAGAAGCTTCCAGCGGTTGCGATGGGGTATCTGGCGGGGGTCTTTCTGGTCCAAAATCCCCCAGCAGCCGTGGGCGTGCGGAACTTGAGAGAGCTCAGAACAGTGGCGACTGTGATAGACATGCTTTGTCACAACGATTCATTGAGAGCTCTCGATGTATTGGTTCAGCGACTGAAAGCCTTGGAACTGGCCCACAATCAGCAGGGTTGGTCGCAGGCCTCACAGCTGGAATTGGTCCTGGAGGACAACCAATCGGCAGTGTTCAGGCCAGAGCTGAAGGCAGCACAATCCGAGGTCAAAGAAGAGTGGAAGATACAGAGGGGGCCATTCAGACAGGCAAGACCGACCCCAACATGGACGCCAGCGTGGCCAACGAGCGAGACACCCGGAGGTCAAGGGGACGGAGACGCCAAAGACGCCCTGCCGAACAATCAGCCGAAGGGGGGAGCGAGAAAAGGAAAAGGCAAAGGGAAGAAAGGCCGATTTGGTCGCAAGTGAACCTGGTCGATGGCCGTTTGGATTTGCCGGCGTTGGACCGAGCTCTGGAGGATCCCAACATTAGTGATGGTATCCGACAGGGTTTTGACCTGCTCCTGCGGGATAAGCGCCTGCACGAGATCTATGGTGGCGTCATAGCCAGCTATGAAAGCTTGGATGACAAGAGACGGGTCTACAAGGACTTCACATCACTCATGGTAGAATGGTGCGATTATTCGCCGGATGCCATCTTGAAATTGCTGGAGCATTACTATTCCCCGTTGGCACGAGAGGGAGGCCAACTGGGTGACCGCAACTTCCATCGGGTGGCTCCGCATGGAAAGACAGACAGCCGTGGCCTAAAAGCTGGTCGCTATCAGCGTGCACAAGAAGGCAAGCTGCTTGGAGTGGTGGGGTCAACCCAAGTACGAGAGATCTTTTCTGGATGGGATGCCGTAGACGGTGGAGTCTATGTTGGTGATGGCTGCGAGTTATTTCCTACCTCGATTTTCCGGGAAGCCTATGCAGACAACATTGCGGTGGAGAAGGCAGCTCATGTTTTGGACGGACGACCTGTGTATGTCGAGCCCGGCGGCTTCAATGCGGCTGCAGAGGTGATTGACAAGTTTTCAATCTCTGGGAAGAAGACTACCTGGACGTGGCAGCAATGCCAATCCTTCATGAGACTGCAGCTGGACGGTGAGGTGACTGTCTCTTTGGTCGGGGTGGTGCTGAAGATGGTGTTGAGTCGCTGCCCGGGACATCTTGGGAACATCCTTAGGATGTTACCAGCCTGCGCTAGACGGCAATTTAGGCAGACACCCATCGAGCTGCTCCCTATGAGTGTCCCAGAGGAAACTCAGGCAGAGCTGCGTCTGCATCGGCTGCTGCTCGACAATGAGCAGCCTCGGGCCCTGACGGATTCAGAAAAGGCATCAGCCCTGGAGCTCGCCAAGGAATGTGGCAGGGAGGTATGGCTGGGCTTGGTCCTGGCTGTCCTCAACGCCATGTTCTGTGGTGGCTCAAGGCCCTTGGGCAGAGTGATGCCGCATCCCTTGAACCCCACTGCAGAGCAGCTTCAAGTGATGGATAATTTCCGGGCACTGATCAACCTGTGGATCGAGGATGATCAGCATCAACTGAAGATCACTCCATGGGAAGTACAAGCTCAAAATCTGGGCGATTTCTACACGGGATATGAAGTCACAAAAGCATACAAGTTGAGCTGGGCAGCTATTGCCCCGCATGTGCCAGGCCCCGGAGAAGCCGGAAGGGTTGCCCTGGAGGAAACAGTCCCACCTGAGCTGAAGGACTATGTGGTCAACCCTGACCTTCTGAGAATTCCTGATGATGAGTTGGGAGATGTCAGATACTCAGCTCCAGTGCTTGTAGAATCCAGCGCGGAGTACGACCTCATTGTAAAGCACCTGGTGGAGGCTGGCATGCTGGAACGAGAGGTCCCTAGTGAGACGGTCAAAGTCAAGGGAACCCCGATCTACAATGGCCTCTTTGGCGTGCACAAGGGCTGGATCGACGAAGGCAATGGCAACTGGCGTCGCTCCCTGCGACTCATTGTGAACTTGATCCCAACCAATCTGCTGCAACGCCGAATGCCAGATCAAGCTTCGAAGTCAATGGGGTATGCACCCCTTTGGGGCAACATGGTTCTCTTGGAGGACGAGGTCGTTCTCTCTTACGGTGAGGACGTGAAACATTGTTTTCACATCTTCTCCCCGGGTCCCAGGTGGCGGGGCTACTTCGTGCTGTCAAAAGAAGCAAGTGGTGGCAGCTTCAATGACGGGGTGAAGGAGAAAGGAAGACCTCGGGTACGGTCAGCCCCAATGGGGTGGGCAAATATTGTTGACTTTGTCCAATCGTCTTTGGAAAGAATGGGAACTCTGGGTGGAATCCCGGCAAGCAGATGCGTCAAGATGGGTGAGCCATCTCCTCTTCTGGAGCTCACGACACCAAGGCAATATCACAGCTTCTATGTCGACAACTACGATGGTTTTGTCATCATTGCAAGGACCGACCTGGCGGAGTATGAGGGACGACCGTCTGACAGCCAGCTGCAGCTTAGACGGACTTTCCAGACCTGGGATATCGGCCGTGATGAGAAGAAAGCGGCAGAAGGTACGCTTGAGTGGGTCAGCCTTGGAGCCGAACAGTTGGGCATGGAAGGCCTTGTGGGAAGCTCACGAAAATTTCGAAGGGCGGTGATGTCATCATCCCTTTGCCTCCTGATGAAAGAGGACATGAGGACGTGTGATCTGGAGTTGCTGTCGGTCGTTGGGAAGCACATGCATGCCACACAGTACTGCCGCCCTGTGGCTTGCTGTTTTGATGATCTTTATAGAAACCTCAACCTGGACGATATCAACACCTGTGTGGATCTGGCTGCGTACGAGGAGCTGTTGATGCTCACTTGCTTGCTGCCACTGCTTTGGAGCAACCAGCGCACCTGTCTCAACCCGACGGTGTATGCAACTGATGCTTCTCCTGAAGGGGGAGGTGCTTGTCAGACAACTTGTCTGTCTGCACGTGGACGAGCCAAACTCCACCTGATGTGTTCTGAACATGAAGGTCGAGAAGGAGGAGCCTGTGATGGGGTTGTGCTCATTGAAGTCTTTGGCGGCATGGGAGGCCTGCGAAAAGCGATCGAACTGCTTGGGCTCCTTCCACAAGGCATTATCCTGATTGACACGGACCCAGTGTGCCTGAAGTTGGCAAAGCGTCACTGCGCATTTGTCTTGCCAGTCGACAACATTCACAAGGTTGACAGGGCAATGGTGAAATCATGGAGGCTGCAGTTCCCAAGGGCACAGAAGGTGGTGCTTGGAGGTGGATGGCCGTGTGTGAACCATTCTTCTCTCAACACCAATCGTCTGGGAGCAGAAGCTGATTCTTCCAGGCTTCTCGACGTGATGCTGGCCCTCGCAGAGCAACTGAAACAAGTCAGCCGCCCTCTACACCTGCCCGACTGGGACATTATCGAGTTTTATGAAAATGTAGTGATGGATCAGCAGGACCTCACGGTGCAATCGGACAAAATTGGGGTCCTGCCAATCATGTGTGAGGCTGCTGATGCCTTGCGTTGCCGCCGGCCACGACTCTTCTGGCTGAAGAACCTTTCCATCATGGAAGGAGCTGATCTCCAACTCTTGCCGGAGCAGCAGGTAGGGAACCTGCAAACCAAGTTGACTGTGGCCAAGATCACAACAGAAAAGCCACCGCTGGAGTGGTTTCTGCGGCGCGGCTGCACCAAGTTGATTGATGATGGGCGCCCTTTCTTCACCTTCGCTCGACCCATGCCGAGGGCAGAGCCACCACGTGATCCAGCGGGATACGACCGCTGTGACGCCAAAACTCTGGGTCGTTGGCGGGGTGATGCGTATCGTCTGGCCCCTTACCAATATTCAGAGGACAATTTGGTGAAAACACCACAAGGCCCTCGACGCTTGCTCTCAGATGAGCAACTCAGACTCTTGGGTTACAATTCCGACGCCCTGGACCTCAAGCAGAAGTTGACTGAAGATCAACGAGGTCAGCTGATTGGAAACACGTTTCCTGTCTTGGTGGTGGCGCGGCTTCTGGCTGGTCTGTGTAGCACGGATGCGCCAGATTCTGACATGGACCTCACGGCCGAGCTCTGGAAAATTTGGAAAACTAATGAAGATCGAGTGCAACAGCTCAAGGAGGCTTCATGGTCGACCCGATTCGGTCCGGGGGCCAAGGGTGCGGTGTGGGGCCTCCGGCACTGCCTTTGCAGGTCTGGTCGCCTCTTGCCTTCCCCAAGGTCCCTGCTGGATCCCAATGAAGCACTCAGTGATGAGCAATTGCTGACCTATCTCATCACCCGCAACGTTTCACACCGAGGGACTGATGTCAAGCTGGATCACGGAGTCCCATTCTCGGCAAGCGACTTCTGTCGTCGCTCGATTGATCCCACACACTGGGAATGGAAGGTGGTCCTTTCGTACAAATGGAAGCAGCCAAATGCCCACATCACCCAACTTGAAACTGTGGCTGTTTTGGACCTGATGAGAAAGCTGAGCAGAACGTCAGCAAACTTTCAAAAGAAATCTTTGCTGCTGGTGGACAATGCCTCAGTCGTGGGCATTCTTACGAAAGGACGCACCAGCGCCTGCAGTCTCCGACAGCCTCTTCGACGATTGGCTGCCATTTTGGTAGCCACATCCACGCGCCTCGTTGTTGCCTGGGTCAAATCAGAATGGAATCCTGCTGATGGCCCATCGCGATGGGTCAGCAGACGCGCTAAGCAAGATGCCTAGACAACGACAAGTGCTTGCAAAAAGGACTCGGGCTGAGAGGCAAAGGGATCGAAAGGCTTTGGGGAGACTAAAATCGCAGGTTGTTTCACCCAAAACTGAAGCTAGATATTTGGCCAGTGTTTCACGATTTCTTGAATTCCTAATTTCACAAGGGAAACCTTACCCGTCATCATTTTTAGTTTTGGATTTGGAGGTCTCACAGTTTATTGAGGAACTTTGGGAGCAGGGAGACCCTAAAGGATGGGCTGGAGACTGCCTTAGTGGTTTGGGTCACTTTATTCCACCCTGTAAACCCTACCTAGTCGGCGGTTGGAGACTGCATGCGGCCTGGGGGCGAGCAGAACTTCCCTGCCGAGCACCACCGTTTACACCTCTGCTTCTATATGCAGTTGCTCAGGCTGCCGCCGATCATGGCTGGGTGGATCTTGCTGTCTTGCTCATCCTGGGGTTTCACACCTTTGCTCGTGCGGGCGAACTTTTTCGCGCCAAAGCTGGTGACTTTGTCTTGGGTAGCAAGTCGGGTACTTGGACCTTGCCCCTTTCAAAAAGTGGACAACGACAAGGCGTGACTGAAAGTATCCTTTTGACTGATCCTTTTGTGTTGGTGTTGTTGAAAAGGTTTCTGGTTAACCTGTCTCCTGGTGACTCTCTTTCTCATGTCTCTGGTGGAACCCAACGTAAACGGTTGAATGACCTGTTGCTGACTTTAAAAATTTCGTTCCCCTTTCGGTGGTACAGTGTTCGACGTGGAGGGGCAACCCATGCGTTTAGAACAACAAACAATATTGCTGCTATTTGTGTAAAAGGCCGATGGAGCAGTGTAAAAACTGCTAGAATATATATTTCTGATGCAGTTGCTCAGTTAACAGAACTGCAACTGTCAGATTCCCAGTTACGACAGTTTCGCCAGTTGGCAATGAAATGCAGGCCATCATTTGATAATGCAGTTGTTTGAATCTCCCTCTCCTCCCTTGCCCTGGCTTTTTCCCACCTGATCTTTCCCGCTTGAGCCAGCCTACTTCACACTCGCGCATTTGCGCAAAACGGGAAGGATGGTACACAGGGTGTGTCTGATAATGGCATTGGCCTATGGGAGAACAGACACAGGTGGCTTTGGGTAGGTGTTTGCGCGCGGGGGGCTGGGGGAACCCGGGGGGCTCCGGACATCTGGTGGTGCTTGATGTTCCTGGGGTTCTCGTTTCTTTGTTCCTCTGGTTTCTGTTCTTTTGAGATGTGATCATCTCTTAGATCAATAACGCCTCTAGCGCAGCTTAGTCATAAAAAGGAAGGAATCCTGAATGTTGAACACTAGCAAACGGTCCCCCTGTCAGATAGTGTGATACATTCTTAATGACTGTAGCTTCTTTGCTTACCCTCCACCAACCCCTGTGCACCACCACACAGTGGGACCCTGTGTACTTGTCTGTGTCTGATAATGGCATTGGCCTATGGGAGAACAGACACAGGTGGCTTTGGGTAGGTGTTTGCGCGCGGGGGGCTGGGGGAACCCGGGGGGCTCCGGACATCTGGTGGTGCTTGATGTTCCTGGGGTTCTCGTTTCTTTGTTCCTCTGGTTTCTGTTCTTTTGAGATGTGATCATCTCTTAGATCAATAACGCCTCTAGCGCAGCTTAGTCATAAAAAGGAAGGAATCCTGAATGTTGAACACTATATGTAGCATATTCGTATTATACACGTACATTTTTGTATCATGTACGTATCATAGTGGCGTATATGTATCATGAATGTATTTGTATCATATTCATATATGTGCCATGACTGTATCATATATGTATCATGAATGTATTTGTGTCATATTCATATATGTGCCATATATGTATCATATATGTATCATGAATGTATTTGTATCATTTATGTGTGATATATGTGTCATGAATGTATCATATATGTACCATAGTCGTATTATATACATACATTTTTGTATCATATATGTCTAATATATGTATCATATATGTGTCATACATGTATCATATATGTAGCATATTCATATTTTGCACGTACATTTTTTCATGTACGTATCATATATGTGGCATATATGTATCATGAATGTATTTGTATCATATTCATATATATATATATATGCCATATATGTATCATATATGTATCATGAATGTATTTGTATCATATTCATATATGTGCCATATATGTATCATATCACATATGTATCATGAATGTATTTGTACCATTTATGTGTGATATATGTGTCATGAATGTGTCATATACGTATCATATTCGTATTATATACCTACCTTTTTGTATCATATAAGTATCGTATATGTGTGATATATGTGTCATATATGTATCATGAATGTATTTGTCTATATGTGTCATATATGTATCATATACGTATCATGAATGTATTTGTATCATTTATGTGCGATATATGTGTCATGAATGTATCATATATTATCATATGTGTATTGTACGTACATGTTTGTACCATATATGTATCTGTGAATTTCAGGGATGCAAAACGCATCATTGAACAAAGCGCGTCCTCGCCAGCGGAGACATGGGCTTAGGCCCTATCGTGTGGGGGAGACACACGAGCAGGCGCTCTGGAAAAGGGCTGATTGCCTGCCACTTTGCTTTTCAGTGGTAGCGGAGCCCGGGAAACATCCGGGCATCCGAGATAGGTTTTTGCCATGGACCAGCCAGTGCCACCATCATCGCAAGGCAGCGACGATGCACTGGGTGGACGATCAAGAAGTGACCACGGCCAGGGCAGGCCGACAACACCAGTGAGAACAGCCGAGGTGGGATCGCTCAGAGTTGACAGATCTTCACCGGCTGACGATGATGATGAGGCCGACCAGGACGACGGCTTTGACAGCGAAGAGTTCAGAGCGTGGATGCGCAACCGCGGTAGACAACGCGGTACAGAACGACGAAGACATCGCACTAGCAGTGCTGGATCTGATGGCTATGATGATGGCCGGACGAACGCAGGACCAGCACCGGAATGGGATGGAGAGAGCTTGGTTTTCCAGGACTATGTCATCAAAGCCAGGTTGTGGCTTGCTACAACTCGTAGCAAACCCCGCACGAGAGGGCCGCTGCTTCTCTCCAAGCTCTCAAAGACCCCATTCGAGACGATGAAGTTTCTCGCCAAAGACTCCAAGTGGATGCAAAGCGACACCAATGGAGAGGAGCTGATCAACATGATGGACCTCTCCGAGTACTTTGGAGACGACCGTGATGAAGACTTGCTGAGCGCTTTGGCCAAGGTGACGTACCATGTGCGTCGTGAGAAAAATGAGGCCTACAGGACCTTCTTCAATAGGTGGGAATCTGCCTACCGAAAGGTGACCGAGCACAAGGTTCAATTGCCGGACAAGTACATCGGCTTTCTCTTGATTCAGGCACTTTGCCTCAACGACCAAGAGATCAAGTCTATGATGAACTTCACTCATGGAAGTATCATGCCAAAGGACATCAAGGAGTGGGTTCGGAAGCATGAAACCAAGTTGCAGGTGAACCAGGTCGGAGTGGAGAAAAAGAATGTCAACGTGACGAAGGGCAGCGGGCACTACATGCTGAACGAGGACGAGACCGACTTGGAGGACGAGGAGATCTTCGCTCTTGAGACCGCGATCCGAGATCTACAAGATGGAGAACCAGCAGGTGATCTTTCGGGAGCTCAAGAAGATGAAGGGAACATCTTGGAGGAGCACGAGGCCGTGGAGATCTTGAGCACAATGCTCAGCAAGAAGAGGAACTTTGCACAGAGCCAGAAGGCCAAGAAGGCAAAGGAGTTGGGCCGAGGATACCACAACAGTGGGAAAGGTCGAGGGAAATCCTTCACCACGACCACCGGCGGTCGACAGCCTTTCAAGTCAGGGCAGTACCGAATGACGATAGAAGAGGTGAAGAAAGTGACCAAGTGCGGACACTGCCACAAGGTGGGGCACTGGCATAGAGAATGTCCTGATTTGCACCGTGGCTCTGGCGAGAAGGAGCAGCACTACCTCCAGTCCGAGGAGGCCACGTTTTGCGGCATGTTGGAAGTTGATGGAAAAGAACAGGTGAGCCCAATGCGAGACCAAGAAGATCAACTGTCCCCGGGAGAAGCAGGACTGAGCGGCCGGGGTGAGTGCGAGGCAGAACAGCCTCTGTCCAAAACGGACGCTGCAGGTAGTGCCAAGTGGTCTGACAGTTTTGAACATGTGAAGCCCATGTCCCGGTATAAGGACCGAGGTTGTGATGATTGGGAGGTTTTTCTGGGTGAAATGGAATCTGTTTATCATGGGGTTTCCACTAACCACTGGGCTAGTACCAAGAATGCCAACCACTTACCAGATGAAGCATGTGCAACAGTTGATACGGGATGTCAGAGAATGGCTATTGGTATAGAAACCCTTAAGAAGCTGGCCAAGCACTTACCCGAGGAACTTCCAGTACACCTTCACAAACAGGAACACAGGTTTCGATCAGTTCATGGACGATCCGTCACCAGCCAAGTTGCAGTTGTTCCTACAGGACTTGGGAGAAAGGGTAGTGTCTTGAAACCTGCTGTTTTTGAAAACCCCGAAAGCCGAAATGCACCGTTCTTGATCTCACTTCCCTTTTTGATGTTTTGTAGGTCCACGTTGTTTTTAGACCCCATTGAAGGTTTAAGGATTTACTTCAAACAGTTTGATTTTTCTGTTCCTTGTCATTTAGACCATCAGGTGCCCTTAGGATTCCCTTATGTTTGTTCTCAAAAACCCAAATAAATCAGTTGAGCCAACTTCATGAACAATTTAAGAACACAAAAACGGAGTTTGAGGTTTTGAAAACGGAGTGCAACCCTGAAGCCACCGCATCAGAGCTCATAAGGCCCAAGGAAACCACCACGCACCACGACGTGCCACCAACCCGAGACAGCAGTGATGGAGTCCGAACGGAAGAGATCCCGTCAGAACGACCACAGTCAGGGAACTCGGGAGGACTGGTGTCGAATGGTCCTCAAATTGCTCTTTGTGATGGCTCGGGTCAACGAGCTAGCGATGCGACTGCTTCAAACGCCGCAACCTGTGGAAGTAGGGCATCAGGACTATCCACCGTCGAGGACGAGGGCACCAACAACATCAAGGACATCGGCTATGGCAACTTCCCGGACACCTCCAAGGGCATCATCTTCGAGGAGCATGGACGACTTCGACGTGATCTCCGTGGCGAGTGGACGGTCTACAACGACGCAGAGGTCTATGACACCAAGCATGGCGAGCACTGTTGCCGGACAAGATCTTGTGACAGATCAAGTACTACGACTGGTGGGGCCTCCACCGCAATGCGAACATCACGAGACAACCAAGCTCTATGTGTGCCGCAAACAGGGGCACAACTACAAGAGGATCTTCTGGCGATGCCCACGACAGAGGGGATCGCAGTGTGCGACCTTCATCTGGAGCGAGATCCAGCCGTACCTCGACCCGATCTACCAGGACGACCTGGAGCCAGAGGACTATGCGCCGGACTCACCGAGATCAATGTCAGGAACACCAGTGGAGAACATCCTCATGGAGCTTCAGAAACACTGTCCTCACACCAAGGTCGACAAGAGAGGGACCAACCCGTACAAGATCATGGTGAAGTGCGCAACATGTGGCAAGGTACTCAAGTCCGAGAAAACCGAGCTGGCGAAGCAGATGGAGGAGGAGAAGAATCGCAAGAAGATCGAGCCCGACTACCAGGAGTTCCTCGAGTGGAAGAAATCTGGAGCATGTCGAGCCGGCGGAATATGGACAGATCAGGGTCCGACACCAGCCGCCAGCTCAAGGAAGAAACCATGACCGAGACTGAGGATGGCGAGAACCAAAAGGACAAGGGAGTCAAGCATGTGCTGAACCAAGCCCAGACAGCACTGGGAGAGACGGCAGAGATGTGGCAGAACCTTATAACCCTTGTCCAAAGTAACTCACCTGAGCCTGACAAAAACATGACAAAAATGGCTCAGGAAATTTTTGATGTCCAGAACCCAAGTCGGGTATCTGACCGACGCCAGCTGAAACGACTGGCAAGCCTCCTTGGGGTAACAAAGAAAAAGGCAAGACTGGTCGCTGAGGTGTTCAATCCGGAACGTTTTGGACCAAGGACACACCGACATGGACTGGACAGGGGAGCAGCGTTTGATTTGACACTAGGAGACAACTTGTTGGACAGCAGACAACGACAGAGTGTTCGCAACTATGTCAATGAAATGAAACCTGGACTAGTGGTCATTTCTACACCATGCACCATGTTGAGCCAGCTGCAAAACCTAAACGTGAAACACCTCACAAACGAAACGAAACACAGAGAGTTCATTAAAAGGTTGATTCAGGCAAAGGTTTTGTTGAATTTTTCATGTGAAATTTGTGAACGTGTCATGTCATATGGTGGCACCTTTTTGCTGGAACAGCCAAGAACCTCGAAGGCATGGAAGGAACCAAAGGTCCAGAAACTTGCTGCATTACCAACGGTCACCTTCACAGTCAATGACCAATGCATGTTTGGGCTCAAATCAACAGAGGGCTTTCCTCACAAAAAGCCAACGGGATGGTTGTGCAACAATGCCATCGTCGCTAAGGCATTGGACCGGCAGTGTGATCATACTCATGAACACCTGCCTGTGTTCGGTTCGGGACCCGGAGGGTCGAGGTCTAAACTGGCTCAAGAGTATCCCAAGAAACTGGTTGATACCATCCTGGGTTCGTACGCCAGATCACTGAAACAACCACTACAAGAACGTGTTCGAGTAGTACGAGATCTGGACTTCTTCGAGGAGATCTACCACACCGAGATGGTCTTCAACGCCAAGTATGACAAGATCCCACCGATTGACCAGGTTATCAAGAATGACGAGGACATAGAGTATGACAAGGTCCCAAAGAATACCATGACTGCCAAGTATGACGAGATGATTGACACGAACGAGGTCTCGGAGAATTTGGCAGTGATCAACGAGGAAGGTCTTGCAATAGAAGATGAGGAGAAGGAACATGAAGAAGAAGACGGTAACTCATGGCTACCACGAGAACGACCACTTGGAGTAGAACAGCTGGTGCGCAGGGCTCACTGTGGTTTGGGGCACTTGGCCAACGCCAGACTGGCCAGGATCTTGCACCAGGCTGGAGCACGAAAAGAAGCTGTGGAATATGCCAAGAACCTCAAATGTGACGTTTGCCAAAGACACAGGCAAATTGCCCCAGCCCGAGCTGCAGCACCACCGAGAGAACTGACTCCCAACCAAATTGTTGGAGTCGACACCATCTACCTCCCAGGATTACAATTTAACGGAAAGCGGAAGATGGCGCTGAACATCATTGACTGGGCCACCAAGTTCCAGCTGGTGATACCCCTACATGACCACACCCCGAGATCGGCAAGACAAGCATTCCTACAGTGGACACGGATCTTCGGCACTCCAGAAAGGGTCTATGATGACCTAGGAAAAGAATTCCGTGGGTGTTTTGAAATGATGATGGACCAGGATGCCATCTTCCTGGACCCTGGATCACTAGAGTCACCAACGCAGAGATCCTTAACAGAACGAGCAGGAAGGACTTACAAGGAAGTTTTCTCAAAAACACTGATGGAGGTGACGTGCAACAACTGGGATGAGTGGCATGAGGTTGTGGATGTTGTCACGGCCACAATCAATCGACTGGCAAACAAGTCGGGGTATAGCCCCATCCAGCGAATGCTGGGATATAGCCCGAGGATCCCAGGAAGCCTCATGAGTGGAGGTTTCAATGATCAGTCAACAGCATCAAGATATGCAGCTGGAGACCTACAAGTTCAGCGATCAGTGGATCTACGTACAGCGGCAGCGATCGCCTACCACAAGGCGGACTGTGAACAAGCACTTCGGAACTCACTACATGCCGGACCACGAGTATGGCAACACTATGAGGTGGGACAGACGGTCTACTACTGGAAAAAGGGAATGGAGAGGGGAAAGAAAAATCACCCTTACTTTTGGCACGGCCCAGCAAAGGTCATCCTGACGAATTTGCCAACTACAGTATGGGTGGCACATCGGGGCAGAATTGTCAAGGCCTGCCCTGAGCATCTGAGGCCGATAGCAGAGGAAGAGAAGTTCATTCTCACCGACTGGATTCAAGACATCCTGGACACGAAGAAGAAGCTCAAGGATGGCGACTACAAGGGCTACATCGTCCTCGATGAGAAGCCCCCGGACGCCTTGGACTTTCAGCCGGAGATCAACAAGGACTTCATTGGACCACTACCACCTCAAGCACCAAGATACCGGCTGACAGGAAAACATCGAGAGACCGAGGTTGAGTTTCAGCCAGACGCCTACATCGAAAAGAGGCGGCGACTAGAAGACCAAGAACAAAAGCCGGAGCTGGTGCTGACACCTAGATCACTATCGATCGCACCGACCACACCAGCTAGAACTGAAGATCTCGAACCAAGATCTCCGAATGAGGAGGTGGTCGACTCCGAGATGGACATGGAGAAGCAGTTCTTGCCTGAGCAAGGATCAGAACGACATGCAGTGATTTCAGAGGAGAGTAACCAAGAGGCAGAGGATGATGGACGCGGTCAAGTTCGACATGGAGAACATCTTGATGAAGATGAAGAAAGGCCGGCGAAACGTCAACGAGCAGAACTTTTGGAGATGATGTTCACACAGCTGGAGCAGGCGAACATGAACCGAAAGCGCAAGGAGATCAACTACAAGACCATGGACAAGAAGAACCAGAGGAAGTTCGACAAGGCGATCCTCAAGGAAATCAAGAACAATCTCCAGTCAGGAGCTTACCAGGCTCTCACCCGAGAAGAGTCTGAACAAATACGAAGAGACAAACCCGATCTGATAATGAAAAGCCGGTATGTACTGACGGAGAAACCAGTAGAACCACATGAAGTAGAACCACTCCAGAAAGAAGGTCTGCTCCTAGACAACAATGAAGGAGAGGTCCTGAAAGCAAAAGCCAGACATGTCATGAAGGGCTATTCTGAAGCCAATGCGGAGGACTTAGAATCAACGACACCCCAGGTGGCCAAGGACACAGTGTTCTTTGTCCTTCAGATCCTCGCCAGCATGAAGTGGATCATCGGACACCTGGACTTTACACAGGCCTTTCACAGTGGTGATAAAATCGCCCGGGAACTATACTGCTCTCTTCCACCTGAAGGTGTTCCAGGACTTCATGACCGGCAACTACTCAAACTCCTCAAGACTTGTTATGGCCTGACTGATGGGCCATACCAATGGTAGAGGCACTTAAGTCGAGTGCTCGAATCAAGAGGGTACAGGAAGAGCAAGGCAGACCCATGCCTCTTCATCCTCTATGACGACAACCAAACAAAGATTGAAGGCCTGATAGCCCTCGCTACTGATGACATGATACATGGTGGAACCGAGAAACACTGGAGCAACATGGAATGGCTGAAACAACAATACAGGATGGGCAAGTACACGACTGGCAGCGGGAAGTTCACGGGGAAGATGGTTGAACCGGCCGATGATGGATCGATCTTGATCCACCAGAAACACTACATCGAGGAGAAGATCAACGTCATCAAGATTGACAAGGCCAGAAAGAGACAGAGGTACTCACAATGCACCCCTGTTGAGATCAATCAGTTGAGAACCCTGCTGGGTGGACTTTCATGGGTAGCAAAGGAGACAAGACCAGACATAGCTGGTAAGGTTGCCATCCTACAACAGACCATGCCGAACCCGATGATCAAAGACATCGTCGAGGCCAACCAGGTCGCAGAGGAGCTCAAACGAAAACCCGACCTTGGGATCAGGATCCAACCGATCCCGATGGAACGCCTAAGAGTCGGTGTCATTACCGACGCCAGCTGGGGAAATGCCGGCGAAAGATACCTGGAAGACTCCAAGAAGGACTACTGGGAGGAAACAAAGACGAGCTGGATACGACATCATGTTCTTCCACGTCGACTCCTATTTCATCCTGGCGCGGCTCCCGGAGGACCAGATCTTCACACTATATCCAGGAGAAGAACGACCACAACGAGTATGTCAACAAGCAGTGACGAATGGGATGGAAAAGATGGAATCCGAGAACGCCAAGAACAACAATGGACAGGAAGAACTACGTTCATCAAATCGACTATAGAAGAGGAGGTGAATCGACCCATCAATGAGAGGTTTCTGCAATTGGCCCGAACACACAGTCAAGGTGGATACCTCCTGGTGTACTATGACGCCAATTTGGAAGTATCAGAACAACTTGAGATGATGACAATAGCAGCTTGGAAGAGCTACAAACTGAAGCGCTGCACCGTCAACACACTGAGCGCTGAGTGCCAGTCGATGATCCAGGGGATCGGAAACCTACACTGGCACAGGTTTCTTCTGACAGAAATCTCAGGTGGCCGACTCAACCTAGACACCTGGGAACAAGAACTACACCGACTGCCGTTCATAGCAGTGACAGACTCAAAGTCGCTCTACGACACGGTGAACAAGTGCCGAAACACATCGGCTCACATAGATGACAAGCGGACGGCCATCGATCTGACGATCTTGAAGGACGACTTGGAGAAGACAAAGGGGCAGGTCCGGTGGGTATGTGGAACCAACATGATTTCAGACCCATTAACCAAGAAAATGCCTCCGGGATTCTTGCAAAGAGTGATGAAGTTTGGAAAATGGTCTCTCACCGAGACAGGGCACAAGAAACTTCTTGAAATCCACGCTTTGTTCAACATAAAGTGTGGTCCATGTGAATTTCAGGGATGCAAAACGCATCATTGAACAAAGCGCGTCCTCGCCAGCGGAGACATGGGCTTAGGCCCTATCGTGTGGGGGAGACACACGAGCAGGCGCTCTGGAAAAGGGCTGATTGCCTGCCACTTTGCTTTTCAGTATCATATATGTGTGATATATGTGTCATATATGTATCATGAATGTATTTGTATCATATTCATACATGTGCCATATGTATCATTAATGTATTTGTATCATTTATGTGTGATATATGTGTCATATATGTATCATACACTATATGTAGCATGACCGTGTCATATCGTATATGTATCATGAATGCAGTTGTATCATTCATGTGTCATATATGATACATATATGTGTCATATATGTATCATATATGTATCATATTCATATTATGTACGTACAATTTTGTTTCACATATGTGCCATATGCGTATCATGAATGTGTCATATATGTATCATATACGTATCATGAATGTATTTGTATAATTTATGTGTCATATATGTGCCATTAAGGTATCATGAGTGTATTTGTATCATTTATGTGTCATATGCGTGTCATATATGTATCATATATGTAACATGAATGTATATGTATCATATATGTATCATACTATGTCTCATACATGTATCATGAACGTATATGTAAAATATTTTTGTCATATTTAAGTATCATATATGTATCATGAGCGTGTCATATATGTATCACATATGTAACTTTTATGTGCAATATATGTATCATTTGTGTGTCATATATGTATCATATTTGTATCCTATATGTTTGATATATGTATAGTATTCATAGTAATTATATACGTATCACATATGTACAATATATGTTTCATGAATCCGTTGTATATGTGTCATATATGTATTAGATATGTATCATATATGTACGATAAACGTATCATAAGCGTATCATATACGTATCATATACATTTCACACAAGTATCATATTTTTTTAAATAATATATATGTTGATATGTATCATATCTGTATCTTATTGAAGGAAGTTTAGAAGTAAAACTTCCGACAAGATGGACAGATGAAAAGCAGAGGTGGAGCAGAAGAATAGAGAAGAGAAGAGCAGAAGAGAGAAGATCAGAGAAGAGAAAGAGTCAGAAAAAAAGAAGATGCAGGTGCGCGAAAGGTAGGAAAGTCGCGAAACACTGTGTTTTTCCAATGATTTGTGGCTCCAGAGGGTCGAAAAGTATGCTCGCTAAAGCGGCGGGTGCGGAGCCAGCTGGCCAGATGAGAGATGAAAAAGTGCGCTCTGTTGTGGCGCGAAGCACATTTGCAAGTGAAAAAAACTAAAAATCACCTCACGTTCAGAGCACTTTTGGAAGTTGAGATGTTGAAAAAATGCACGCTGTTGTGGCGCGAAGCACATTTCCAAGTCAAAATGTACAAAGCACACCACGACGTTCAGAGCACTTTTGGAAGTTGAGATGTTGAAAAAGTGTGCGCTGTTGTGGCGCGAAGCACATTTCGAAGTCAAAATGTGAAAGACACTACGTGCTCGGACCACTTTTGGACGTTCAGATGTCGTTTCGCGTGGCAGGTGCAAGGGATTGTGGACCTTGTCAAAAGTGAGCAGAACGTGAGGGTTTTGTAGCATTTCAAAAAACGATGGCAGGCGTGGGACATTTGAAGGGGATCTGGAAAGGCGAAGTACAAGAGACATGTTCATCAGAGCTGTTAGGAGGTCCGGGCGCTGATTTCCTGAGAGGGGTTGCATTTTGGAGCCTCCAATTTTCAGTTTGCTGAGATGATTTCTTCCAATTGCTTCCCAGGCCTTCCACAATTCCCATTTGTCTCCCAGAATTGGTCTTCCAATTGTCTCTAAGTGCCTTCCATTTGTCGCCCGTGGTTTCCCAGTTGTCTTTTAGATGTTGTTTCCCACTTGTCACCTAGTTGTCTCGTGCTTGTCGTACAACTGTGGTCTTCCAATTGTTTCCGAGTTAGTTCCAGATGTGCTCTCCCGATTCTTTCCCAGTTGCCTTCCACTTAGCCCCCACAACGCCCGGCTGTCTTCCAGGTTTAGTCCCCCAATAACTTTTCAATCGCTTTCCAAGTGTTTCCGAGCTGCCTGCTAGATGTGGTGATCCAATTGTCCTCCAATTGTATCCCTCAGCCTCTCAGCCTTGAATTTGAAACTGTCACTGCTGTTGGGTTGCAAAGCTGGGTTAATTGTGTCTGCGTCTCCAGATGTTTTTCTTTACTTCTCTCCGTCTCCTTGCGTCTCCCACTCTGGCTACTGGTGCCCGACTCTCTGGATTTCTCTTGTTGCGGTGCTTGTTTTCGGGGCTCCCTTCATGTCCCACTCTGGCTAATGGTTTCCGGGTCTCTGGATGCCTCTCTTCACTGGTCTCTCTTTACTTGTCTCCCAGTCTGGCTTTCGACGGCTGGTGGTGTTCCGCTCTCCAGATGTCTCTCTTCACTTGTTTCCCTTCATGTGTTTCCCGCTCTGGCTAGTGGTGTCTCCATTTTGGGTGGTGGTGTCCGGCTCTCCGGGTGTCTGTCTTTCCGTGTCTTCCTTCATGTGTCTCTCACTAGTGGTGTCCGGCTGTTCGGATGTCTTCTCTTTGCTTCCACTGGGCTCCCATAATTTTTCTCTTACCATCTATCTCCTGATTCATCTGTCTCCCGACTCATGTATCTTCAATCATCACTCTGCCTTGGTGTCTGATTCCTTCGCCTGTTCGCCCAAAGGCGTGTCTTCCATCATTTGTTTCTCACAATCTCCCACTTCGTTTGTCTCCCCATTCATATGTCTCCCCTAGTGCCGGCGTCCTGTTCTTGTTTCATCACGATTTCATTGTGATTGGTCCTTTTCTCCCTTTGTGTCTTTTTGTTGTCTCAGGAGTTACACCAGCATAGACCCCAGATAGCAATAACATGAAAAAACGTTGCTTGTGATTCATGCTGTTCTCAGTTGAGATGGACTAAAAATTGCCAACATCAGGAGCTAATAAAACCACAAACATGCACGCAGACGCTACGATGGATATGGAAAAATTGTTTGGGGTCTAAGGGGCTGTAATTTTTCAATGACATTCTCAGTAGCTGTTGAACATTTTTTGATTTTCCCTGTTTTGATTTGGAAAAATGATTCCAGTTGGGGAAGACATCATTGCAGGGTTATCTGGAACTAGGCCGTCATTTTATATACACATCCTGAGAAACTGGTCGCAACTTTGAACAAACCAGTGGTGTGAAGGACACCGGTGGTACTAGGTCGAGTGAAATTTGGATAAAACATGTTTTCACAAGAAATCAAAAAGGTCAATCGCAAGTGACCCAGCAGTTCTTGTGGACTTGAAGTGTGCCGCTGCCCAGGTGCTGACTTCTGCCCTGAGGTGCTGGTGGGAAGTGAATCCGTGGTTTCAACAAGAATTGTGAGTTGTGCTTCAGAAGAATGACTGGAAAATAACCACGTTTTTTTTTTGGGGGGGTCTGACTCGGTCTGACCCGATACCTCGAACCCTTTAGTCTTGGAAGTGTGCCCAGATTTCTGCTTGGTGGCGGGATCAAAAATCGAACCAGGCGATCTCAACATCGATTGTCTTCCCAGATCCTGTCAGGCCGGATGTGGAATTGTTGACAACCACATTGATCGGCTTTGAGGCCTGGTCGGGCGGGGACATGGGTGAATGCAGGGCTTAAGAATCAAACGCATGTAATATATATATATATATACATACATCTAAGTTGAAGAGGTTTTCTGGAGCCACAAATTTTTTAGAAGCGCTTTGGATCAAAATTTTGCCTGACTTGAACCATGCCCAACTTGTTGCTGGATCCCAGAATGAAAGGCTGGTGGCAAGTGGCGTGCAGCGGTGCAACACCTCAAGGTGCGCCACGGTCAAGTCAGTTACATTACTAGCCAGTCCTGGGGGGTTATCAAAACATGAGAATAGAGATTTATGAATGATTTATGTATAGCCATTGTGTTTGGAATGTTTGGATTGGGGATGGATGAGCATAAACCATCTACCATGTTTTGACTCTAGTGGATTAATAGTTAACCAGCTAAATACCCAACAAAATGCTGGGTATTTATACGGAACATCTGGGTATAAGGAAAACTGATATGGACTGATATGGGATATTTCATGGCATAAAACTTGGACATATTCTCCAGTGAATTAGCAAAACAAGATGTAAAGCAACTTAGATCATTTCCCATCCGGAAAACGATCTACTGTCCTGGTGTTTTTTCACATCTAATTTTACTGGAGGTTGTATATGTGGTATAGATATTTTTTTAAATACATATTGACACACGAAAGCAGTATGTAGATAAATATATGCAGTGTATACACATAAAACCATTCTATAATGTATATACCCTCTGGTAAACTAACATAACTGTGGAAAATCACCATTTTTAATGGGAAAATCCACTATCAATGGCCATTTTCAATAGCAAACTGTTAGAAATTACCAGAGGGTACACATACTGAATACATAGTTCTCACCTCCTGGCTTCGTGGCCCAGTCAGCGTCAGGTCTTTCAGAGCTTTGCCCTGAGGGTCGATGAGACTGCCCAAATGGCTTTGACTGGTGCCCTGGCATTGAATATCAGGTGGCCATCCGTTTGATGTGGCTATGGCGTTAAGGAAATCATGGTGAATTTACCAGCAAACATGGGGATTTGGCGAGTTTTGGATGGTTTAAGACTCAGAATGTGGCATCCAATGGCGAAACGTCCCAGATATCGACTACCAGATCACCAACTATGGGCATGATCCACTGGCACTGTGGGTGAACAACCCGAGATCCAAAAGGTTTTGTGTCAAAATGATGCCAGAAAATCGATGGTTTACCCTCTGATAAACTAACAGTTTGCTATTGAACATGGCACATTTATAGTTGATTTACCTATTAAAACTTGTGATTTTCCATATTTATATATGTTAGTTTACCAGAGGGTAACACTAAATTGGAATTCATGTATGTATGCCTGCTTGTTGGCGTTTAGCATTCCATTCCAGGTGTTAATGTACTTTGCAGTGAAACTTGATCGTCAAATTTCACGTGGTGTAGACTTCCGGGCTTGTGTTCATGTTTTTTTTTCTCTCCTGCACAGTTGGGCAAAGGACGAATCAGTTACTAGTTGCTGTAGGTTCAGCATTGTGAGTTCTTTGATGGATTTAGCTTTCTCTATATTTGCTTAAGGGTTATTTGCTACTTGCCTTTGCCAGTGTAGGATACCGGGCATCCGTATGGCCATAATTGCCGGTAGATTTATTTTTTTCCCCCTAAATTTTCAGAGAAAGCCATCATGTCCTGCCCAAGGCGCCTACCGAAAGGCCTTGGCGTGGCAGGATGCCCATGCACTGCATGCCCTGCATGGCCTGACTGCTGAAGCGTCGCTGCAAAATGCCCTGCTGCAAACGTGCCCTTGGCGCCAGGCAGCACCGCGGCAGTTTTGGTACCAGCGGCTGGAAATTCTAAGAACATACCCACTATAAATGACCATTTTCATAATGGCTTAGCATGATGGAAACATGGGATGTTGTGAAATCTGCCCTCTGGTAAGCTAACATAGCTATGAAAAATGGCCATAGAAATAGTTGATATACCCATTAATAGCATGGTGATTTCCATAGTTTTTTGTACGTATGTTTACCAGAGGGTATGCACTGATGGTCAGTATTTCTGAGGCATCACCATTTTGGGCCGGTCTTTTCAGGTTAGTGAATCAGCTACAAAATCATATAAACATACAAAACACATTTTTTTCCAGAGCAATTGGTAAATCTTGGCACCGGTTGAGGCGCTCTATCTCCTGAGCCGCATGGCAGCTCCAGATGTCCTGTCGTTGGGGCCTCGGTGCCCCTATGGTGTTGCCCTGACGGAGTAGGATTTCTTGGTTGGATTTAAAAATCTGGACAAGATGAGAATTCTGGAAGGGACCTTATAAAATATAAACACATCTTGAGGGAAGATGAGAGGTGGAAGGCAATCCCTTTTCTTGGCTGGAATTATATTGCACAGAAATTGTGTCCGACAGCGGAATGTTTGTTGAACTTGGCATCAATGGAAACATCGACATCGAGTTCGACTTTACATATAGATTCTCTATGATCCTGTCTGGTATCAGCAAGAATCGGTTGTGCCCAGTTGTGGCCTCTAAACTGAGTGGCTGCCGAGGTATGCCTTGGCTTTTGGGGATGGCTGTTTTGCTTCTGAAGTCTTGGTGAAAGCCCAGCACCTGGCTGTGGCGCAGCTCAAAATGGCCGCCCTGTTGAGATCCACTTGGGGGAGCTATTGGTTTGAAACACTAAAAACCAGCCAAAATCTGAAGTAACTATGGGATCTATGGGAACTGGACAGCCATGAATTGTAGACACTTGGAGCATGACATACAACTTCAAGAACATTTTTCCATGGATTGCACCTTGTGGTGTTGTTTCAATGGAGTTTGGTCTCGCCTGCCATGCAATATCTCAAGATGTGCACAAGAAAACAACCAACAAACTACAGACCTTCACCAAGTTGATCTCAAACCCAATGTCAATATACATAATATACACATGAACCATAGACACACACACACACAAACGGAGACAAAGACAGAAATTCATGGCATGACATCGCAAACATTTTCACCTTGGATCATGGCCCAACTCGCTCTGCCTTTCTGAAAAACCCGCCCCAAACCGATGCCTGGAAGATATCCTCCCGAGATTTCTGGAGGAAACCAGCCCATCTGGGAGATCCGCATCGGAAAACGGACAACGGCTGTGGTTTTTATGGGGAGATATGGGGACATTTCATGACATTTCGAAATGGGAACTGTTGTGTAGTTGTATGTTTTTTTTGTATATAAATATTGAATCCACTAATGGTTATCCATACAACTACATACAACTACATACAACTACAGTAGCTACGTAGTATCCAGCTTGTATCCATGCTATCCATTGAATGCTCCACCCCTCAGGATCCCAAAGCTCCTCCGGCCGACCTGGTTCAAAGGTGCCGTTGCCCGTGCGGGTGAGATTTGGGACCCCAACTTTTGAGGTGTCCGGGAAGTGGGGTGCAAATGGGGTGACAGCGGAAAGAGAAATGGATTCATCGAAGATCTTCGAATGGGAAAATGATGGAAACATCACCATCTTTGTTGATTACGTCCTATCGGTGGTTGGGGCCCCCCACTGTTCGTAAGATCCTCATAGCTGGTCAAATCTTCCTTTCTGTTGGTGAAATCCATGCAAACACCAGCACTGTTAGCGCTCCAAGGTAGAGGAAGCGTCAACAGAACGAGGTAGTTGCTCGGCCCAGGGCCATGGGTGATCGTTGATCCCCTCCTAATCTTTTTCCACGTTTATTTTTTCAACACCCATTTCTTGTTGATCAAAGAATTCAATGTCGTTCAAGAGAAAATCGAATCAAAACTATTGAAAAACCACTCGATTTCGGTGCATCTACCCACATCTACCCCTATTCTTGTGGCCATGCTCCGAGGTTTGACCAAGGACCAGGCCTTAGCCTTCTTGGCCTTAGGACCAGGCCCAGTCCGGATGATGGTGGATGGGGATGGTTGATCTGGAAAAACCAATGGTTTGGTTGGTAGATGTTGGTTGGCATGATGGTTTTTGATAGGGTGATACAACTAAAAATGCTTTGGTAGATGATGGTTTTTGATAGGAATTCTGCAAAATGATACCTATAGCCTATATAGTTAGCCCGGTTAGCCCTTGTACTGAAGGACCCTCAGAAGCCCTGGTCATCAGGGCCGTGATCATCAGTGATCATCATGGTTGAATTTTGAACCCAGGAAAGATCAGAGATGGAGCAGATGGATCAGAAAAGATTCTCATATGGCTATGGATCAATACCTATTAATACCATTTTTAGGGGAATTAACATCCATTTACCAGCTATTTTGATGTTCACCAGGGGTACAAGGTTTTGACCCACTGCCATATGGTTTAGACGAATTTCTGAAGCTTCGGGACATGTCTGGGTGACCCCAGAACTTGGAGCTGATAAAAGGGGCCTCTGGGATCCACTTCCTGCAGATACTTCGCAGCATCGAAGCGAGGAGGGATCGGACGGAGCCGTGTGCGTCCCCATTCTTTCCCACAAAAGAGCATCCAGCTGCAGTCATGACTCACATTGTTGGATACTTTTCAACAAATCCTATTACCCTCTGGTAAACTAACATAACTACGTATGGAAAATCATCATTTTTTATGGGAAAATTAACTATAAATGGCTATTTTCAATAGCTATGTTTGTTTACCAGAGGGTATATATATATATATATTATATATATATATCCTATCACTATTGCAAGGATTATGATTGAGTCGTGTCGCCAAACGTGCTGGGCTTGACCTCACATGGATGGTGGCCTTCTTGACGTTCCGGCAGTTCCGGCAGTTCCGGCAGTTTCGGCACAGCCACTGTTTGCGGATGCTATTCCAAAAAGGAACATGGGATTTTCCATTCAGATGGGGTCACCAGAAACCCCATTTTGTGATTCGACTGCAATCTGCAACTGTTTGCAACTCCGAAGCTTAAACGTGCAAACTTTCGTTGATTTCTCGTTTGTAGGCCCATTGTTCCAAAGATCATCCCACCATTTATCACCATTTAGCAGGCTCCCACAGCTCAATCCCGTCGGCCGAATCCCTCATCGATTTTGGGCTAGTGCCTGCCGCTTGGCAACAGGATGGGACCTGTAGCTCTGACGGCGGCCGGGGCAATGTCAAGGACGCGGTTCGTTGATCTGAGGATGGCTTCAGCAACAACAATGGGGATGAATATTCATAAGCATGGAAACAAAAAGACAACATAAATGGAGGTTGAACCAACAAACATTTGAATTGAACACCATAAACTTAGGATCGAATGATGAAACCCGGAAGAAGTAGGGATTAAAACCAGTAGAAATAGGCACACAACAGCAAACAAGAGGGTGGGGAAAATCACGGTGCTTTAGGTATGAAGTATAGAGTATAGAGTAGCGAAATCATACAAGGTGCAACTGGGTTGTTTCCCAAAGCAATCGGGATGCAGTTGGGAGGGCATTTTCTGTCGTGGGTTTGTCCCACAACAGGCAACGGCATGATATTGGATCAACGTTTCAGGACAGATCCAAGCATCCACATGGCTGTTCATTCATAGCAAATTCCAATGATATTTTTGTTGCTTAAACCAATTCCCAATGACAGCCTCCATTGATAGTTGTTGGTCACCTCCCATTCCTTTGTGGTCGCCTTTGCTCTGTGAGGACTTACAAGAGCGGCGTGGGCGCAGAGATTCTGGCGACTTTAGGGTTCCGCCCTTCATCCACACCAGGAGGCAATGCTCCATGTTTCCCCTGTCACTGGCTGAGTCTTGCTGTATGGTGGACACATCTGGCCGGTAAGACACTGAGGTCTTGGGAATGTGATAAAAATTGATAAAACCCATGCCTGAAGTCACTATACCATCTCCAAGCCGAACATGAACAGGCGGTAGAAACCAGCGTTGGTAATCTAGCAATTCGACTGCAATGACATCTGGCTTCAGAGTGGTGCCAATCTTTTTCCATACTCAGTCGGGGTTATGAAAGAGTGGGGTGTTGGACACATCCATGGAACTGCACATGGGTGGTCACGTCAATTCCGAACGACAATCCCATAGATTGTTTCCAATTTGCAATTCAATCAGTTTCCAATGTTTACGATGATCATCCGAAGGTGTTTCCCTTGCGTATTTTCCAAGTCTTCTTCGTTCCCCTTGCGGCGCTGCCACTGAGGTCTTGTTGGAAGCCGTGAGAAGCGACACCGAAACGTTTTGCGGACGAACTCGTAACTTTGGGGTTTCCGTTTAGTCATGGGGGTACCCCCAAATCATCCAAAATTACCCTCTGGTTATGTCAAAATAGCTATTGAAAATGGCCATTGAAATAGTGGATTTTCTCATGAAAATCGCATGGTGGATCTTTCCCATCAGTTTTTTGTTAACGTTGACAAGGCCGGGTCGTTTGCAAACAGCAAACAGCATAGTATTGAAACCCAGGACTTGGGGATAATTCTTTCAATATGCGACTGATGTTTTTTTGGAGAATATCTTAGAATCACAGTTTCATCAATCTAACAGTTAGACTCCTTGATAGTTGACCAAGAATGGATCAATTAAATACTTCAATTACATTCAATTACTTATACTTCATTCTTCAGAGAATGGTTGATTATGGTTGATTGGCATTTGAAACAAAGAACATCAACTTCCATTTTGGTTTTCCAATTTCCCCAATGATCATTTTTGGTCGCTTCCAATATCACCCGGTGATTTTGTCCATTTCGGTGAAATCTGCCAATCACCCGGGCGGAAACCGTTTCCTGCGCGACATGGACATTGGTGCGGTCCCGACATCGACGACCGAAGCAGATGCGTTTTGTGTTGAAAAAAGGATGTGACAGGATGTGGTTCTCCAATTAACTGGTTTGATGATGTTTTTACTGGTGTGATGATAGTAGTGGTAACTTACTTTTCTATCACGGGTTACAAAAAACAACTGGTTGGTGGTTTGGAACATGAATTTTATGACTTTCCATTCAGTTGGGAATGTCATCATCCCAAGTGACGAAGTCCATCATTTTTCAGAGGGGTAGGTATACCAGGTTGAAACCACCACCCAGAACTGGTTTGATGATGTTTGATGTAAAAGTCCGGCAATTGGGTAAAGCGATTTCAGTTACGTTTAAAAAAAAAAAACAATTTTTGACAAGAAATATCGTGGTTTCCTGTAACTTCGCGCTTAAACCAAGCCGATGAAGTTCAGAACGTGAAGCTGAAAGCCGTTTTTTGCAAATTCCATGGCCTCACCCAGTCCCCTTGATATGATGGTGCGTTTCACGTGAATTCCCCAAGATCACTTGATATATGGGTGTTTTTTAAGGTCATCCAATGGTAGGTTTTATGGCCTTTATGGCCTTTCTGGCATTGGGTTTATCACATTGCCCAGATGGTACCGCATATTCAAGGCATATTCTGCAGTGTGAACCTAGTTCTTGTAGCATTGCACATGATGAACCATTGGACATTCCAAGGACATCCAAGGACTCTGTGTGGGAGACAGCCGACGTCGCAGCGCTGCAGCGCTTTGAGCCTGGCTCTATTGCAGAGAAATAAGTAGAAAAAGTAGTTGCTCTGCAAGTATTGTAAGCTGTTTTTCTACAAGAGCCACACTGTTTCAACACGCTGAACTGGCCACCATCAAAGGGTTGCGGCTTTTATCCACTGACCCTAGATCATGTTTTACATAGACAAAAACATCGATGCGTTCTTGATGTCAAACCCAGGATTCCCAGGATGTTCACGGATGAGACACAGATACCCTCAATCTAGGCATAACCCCCAGAAGCACGGGTTTAGTCGTGTACATTGGTCGCGTTGGTCACTGATGATTCAGGTGTGGATCTGTGAGGGACGGTGTGTAATGGGCGATGTCTCGCTTGTAACTCCTCTTTTCTTAAGGTCCAGACACGTCATGGTCATGGTCATGGTCATGGTCATATTGGAATGAGCAGATCAATTGAAAACTAGTGGCGTATGGCAAGTCTGGCAATTCCAAGACCAAGATGTTCTAGAGTTTGAGAAAGTTCATTGTCATGTTTGATGAGGAACTGAAAGGGCAAAGTCACTGGAATGTGTGAGGTGTGGCTTTGATGAGGCTAAATTTATTATGGTTGAGACGCAGCATGGTTGCATAGAGACCCAATGTCTAAATCATCAAAACAAATCTTGCATCACGAAGCGTCGCCCAGCAGCTGCTGCGCCCATGAAGCAACGAGCAGCCGCTTCGCCCTTGAAGCGACCATCAGTGTCCGCGTGCGCGCAAGAGAAGATCTCATGGCGTAGCATACAGCCCATGTGCAAGAGCCAAAGAACGGTATGACACCCACCCCACCCCACCACACCCCACCCCACCCCAGCACAGAGCCAGGAGAAGATCTGATAGGGGGTGGCATCATGTCTGCAAGTGCAAGAGAAGATCTCATACTCGTAGCATAGCATACAGTCCACGTGCAAGAGCGATCCCACCCCGCAACACGAGATGTGAGCAAACGGTCTGAGCTACACGTGTGAGCTTTTCCGACCCGCAAGTGAAACCTTTGCCTGTGTAGTATACGTGGCAAAGAATTCTCAATTCTTTAGAAGGTTGATCGTCAAGGGGCTATTTACAGGTTTATCACGGGTTTATTTGGGGTATACCCATGTATACCCAATAATGAATTACATGTTATTAGCCCCATTGGGAAACAAATATATATATATATGGTTTATGATTCAGTTTGGCTTGACCATCCCAGTGAGAACAGTCTTTTATTCGCAGGGCGTAATACACTTGAGCCATGTTTCATCTAGCAGGTACCTCCAAATAGTGAGGGATTGGTAGCAAGACATCCAGACTGGGGAATCGAAATGGTTGAAATTATAAGTCCATGTCCATGGAACGGATGACACCAGGTGTCACAGGAGGGGGATCACTTTCTCGTGACCTACAAAGGCTCCAAAAGAGATTTACTGCTGGGTTATACCAATTTATATGAATTTACAAAACATACATATGTAATCATATGTATATATATATATTTATCATGCCCTGTTCTTATACCAGTTTCATTTTTTCCCGGTTTCACTTTTGGATCTATTTGGGGACCCGAAAAAAACCATGGCGCAGCCGCATCGCATTGGCTGTCAAGGTGGCCAGCGATGATGTGTGGAGTCCAGATCTTGAGGACCGTGGGACACATCTCGTGACAGCTCCAGATGGGTTTTCCCTGGAGGTACCCCCATAGCATCCCATAGCTGGATTAGATTAGTATGAAACACCTATGGCCATGAAAAAAAGAATCTCCATGGCCGGGTTTTCCCTGGCCAAAAAAAATGGAACATCCGATTAATTAAGATTAGGATGAATTCGGGGTACCCCCCATAAAATGAACACCTCCAGGCCCAGTGTCATGGGGAGCAGCCAACGAAGAATGATGTGAATTTGAATTTATATCATCAGGTTCCATTGTATGAAGCCGGTGATTTTCTGACGGGGTGAAAAAAAGTGCTTTGTGCTGTCGCTTTCAATGGACCTCGGGATGTTTGGTGCATTGTTTGTGCAGATAATATCATGAGATATAAGATATGATTCATGATCGTACGATTCCCATACTGCGATCTTTTCGTCAGAAGTATTTGTAGGGTTAGGATGGGTTAGGGCTGCCTGAGAATTCAGATCCATCTTTTTGGCCAACTTTCAGTGTTGGTTTATTTCCCTAATTTCGTGCATTTTTTTACCAAATACCCAATAACCAACAGAAGAATGGTGAAAGAAAAATGACTTGGCGGGAACACCAATATTTGGTTCCATTCAATCCCAATTGTTGGGGCATAAAATCACCATTTTGCCCGTGAACGCCGCTGTTTCTAACATCGCTGCTTCAGAGGTGCCATGCCTCACCTCAGGGCTGCCGACGCCTGATTCGGTGCAAGCGCAGAAGGAACGATTTCGCTGATATTGCAGATGTTTTATGGCTGGTTGGGGGTTTGGAACATGATTTTTATGACTTTCCATTCAGTTGGGAATGTCATCATCCCAAGTGACGAACTCATATTTTTCAGAGGGGTAGGTATACCCCCAACCAGAAGATGTTTTATGGGATTTGATGATAGGATTTACTGGGTAGGTTTCTAATGATGATGGTTTCCATGGGCTGGAAGGTCAATTTTCATGGATTTTAACATATTTTAACTAACATCTAGCCGTTTTTGAGGAATTTTCATGGGATTTTCATGGATTTTCATGGGATTTTCATGGGATTTTCATGGATTTTCATGGATTTTCATGGGATTTTTCATGTGGACTTGGAAGTTTACAACGGGGAACAACCTACGGGGTTTTACCAACCAACCGGATTCTGCGGGATGATCCTGAAAAAGTGGATGATTCCAACAGAAGCATCGAACATTTCCAGCAAGACATAGGACGATCTCAGCCACGAAACAGGGACTTCACACCCGCGCAGATTGTTACCACAGAAAATCTGGACACTTCAGAGACAAAGTGGTGAAAAGTCGAGATCTTGCCATAACAGAGAGACCCAGCTGTGAAATTCTTCGGGTCATGGTTTGGATGGCACTGATCAGCTGGGCCCAAGGTGATGGGCCCAGAATCGCCTCCAGACAATTGAAGAACATCTCTCTTTGGTGAACGGAAGTGATCGTTTAACATCGTTTAACCATGTTGATGCTGAAAAAACACACATACCTGTATAATCCTGTATAAAATCCTATAAATACAGATCTAAACATTGTTGAAAGATACACCGACCTATAAAATACATGTCTAAACATAGTTGTTTTACACGCTAAACATCTATAAACATCTATAAACATTGGCTAAACATCTCACATCTCAGGAGGCCCACGCGAAAGAGCTGGAGTTGGAGCTCCGGAGGGGTGTGGATCAGCTGTCCAAAGAGCACAAGAAACTCACGGAGCCGCGGCCGAACGGGCTACGAAGTGTGGGATTTTTGGTGGCCATATGTGGCCATTGGATTCCCAAGCTGTGACTTTTTTATCTTTTTTGAGTGAGGATGTTAGAGTCTATTAGAGTCTAGTAAAACAAATGAAAGCACGAGATTTGGGTGTGAAGGCTGACCATTACAACTTCAACATGGGGAATTTAGAGCCATAAACTCTGGGTGACAACGACCTCAACACCTGAAAATCACTATATTTCAGGTTGGTGAAGCAATATCAGCCGGATAAACGTGATGAAACCCACATGGGGACGGGTCAATACCTGATCCTAAAGGATCGTTGGAAACCAGGGATCCCTGAAACAGATAGCAGCTATACATAGGCGTGACCAGTCGTTGACCCACGGATGGCGATTCTACGTCGTCGCACGACCACTGGATGACTTGATGCTTCTGATATCTGCATCTGGGAACCAGGAACGGCAGAAAAACCAGAGGTAGGTAACATATGGCAACATTGCCAGCAGGATCATGATGATCATGATGATCATGGTCGCTAAAAGCCACCTTGCAGTCACGGGAACGGGGCATAACGGGGCGCAAGCAACGTGCATAGTCAAGCAGCAAAAAAAACCTCGCCAGCAGTGGACGATCACTTTTTTCCCCAAAGCCAAGGGTGCCATGATCCGATTCAAAGCATTTCCAAATGCAGGGACTCTAAACATCTCTAAACTCAATCACGAGCGTCACGTGACACCCACATTTCACTGGTTTGTTTTGGTTTGTTTCTTCTTTCCGTCCTGCCCGCGCGCTTCAATCAAGTTGCATTTTTTGCTCGGGGCTAAGGCATAAAGCGGTTTTTAGCGGTAAAGATGCGACAGTAGTGCCCAACCTTGTGAGTGTGAATATCACCAAATTTGGTTGAGGTTTAAAGAATGACCAGGCAATCTGCATCCAAACTATCCGGTCTTTTATTCTGACCTTAAACTCGATGTGGGCAGGACAATCTGCACGCCAACGCCAACCATCAACGAAGCCAGCCACAGCCTTGTAGCGATATGGAATGCATCCGTTATGTTTTTGAAACCACCGGCAGATGTGTTGGTTTCTTGAAGCCAGGGAGCTCAAAATTTATTGGCTTTCCGAGTCCAATAGACCAAGCTACCGTGGATTTGCTCCAAGTCACTTAGGTCTTGTTGACTGGCTCATGAGTGGATCCGCATGGTGATAGCCGAATCTCCAATAGGAAGCAGTTGCAGACTGACTCCAAGTAGGAGCATCGATGGTTTTCGTTCCAAGGTATAGTATTGCTCTGTCCAAAATGGTTTGGAGCCTCGGTGAGGATTGGTCAGATTTGCCAGAGAATAGCCTCTGGCAGCTGGCAAACATGGCACTGGACGTTCCCACGTAATCGGAAGATTTCGGAAAATCATGGAATTCGTGGGCAATTCATGTGGCTGTTCCTGTTGCTTTCTTTCTGAACCCAGAAATCCACGGAGAGAAAAGGGTGCCAGGGTCATAAGATACGGTGCAGTGCGAAAAAGGTGATTGATCCTCTGTTGACGACTGCAACCGGTGTTTCCAAATGATCCGAAAATGGGCGATACATCCCACTTGTAGAATGAGGATCTATGTAGATCTTGACTTATTCTTCCTCAAGTCCTCAACTATGCGAATCTGCAATGATATATATATATATGGAACCATATATATATATATACAATATTATATATATGTAGAGATACACATATTCCTCAAATCACATAGGCATGATTCAAGATGACTTGGTCATTTGATGCACCTTCTCATGTCTTTCCCGCAGTCAGTCTTTTTCCGGGAAATCACATAACATATCTTCCAGATGAGCACACTCTTGGGGTCAATCATTCACATGGGGTGGATTACGACCTATATGATGAACATCGTTCTTCAGCAATGTCTTTTGCCGCCTAAGAATTCTTGGCTTTGGCCGTCAAGGTCTTACTGCAGCTGGTTATACCCGGGGATGTGGCCGTGGGAGGAATTGCCATGGTTGCTATTGGTTGATCATGTTTCTCCTTTCCAAGATAGCAAATTTGAAAGCGACATCCCACATTTTTATCATTTCTATCATCATTTTCCCTAGTAAAAATAGGGATTTTGAGACATCCCCCCACATTTGAACCCACGGCCCTTCCATCAGAACTTTTCTCCTAGGTCAAGGAGCAAGAGACCTTGCTGAGAGATCAGCCTGCAGCCCTAGCGGTTGGGACTTTTTTTATGTGAGTAAAACAATAGTAAACCAATCTCGTTGGTGGTTTCAAACATTTTTTATTTTCCCCAATAGTTGGGATGATGATCCAAGCTTACATAACCATAGTTGTAGGGTTTATATAATCTGGTTGGTGGTTTCAAACATGACTTTTATTTTCCATTTCATATATGGGATGTCATCCTTCCCATTGACGAACTCATGTTTTTCAAGATGGTTATTGCACCACCAACCAGAAGATAGTCTATGAGGATTTGACTATCAAAGACATGGATGATATAGTTGATAGATTGGTTATTGATGTTGATTGGTTATTACTGTGAGTAAAACAAACCCAATTTCACCATAAATAGGTGAAATAGATGGTATAGGCCATCAAAATGTGGGTGGTTTATTATTTTCACTGACGTTATAGCAAATCCCACACTATTACCTTCTGGTAATCTAACAGAGCTAAGGGAAATCACAATGTTTTGATGGGTAAATCATCTGCAAATGTGGTATTTTGTATAGCTATGTTAAAGTACCCGAGGGTACATACCCTCTGGCTGTCTACCGGTTTGCCATGGATAATGGATAATGGATAATGATGGCAAACGCAACTTGCATGGGTCATTTTCCATGGCAAACTCTTGACCAGAGGGTAAGCCATTCAGCTGTGTATCCCATCAGTGTGCACTGTATGTTTTGAAATATGAGCAGTCACCCATTTTAAGAAAGCTTAGTAATCATATTGTTCATCTGCATTCCTTTGGGCCGAGTACCAGGTGCTGGCTGACCACACAACTTGATTTGGCACTCTAGAGGAAGATCGACGCTGAGTGTTGTTCTCCCAAAGCTTGTTATATGATTACATCCTTTTTGGTTGCCAAAATCAAAGACGTTTGTGTCTTATGACTCATTGTGTCTTGTGGTTGTACCAGTACACTTCTGAAAGTGTTTGATTAGCCATGTTCGCCAGATGTGATCCCCAGTTGAAAATCGTCACGCTTTTTTTGTTTGTGGTCTCCAGGCTCTGGGACCCCCTGGGACCATGATCGGATCGCCCCATGATTGGATCCTGCATGCTGCATGTGGATAGAAAAAGGTTGCCCCAATAAATGGTTGCTCCCTCCAAATAATCCAACGTACATGTATAATCATGTATATATCTAATATATAGTTATATACATTCAGAATATTACTGTTTGCAAAACCATGGTTCCTTAAATTCATATTCTCCATCTGCGATGCCAGAACTGTAGGATCATAACAGACACATGATATCCTTACGATAATCCCATAGGTTTTATATACTCATTTTTAACTATTGTGCCCATATTCCTATGGGGTTATCCCTGATATTCATCGCTTCACATCATCTTTTGGGAATTTTGCCATCAAAGCCTTGCAAGAATCCCACAGTAAAGAAAAACAGCCACAATCCTACTGTAAAAAATCCCATGAAGACCATGAAATCCCACCTGCAGGTGCAGTTCCATGGAGTTTTTGTGGTTCGTTCCCATCCAATTTTTGTGGGTGATTTAGCCATAGTTTTTTCGGGGCCCCATCTCCCGACCTAGGTTATAATCCCATAGTTATACCAATTAACAACCATTAATAACCATTATTAACCACTATAAACCATTATTAACTATGGGATTATAATCATGGTTATAATGGTATAATATGGGTATAACTATGGGTTAGAATAACCATTATTAGCCATCATCAACCATTATTAACCACTATTAATCCATAGTTATACCCATTTCTTTTCACCTCTGGCCTGCCACGGCCAGGCACGAGGCGCAACTGCGAGAACTGCGCTGGATGGCGCAGCGGCAAATTGGTGAGTTGGAACGACAGGCTGAGTTGGACCACTGCCATCACTGCCCGCGGATGGTTGAGATTTCAATGATTCCAATGAAATAGTGATTTTCCAATCTATTTCAAGGATTGGAATCATTGAAATAGTGATTCCAATGATGGTTGAGATGTTGGAAATAGATTGAAATAGTGATTTTCCAACATTCCAACAGTCTTGTTCTGATTCTTTAACATCTTCTTATTGCTAATTATTTGTTTCTATTTCCATGTTGAGCTGAATCAACTTGATGGTTTTATGTTTATTCTTTCGTAAAGAGATAATTCAAGTTTAATTTCGGGTGTCCAGTATAGATGCTTGATATGGTTGATGGGTTTTGATGGTTGATCATATGGTTGATGGTTGTTCGATGGTTTTTGAACAATTGATTGGAGAGTTGGTGTTTGCACTTGGAAACTTTTGCCTTCTGTGGGATATCTAGGATCCAGGTTATCATTCATGGGAGATGTTGGTTAAATTTTTTTCGGACTTCAGATCGTAATCCATGAAGTTTGGTCCAGGGCCCCAAACCCGCCACAAAAGTTTGGTCCTCATAAAATCTGATGGAATCTGGCAAAATTACATCAAGAACTTGTAGACTTTCGCCAGTTTTCAATGAAATTCTCCATCCATTTTTGGGGCCGTGCCAGGCCGAATTGCTGGTGAATGCTTGGCAGGAACCGAGCACTTCTTGTCCACAAAAAGTCATGATTAAAACTTTGAAAACTGAAGTGCATGGGGTTTCGCAGTCCTACTGGTAATACAGTAGTGGAAAAAGACATGCTTGAACGCCTTCTGTTTGGAATAGAGTGAGATCGGAGATGTTCCCACGATATATGTCACTGCCTGGGAGTGCTGCGAAAGGACCAAGATGGAGGAACTCCGCATTCCCATGCGCAGTGGGCAGCTCAGAAAGTAGAGGTTACATTGTCAAGATGTATCAAAATGACAAGATTTGATGACCAGAAAGGAGGATCAAAATCTCCAATTTTCTATGGCTCAAGAGATAGGATGGGCTGCAAAGTTGGTCATTTGCGCCGGACAATTTGCTGCTGGATACCAGGCCCCTTCAACCACGCCCTTCCCAAGTGCCACTGCCCGGCCCGAGAGCGTCCTGGCTGTGATGCAAAGGGTTAAAGGGTTGGGTCACTTGTTCTTACCCTCTGGTAATTTAACATAGCTATTGAAAATGACCATTTATAGTGGATTTTCCCATTAAAAATGGTGATTTTCAATAGCTATGTTAAATTACCAGAGGGTATGTCTCTTTTTCCCAGGGTAAAAACCAACCAATGATGAACTCTGCCCAATCAATTTGGGGCTAAAAACCATAGCTTCGGGTAGATTTTCCTATTAAACCAATCCATTCACTGCTTCTGAACGCTCAAACCCAGGTCCGGGCGAGCGATGTGGTCGCGCACACCGTGCAGGCCGGCCCTTGCAGTGATCTTGTTAATCTCCGGGGATCAACTTCCAATTTCTGGGTAAACGATCTTTCGTTCCGGACATCATCAGCCATCTGTGATAAAGAAATCTTGTTTTCCATGATGGTCATCTGCGATTTCATCTACAATCGGAGCCAGACAGAAAGGAGAGAAACAGGATAGGATCGAAGGAGTTCTTTCCTGTGAATTACAGCTGTCACTCACAGGCAAAGACTACGCCATTAAACAACACCTCTAGTGACTCGCCGATTGATCCTTTCATTTGTTTAATCATTTTTTATCAACTTGCACGTCCATGTCGAGAGCTAGTAGCAGCTAGATTGCTCGTTGAGATTTCAGCCATAGATGGGGAATTGAACCATGTTTTGTTTGGTAAGGTGTCCATTTTTGAAGGGTAAGACACATTCTACTGCGGTTGAATCTCCATTCTGGTGGTTACTGTAAATCTGGTCAAAACCTCATTATTGATGTTTTTTATTATCTCCATTTTTTGTGATCAAAATATGTTAAGACCACATTTCTTGGTGGCTCATCCGTTCGTCGCTGCCTTCCGTTCTTAGGCAACTCCATTGGCCACGCCAGCGACGATGCCACAGGTAGATCAATCAGCGTATGGGCTTAAATTGTTGTAGGGTGTTTTAGAGTACATCTAATGGTTAAATTATGATTTTGGTCGGTTCTGGTTTCAATGGATTACATATACATATATATATAAATATTATAACCATGTATGTATATAATCTCTCTCTCTCTCTATATATATACATAGATAATAAGGACAAACATGGTAAAACTGACCTAGAGGATGATCTTTGCCCAGATGTGCTATGGTCCACCAAGGTGTTTTTTTTGATTCATCCCCCAATTTTGATGGGGGATACCATGGTTCTGCATATGGTAAAGCCAACCATGATTTTGAGGACTACTAAACGATGGGGTATATAATGGTCAACGATATGATACATATATATATATAGAATGAGTAGATGACCAAAGATTAATACCTGTGACATTACAAGATTGTTGGGACGGTATGTATTTAATTTGATGAGTATTTGTCGAGCTCTCTAGCTATCTATTCATCTATTCATCTATACATTATGTATCCGTCTACAAGTAAACCGATAATACATACAATAGATAAATTACCCGATGGACAGTTGATAAATCCATGCAGCTATACATCTTTCCACCCATCTACTCTTAAGTCCATAGTTACATTCGCAGATTAGTTTGTATCAGATCAGTCAAAGAGATTGTATTATTAGATCAAGATAGCTAGATAGCTAGATAGCTAGGTAGCTAGGTAACTAGGTAGCTAGGTAGCTAGGTAACTAGGTAGCTAGGTAGCTAGGTAGGTAGCTAGGTAGGTAGCTAGGTAGGTAGCTAGGTAGCTAGGTAGCTAGGTAGCTAGATAGCTAGGTAGCTAGATAGCTAGGTAGCTAGGTAGCTAGGTAGCTAGGTAGGTAGCTAGGTAGGTAGGCAGGCAGGCAGGTAGGTAGTTGGATAAATCAATCGATGAGATACCCTCCAGTAAACTAACAAAAAAACCTTTGTCACTAGATCACCTGCAGGCGGGCTCCATGCGCCTTGCAATGCCCGCCCGTCCGGGTCTCACCCAAAACGTGCTTTTGGTGTCGGTGGTGTTTCCTGGTGGTGGGGTGGTTGGAAGGTTGGATTTGCCGGGGGAAAGGGTGGAACATGGTGAAATGGGGTATGCGGCATGAGCTATATTGTATAATTATATAGACATGTACAGAACACATATATTTAAGCAACAAAGACCTTCTTTTTTGCCATATTTTGGAAGCTCTTCATATTGCGAGCTGCACAATAGTGGTTATGAAAGTCACAAACCACAGGTTCAAACACGGCAGATCCTAGTCAAACAGGGCAGATGCACCAGTGGTGGTAGATTCCATGTATCCATATGGCTTTGTCTGAAAATGTCGGGTTAATATTCCCATAGTTTAATAGCCATTTCAAAACGGGATTTTATGATCAGCAAAACCATTGGGTTTAGGGGTACACGACATTTTCAGACACACCCATATGCTATCCATTGCTCGCCCCTAGATGCCCCTTAGCTCCCAGTGGCTCCAGGCAAATCTGGTCTGAGTTTGTCGTCCCGAGCTCAGACGTGACGTAAGGGGGGAAGGATGGCCAAGGGTGACACATAGGATTTGAAAACTTCCGAAAGTAGGGATGTGGTACCCCGAAAAACCTATGGTATCCTATGGTTTTATAGCCCACTTACTAGTAGAACTGCACCATTTCAAGTATGTTTGATCAGCAGCACATATCAGAATGTGGATAAAAAACATGATTTTTAAGCAGCCAACATTTTGCAGTTGAACTAAGGGGAAAATCTGACGGATTGGTCCTGGTGATTTTTGAGAGATGCACCTCCTGCCAGAAAAAAGATCTGGACAGGATGATATTCGCACGGTTTTGATCGCCAGCAAAAATGCTTCAACTGGTGATCGTTGGTATTGGTTTTGATCTACTTAGCAGTCAGGAATTTTATGTAACTTTTTGTGTTTTTTTTATTAGAAACAATTTCAACCCCATCATATATGATCTTAAAATAGTATTGGTTTAGCTTCGGAAGACCGATGTTAAAAGATGTTGTCAAGGGGCTGTTGTCTTCCGGGGCTAAGAAATGTTCACTCATGAGCTAACATAGATCTGAAACATGGACTTAAAAAGAGGGAACTTTCCCTGGTGTCATCGCTGGTGGAATGGGAAAGCCATCAGTTTTCCTGGGAGGCAGGGAAACTGGCAAGTGTCAAAAAAAGGCTGTTGGCACCATGAAAAAAGGGCAGCAACCCCTTCCTAACTTCCCTGAAACAACCACAACTCGCTACTGTTCTCCATCATCGTGCTTTTTCCTCCGGTTTTACCCTCTGGTAAACTAACATAACTATGGAAAATCACCATTTTCAATGGGAAAACTCACTATAAATGGCAATTTTCAGTAGGAAAACTCACTATAAATGGCCATTCTCAATAGCTATGTTTGTTTACCAGAGGGTATAGTGCATTATTTCCAGTGGTTCATCTGTGAAAACATCCCCGGTGTCATCAGCTCCGCTGCAAAGTTCACCATCCAGGCAACGAGGAAGCATTGCACGCGTTGCGGTGCGACCCGCGACAGTGATTTGTTGGAACCCTGCAACTGGAAGGGGCACGAAATTTTCAGTGGCTTCTCAACATCAAAAACATGGGTATCATATGTTTCAACGACCGAACTTCGAGATTTTGCACCCCACAAATAACCTGAAATAATTAGCAATGATTTGAGGTTTCATGTTCGGTTTCCAGGGGTGTAGTCAGTATCCAAAAAGCACTCGCCAAAAAAAAACAACAACCATATGAGAAGTAATCCCAAAACACCAAACACCTACAAAGGTATACTTCTGGAACGCCCTCAAACAGTGGGGATGGATCAATACCTATGAGACCCTTGGAATGCAAGTATCAATATCCATTTGAAGCAGAAATGCCAGCTATTTGGATGTAAAAACTAGGGCAGCAGAGTTTTAACCCATATACCCAATGTCTAGGGGTGGTTTCTCATACATATAAGTCCTTACAGCATCGAAGTCTTCGTCGTGCAACTTCTTGCAACTTGTTTTGTACGGCACGGTGTAGCTATGTGATGGTCAGATCTGAGGGAAAGGAAACGGAAATGCCTCTCCAGCCTGTTGCACTCTGAAAATGACCCATGGTTCAACATGTTCAGGCTTCTTGAGCTTTGGTTCCATTTCAGGCATGTTTAACATCACTTGAGCAGTGCTCAAAATCCCTTTTTGGATGGGGATTAGTTCGGGTTGTACTACCCGATATATTGAGAATGATCACAATCCAGGAGCTCTGACCATTCCTCTGACCAGTTGGAATATTTGGGGTTCCAAAACCATGCTCTCCATTGGGTGGGTCTCCAAAACTAACCCAAAACCATTGGTTCCATGGGTGAACTCAACGGTGCCTGATCTGCCAGGCGGGCTCGCTGGGGTCCCAAGTTGCCGCGGTTGTTTTCAAGTGACGCCAAGAGTGTTGTTTTTCTTAGGGGGTTGATAGTACTCGTACATGATAGCTAAAAGAGACACATACACACACACATGTATACTGTATATATATATTACACACCTGTACGATATGAGAATCACATATCAGTTGTTATCGGTAACTCAGGGTGGCAACCCCCACAATCAACCAGCAGGATATTTTTCACGGCTGAGCACAACTGCCAAGGTATTCCCCGCCTTACTCGGTGGTGGGCTCAAGATGCTGTGGTTTTGAGCCCGGCTTACATATGTTGGATCATTGTTGAGTCCCCAAACTATCCCAACTAATGACATTTTCCCACTGCATTGTTGCTGTTCAGCACCAAGTGGCAGAATTTGCCATGGAATTCCGCCCGATCCGTCAGGCGGTGCAGGTTGCTCGGAGTGCATCCTCCGTGCAAGTCATTCAGGCATGGCTTGGGGCAGGATGAGCTTTGGAGATCCAGGGAAAAATGGGAAGTTTTTCAGCGGCAAAAATGGGAGGCTTCGCCAATGAACATGGGAAGTGCTTGGAACAGGGTTTAGGATGTGGTTTAGTTAAGTGAGAATTTTATGGGATGTTTCAGAAAACCACTTTTCAGATAGATTTGTGAATGTTTTGTCAAGACTCAAGACCTATGGGACCTTCGGAACTGCCCTGAGCCAGGCGCAGCCAGTGGTGAGGCACGAAGACTGGGGCAAAGGATCCCCTTTACAACATGGGCAAAAAAATAGGAGCCGCCTATAGGTTGAAAGTCATGCCCCGTGTCAAGGCGCTAAAGAAATATAGGGAAACTGGCAAAGAACCATGGAGCATCATGGAACAATGTGTTTGGTCAAGTCTTGGGCAATTTGTGGTAGCGAATCACACGCGGCTTCTATCAATTAGTTTCTATCACTTACCCCCCAGCAAATTGATATAGATCTGGACCACTAAAACTTTGCCCGCCTTTTCTAGATCATTTTCCTTGGGCAACCATGGCTTTCCTTGGATCTATCTTAGTTTTTTGGAGGGTATATATATATTATATCCCCAAACATATCCAGTTTAGGTTTGGAGTGGAAAAAATCTCCAGTTGCACATGATCCGAGCTGGGTGTTGAGGCCATGCTCGATGCGATCACCCATTGCCATGGCTGCGCCGGCGCAAACTGTTGCGCCTGGGGTGCATGTGCGGCTGTGACGGCGAGTCAAACAGTTGGCTGCGAGTCGTTGGGTGCTGAAACCCTGGGAACTCAAACCCTGGGCGGCGAGTCACACTAAACCCGGGGTCTACACCGGTAAATCCATGTAAATCCCCCCGCTGGTGAATGGAGAAGAAAGGTCATCACCATTTTTCACAGCGGACCAAAGAGCTCGGCTATTTTCCCAAAATAGTGATGACTAGGGAAACTTGGGGACACCTGCAATCTACATAATTACATGTTTTTTTTTTTAATGTTGAGTTGGCAACCCAATGTGATTTCAGGGTCCATGCACCTTGTTCAAGAACAACAGGTGCTTGCGGCTCTGAGCTGTTGTTTTTTCCCGTTTGTTGGTTCTGCAGAATACACCCTGATGGCGTCACGACTTAAGATGATGCCACCAAACCGGCTGATTTTTGTGCCCGTAGTGTGCGACCTACCTGTTGCGAAGATTGTGATGTGAAGCCTGAACTCAAAAACCTTAGCTGATTAAATAACGCGAGCACCTCCATATTGCTGCCATCAGTTTGCTCTTAATATCACAAATAGGAAAAAGTAACCTCCAGAATTTTACAAACAGATAGAACCGTAGTTTTCCTTACTATATATTTACTATGTATATAGAATGGGCTAGCGCCCTGGTGCCGCCGACCCCCCCTATTTGGGGGGTCCTGTAGAGAGAGGGAGGAAGAGAGAGAGAGAGAGGGCTTGGTGGAAGCTGCCGCGAGGGATTTGGAGGGTTTTAGGGGTTTTAAGGGTTTGAATAACGGTTTGAAGGCTGGCAAACGCCCTAACAACAGAGGGCTATGCAGGCAAACGCAGGCAAACTGCGGGCTGCAACGCTGGAACAGCAAAGGCTTACGGCCAGAGGGCTTGGTGGAAGCTGCCGCGAGGGATTTGGAGGGTCTTAGGGGTTTGAAGAGTTTTAAAGGTTTTAAGGGTTTGAAGGCTGGCAAACGGCAGGCTTGAACGCCCCAACAACAAAGGGCTATGCAGGCAAACGGCAGGCTGCAACGCTGGGACAGCAAAGGCTTACGGCCAGAAAGCTTGGTGGGTGCCGTCAGGGATTTGGAGGGCTTTAGGGGTTTTAAGGGTTTGAAGGCTGGCAAACGGCAGGCTTGGACGCCCATAAGAAGCCATTGATGTGGCCTTGGGGTGCTTGTTGGCCGCGGGATTAGGCATGCCAAGAGAATGTTGAAGCGTTGGAAGGGTTTAAAGCGTGTAACGCCTGGCGAACGGCAGGCTGGACCGCCCAGAAGAAGCGAGGGATGTGGCCGTGGGGCTTCAAGCCACTGCAAGTGAAGGAATTTCTTCGCGGACAACTGCAAATTTTGGACATTACAATGCTCACTGTTTTTCGGGCACACTTGCACAGGAATTGCTGGAATTTGCTTCTCCTTAAAACTCATTCTAGTCACGGAGCTCAGTACTCACACTATCAGTGGTATCAATGCAGTGAGTGATATCAACCTTAGTTCCCGACATGTGCACAGAGGTGTGTAAAGACGCTCAGAGATTTTGCATGGTCAACCTTTCACATGATTTGTTGCAATTTGATGAACCTGCACAAGTTATTTGAATACTCTTGACTACACTTCATGAAATGTCCGGCTCACGTAAATGGCGTGGTGCACTTGCATGTGTCCTTTGGGCAAGTGTGGTTGGATGCTTTTTGACAACAGAGAGAACAAGAAATCCACCACGTTCAGTGAAGCTACGTGGTCTACCTCCTGGTGTTGACGCGGGCAAAACAAACAGTTTTTGGGTAGCGGTGCAGTTAGCAGTGATTATTTTTTGAAAAATGAAAGGGGTAATTATGTTCTGATATTGTTGAGTAAAAATGAAGCAATCAACAATATTTAAACTGACCTTCTAGACTTTTTCAATTTTTTTGTGAATAATTTTTGAATTGTTATACTGCTACGATATGAGTTTAGAAAACTTCTTGGAAGTAACGTTTTTAACATTTTTTCCCCTTGCCTTGGCGAAGGCCGGGGTCGGCGGATATATACACTCTAATACACGAAATGACTTTTCTATCTCTTTGATTTCCAGGGATCCGGGACATCGCAGTGGCTCAGTGGCTCTTCACAGAAATCTGCTGTCGATTTCCAGCGGAGGCCGAGGTGGCCACTTGGGGTTAGTGCTGCAAGCTGTTTCTTTGGAGAACTTCCCCATTTCAATGGGTGTTTCTTAAGTCATCAGAGATTCATGGTGAGATCATTGATTTTGAAGATGTTTGATGATGAACTGGGCTTAATTATGCTTAATTCATGGTGAAATCTGTGTTTCTGAAGTCATGACCCCAAACTATCCCAAACGATCATCATCCATTTTGTCGTCATTTCCGTGTGGAAAGCCATGGTTTGTTGGTCCACCCATGGTTGTTCACAACCATGATGAGAAAGCGCCCTCCATGGGTCCAACATAGTCCAACATGGTCGAAGTAGGGATGGTATATGCAACTTGTGCTGATTGGTGGTGACTGGAACCATGGAAACCATAGGAAAACCATAGGAAAACCATAGGAAAACCATAGGAAAACCATAGGAAAACCATAGGATCTGATTGGTGGTTTGGAACCATGGAATTTTATGCTTTCCATTCAGTTTGGAATGTCATAATCCCAACTGACGATTCGTCATATTTTGCAGAGGGGTAGGTATACCACCAACCAGATGGCATTGTGTAATTCATGGAAACGATGATAGACCTGGCTCTAATGACAACTGCTGACCTGTGGGTCTCTTGTGAGAGGTTGGAATCAGTTCTGTTTCTGTACTCAAAGTGTGATGGGACAAAGGTGAGAGGTTGGAGATTCCATCTTTACCTATCAGTTTTTGGAATGTGTTTTGAGTCTCCAAACTCTCTCCCTCCAGGTGCCATGGCGACGAGTTTTGTGGCTCCGGTGAACTTGAGCCAGGTGCGCATTCAAAAAAAACATCGGGAGTGGTGGTGCGACCGTAGTGCCGTAGCCTGGGATCCTCATCCCACCAGCTGCTACCCATGGGGAATCCCCAGAGAAGGTGCCTCTGAAAATGCCGAAGATCGGCGAAGATCCTAGCGGCTAACTTAGGATGGAAAATGATGGAACCTCATAGCATGGAAGTTTCCCAAATTCTGGGAGCCAAGGTAACACATGTAACACATGTAACACATGTAACACCAGCTGACTTTGAGATCGATTAGATCCTCATACCTGTCATAGCATGTTGCCGTGTTGTTTGGTTCAAACTACCCTGTTGGTTGCAAAAACGGTCCCTCGCGCAATTCAAACTGAAAAAAAAGCCGGGCCCTAGCGCAATTCAAACATGTCTAGCACCCCCAAAAAGATTGAACAGTAACTTATCATTGCTTTTTCTCTCTTCTTGGGGGTTACTATATATTGATGCCAACTGCCAAGAGTCAGGTGGGAGCTCCATCTCTTGCTCGCTCCAGGCAAACCCTGCTTCCATGGGCATGACGCTATGACTATGGGATTCTAGCCTCCATAAGTCGGAATACGCGGCCCTACACCTATGGTTTGACGATGTTGGTTAGACGATGTTCTGGGCGCCAAATGGCACCGGGTCAAATCCAATGCCCTAAACAACTGGTGACGCTCAGTCATGGGGGATGATTTATGGCATTGAGTCTACCACATTGTGCACAAGTCGAAGCCCTGTGGCTTGGGAATCTGGCATTATTTTTTCCATCCCTGTTGGGTCATAATGGCAGATAACTTGAGGGTTTCGCAAGTGGACATGCGTAGTGAATGCTTGGTTTTAAAGTCCATTTGATCCTCAGCATTTCTGTTGTCATAAACCTGATTCTTCGTTGATCCTCCCTCTTGGCTGCTTCTAGATTTCTTTGTTGCTCATTTGGTTGAGTCTGGTTACGCAGGCTGCGCAAGGTTCTTTTGCCTTTTTCTACCCCAAATCAAACTCCTTTCCACCCAGATCATGTATTCTATGTTCATAACTACAAGACCCATCAAGACCCCAAAATTCCATTTCTGTACTTGGGCCTTGATGTCATATTTTCCTTCATGGCACACAGAGACAAACTGTCGCGGCCAATGCTTTGAATTCTGCCAAGACCCAGTCAGCCAGCAAAGTCCGGACCAATGTGCTTACTATAGTCGGAAACCACCATATCAGCACACTTGTCCCAAAAGAGGGGCTGATGGAAATATCTGGGTCCACTGTACTGTGTGCGATTGCACTGGCAAAGCTAGCAGCAAGTGCTCTACACATTGCTGGGGGATATTCCTTGAGGCTGGACGTCTGCCAACGTCCCAAGGCATCCCGGCCTATGGAGGCAGCCTGCGGCAAATCATCACACACCCTGCCTTGCCTAATCTGCCTCGCAAGATCAGGGAGACGCAGGGCCAAAATCGAGGTCGGCTTAGGAGACTTAGCACCTAAGAGCCCCTGAGCAAAATCTATCCTCTCAAAACCAGGAAGTCGGCTCAGCAGCATTGCAATCTCAGTGCGCCAAATCGATGCAGAAGTAGGATTGGACGGAGGCGCCGGGTGTTCCAAAGCTCCAACCGCACCAGTGGCGTGCAAAAGGATCATCATTCGAAAAGAGAAAAGAAGCAGCTGATTGCCCACAAAGACTTGCAACACTTCTCGAACCGCCAGACACTGCTGCCCCCAGAGCTCATCCAGCGTGCGAAGCACTCGCGGTCCTCTGGCGCGTTGATCAGCAGCAACATCAGGAGCATCACCCAAAGAGTGCTCACGCGCTTTGCTCCAGGTTTCGCATGGTGGACCCGCTAGGTATCCAATCACAAATTTGGACTTAACCCCGTGGAACCAGTAGTTTTGACAATCAGGACTGGTAACATCGCCCCAAGTAGGGTTCAAAATGATATCAACAGAGACCACATGAACTACAAAACCTGAATGTTTGGAGACAATGGCCTCCAAAAACTCCTGGAAGTCACCGGGACGCCGGCGGCCCGAGAAGGCATGCAACACCAGGCGATGCACCCCAAATGCTCGCGGCGCTGGTGCAGCATGAAGAACTTCAGCTTCTCGCATGGCCTTCTCCAAATCTGGTAGCGTAGGGATCGCTTCTTGCGGCACAGGCATGTTCAAAAATGTCCATGAGGTTGGATCCAACAAAGAGTCAATAAAGAGCTCAAAGTCCACCTGAGAAGCAAAACCAAACGCTGTCACATCCTCCATGGTCGCATTGAGCTTGAAAGCCCGCAGCAAAACAACGCAAGAACTCCAGGAAATGGGACGCCTACAAATTGCCTCACGCACTGCCTGCAAGCGACATTCTGGTAATTGTGGGATCAAAATTTCAGTGATCTCACCGTAGAGTTCAATGTCATAGTGTTGTACATCCCTTTGAGGTTCTGAGCGAGGCAAAGGGCCAAATCCCTGCAGAGGATGCTGCAAGCCATTGGCTCGTCGCTCTTGCTCATCATTCACTGCTGAACCAATCCCTGCGGCAGGCTGGGCCAGGGGCCCTCGATTCTGCAGCACATTTCTACAGTGTTCTTGATGGCGTAAGTGTGCATGAAGCCGTCCAAATGTGTGAAATTCACGCAAGCAAGAAGGACAAGAAGTCGTATCGAAAAGCCAGCGTAGATTTGAAATCAACCGATGGCAACGAAACATGTGCGCACCCTCGCCAGCTCTGCTACGAAACATCTTTTGACAGCACATGCAGCCAAATACTCCTGCCGTAGATGGCGACCGCAGATCTTGAGGAAGAGGTCCTGGACAGATCACCCGATGTTGCGTCAAATCATCTAGGATGTCCAGATGAGCCTGGCTGACAAGAAGAGCATTTTGACGTTGCAGGCAAGCATGTCGAATTGCACGCCTAATCAAGCCTTTCCAGTAGCTGGTATGATACTGCCAGAGATAGCGCCAAGCCTCCAGACTGTCCGCAGGATTAGGCAGCGATGAGCTTCCCCGCAACTGATGCCACATCCAGAGCAGATCATCCTTGATGAGCTCACACCACGGAAGGTCTGCGTGTAGCAAGCCCCACGCCACTGTGCCCTCACACCGATGCAAAGTGCCAATGTAGCGCAATCTCGCACGTCGGAGGAGCTCAGTGGGCGTCGGCAAAGATAGGGCAACACAAACTTCCTCATCTGTCCACGCACAATCATGGGGCACCCTCAACAAACGCTTGTAAAGACGGAGGACTGCAGAGTGGAGAAAACTCTTGGAGCGCTGGTCAGCCAGGTGCCACGACTCACATCCATAGAGGAGCTTCGTGAGCACCAGTGATTCAAAGAGCTGTGTACGTTTGATGAGCGGTAAATCTTGGTTTTGGAAAATCTGTCTTCTGTGTGAGGAGAAAGCTTGATGTGCCAAGGCAACTCTCTTCCTCATCTCTTTGCGATGATCTCCACCGTGATGGAGGAGTCCTCCCAAATGCTGATATTCACCAACAACCGTAATGTGGCGAACCATGTGTTCGCCGACAATTGGCATCATTCCGGTGCAGCAAGGACCAAAGAAACGTGCTTTGGCAGCTCGAACACCCGGTCCACGCAAAGAGATCAAGAGCTCAGTCTTCCCCTTCCGAAGATTTGGCAACATGGCATGCTCCTCCAAAGTATCCATCAAGAGTGATGAAATCACTCCTGCCTTGTTCAGGGCTCCCTCTGCCGTACCTGAGCTAATAGTGACACACAAGTCATCCATCCAGACAGGGCCAGTATGCTCACGCATTTCCCGCTGTTGCAAATGGTCCATAGCAAAAGGGTCAAAGGCAGGGTCCACCCGAAAATATTCTTGCAAACCTTGAGCTTGGAGTTTCTGCTGAAAATTTTGGAGCACTCTGGAAAACAAGAATGTGAACACGATATCCGCAAATGAATCTCCAGGTCTGGAGCCAACTGACGTCCTACAAACATCCTCTTGACCGGGCATCTGGAAAAACGTGTCCTCATGAATTGCTTGAATGGCTCTCTGGTAGTGCAATGGCATTCCTGCAAGCATAACCGCTGAAGGTTGTGCCAAGTGATCTCTCAATTGATGCAGCACCTCTTGCGGCATCTTGAGCTTTGCAACCAGGTGAGCGATGTCAGAATCAGTAAAAGCCGAGCCAAGTGCCAATGGGCGCAGCACCCTGTAAAATGCTTCAACCAAATCAACCATCAGCAAAACCGCTGAGTTGCGCTGGCACACTGCAGCACGCAAGAAAGCTCTAGCTTCATGTAGACCGAGAGTCACCGGGACTCGTCTTTTCCCTCCAAGTTGAGAACGTGCCATATACGTCTCAAGGAGTGTCGCTTGTCTTTGACGGACTGTCCTGTGCAAAGTCTTGCCAAGGTGAGAGCTCACCAATAAGCTGCGGTATGCTGCTGGATCAGTGAGCGGACCCTTGCCTTTGTGCGCCGGGGTAAGTATACCCCCCTTGTGCTCCAAGCTCTCTTGCCCGTGTAGGACCAACTTGAGCAAAGCACCATACATTTGACGGGCAAGTTGCGCAGGACAGGCACTGCAAAGTTCAGACGGGATGTTGTCCAAACCGCTAGCCTTGTTGCGAGGCACACGTCTAAAGGCTAACTCCAAGTCCGTGAGCGTTGGAACATCCTCCACAGTAAGCACAAGGCTATCATTGCGAAATCTTTGCAAGTTGGTCCTCCATCTGGTCCATTGCTCCTCTTCATCGATACGCACTCCACCTTCCATGTCACCAAAAAAGGTGATCCAGCGGCTCAAAAGCTGAGCTGGTAGACCGCATGGTTGTCCATCTTCATCAAGAAGCATCGGCAATGTCTTCTTCTTGAGATGTTTGACATTTGTGGGGCCTACAAAGAGCTTCACAACCTTCAAGATGTCATTGGCAGATGCTGTAACAGGAAGCTCCTGCAGCGCTTCAGTCATTGCAGCATGGCGAGACTGTTGAAGAAGCTTTTTGAGTTTAGCTGCCAAAATCTTGAGCTCAACGTAATATTTGAGACGCCAGCACCACAAGGTGATCGTGTAGTTGAAAAACAAGACAGGGGAAGGAACCTCCACATGGTTCACAATGCTGTGCCATTGCTGGAAAACAGCACGTAAGCATTCAATCTTGTATCGACCTCCAATAGCAGTGACCTTCTTCTTGGCCGCAAGTTTTTGGTCTCTGAGCTTCCACAAACTCAAAGGAAAGAAGGTTTTCTTGCCTGCTTCCTTGTTGAGAGGACAGCGTTCAGCAAGGCAATGATGGAGGTCTTGCGTATATGTCTCAATGTGCTGGGCAATATCCGCAGTCCATGCAGGCGCTTGAATGTCAAGCAATCCTGGCATCACGGCAGAGGAGGTGATGGAGGAACGATCCACTTTGGGCTTTTTCTTGGAATGGCGTTGATACCATGTGTGCTCTTGCCACTCAAGTTGTATGGCCACTACTCGATGGTCAGCCTCTCCATTGCAAAGATCAAATTCTGGCATCACAGTGGACAACGTGCATGTTGGCAATAAAGCACGAGGGACACATACAAAATCAATGCAATGTTGTGCCTCACCCGTCAAGGAAATCCAAGTAGTTGTCGAGCCCTGATGGCAATCAAAAGTGCAGGGAAGGCAAAGGTCATAGGAATTCAAAAAATCTCGCAGAAACCGCGTGTTCTTGGAGGTTTGAAAATGATCCGATCCCACCGCGCAGCCATCAGCTGGCCCTGGGGCCGCATTCGCATCAATCATGAGGAAAAGTGGAGACCCGTCATGAAATTGTTGAATAACTTCACCAAAGTGCTGCCACCATTTGGCTCTGTCAATCTCGCATTGTCCACTTTGTGGCGCATGAGCAACGACAACCAATGCACTCCACAGCCAATGATCCACTCGAACCAGCAGTAAACGTGGAGACTTGGAGACTTGAACAAGACTACGAAATCCTGCTTGGAGAGATAGATGGGCTGTTTGCGCACGTATGCAATTGGGCGTGCAAGATCAATCCACAATTCCGTCCCCCAATGACCATGATCAGCTCCACCTCCCAAACGATAAACATCGTCGACACAGCTACAAATCTCAGCACATCGTGTTTCTTGTAAACCCAAAAAATTGAAGCCAAATTGCCTCATTTGCGTACGAAGGAAGTGTACTTTGCCTCTGCCAGCATCTTCTCCGGCATAAAGAGAATTGACATTCCCAGAGGCAAAACTGATATGGCAATGGGCTACACTCCACTGTCCAGAGACTGCAGGTTGTGCGGCTTTGCGCTCAGGAGGAAGAGCAGGTGGGCTGATATCAAAGAACGATCCCTGGAAATTCTGCAGGCTGTTGTCGGCTCCAAGCACCATCCAGAAATAGGGCAAAATTTTCCGCCACTGGCGCAGATCAATATGCTGTCGTGCATGATAAAAGCTTTTCTGTCTTTCTTGCTTCGCCAGTATATGATTTTGCCGTAAAAAGGGCACGCCTACATCTGCTGGTGAATCGCAATTTTCGGGATTGAAATTGCCATAAATTGCCTTACATTTAAATTGGGGGGGCATCCCCTAGTTTCAGACACATCTATTTCCCACAATTGTTGGTTATGCCGTCATGTCGTGGTTTTGGGATATGAAAAAATTCGACAATCCCATCAACATTCCATCAAAGACCATTCAACTCCAGCAAATTCCGCATGAAAACAGGCCGTTAGAGGTGAAGCCAACTGCACAGCTGTCGGGTGCATCGGGTGCATGGAGTTCCCATGCAGGGCTGCTCAGGTGGAAATTCCCTTGGTGATTTTCTTCGCGGGGTTTGGGGAGTTATAATATGCTTAATATATGCTTGATATTGTCAATAGTATAGAATATCAATGATGATGGGATATAGAATCAACAAGTGGATATGGGTTTGAGAATAAGGTACCTATTTTTTTCCGGTCGGTTTGTCGCAAAGCGCGCAAAGCGAGGCGTGGTGCGCCTCGTTGATGTTTGGTGCAGGAGCTTGGAGTTCTGCTTACGAAGTGGGATTTAAAACTTATAAGAATTACCCTCTGGTTATGACTAACATAGCCATGGGAAATGGCCCATTTATAGAAATGTTTACCTATTAGCATGGTGATTTTCCATGGCTATGTTAAATAGCCAGATGGTAATGATTTATGTATGATATACAGTCATTCCCAGCAGATAGAAAGGTACACAGGGAAAAAAGTACATGTCATGATCAAACTATGCTAGTCTATCTATAGGGATTACCTTTTGATGATGATTTACGTTTCCACATTTTTGCGCATGACTCTTAGTATATAAACCCTTTCATGTCTTACATGTTTTTGCGGGTTCGGAAATGGGATATTTCTGTACACCTCAGAAGGAACATGAAGACACTGATCGACCATGGTTGAGAAATAGTTCTTTAAAATATATGATCCCTAGAGTACCGGGAACCAGCCTCTTTTTAAAAGGGGAAGATGCGGGCAACTCGACCAGAATGGCCGGGGGTGTCCCGGCCAACCCTAAGAGGTTTCCATGCTGTCCCGGGCCAATACATACTGTTGAGAACCCCATGATGAAGGTCTTTCACTGGCAAATTTCCGAACTAATTATCTGTGAAGAAAAAACATCATCCAGTTGCATAGTCTGAAGGACCTCAGGTTTTGACGTTTGGACATTCGGACATCAGCAAATAATCCATCCACCTATATCCACCTTCACTTTGGAGGTTTAAAATGATGATAAAGACCCTAATGATGCATGATCCGCAATTGATGGAACATTTGTGTATTCGGCACATTGAGCGTTTGATGGCAAGGATTGATAATGATGTGATGTTGAAGACGGGTAGATGAGTCCATTGCTTCGCCAATAAAACTAGCAAAAACTAGTTGGACTGAGCAAAATTGTATGGTTCATACCCAACACTAGGAAGTTCATCAGGTGATGGCTCTTAGCATTCAATGAAGTCCAGTTTGGGGGATGGTAAGGAATCCATTTGTGTGGCGGTCGTAGGGAGGGTCTATGGTTTCGGGTCCACATAAAACCAAGGTTTAGCCATATCTGGTTGAAAAGAGGCTACCCAAAAAATCAGTCATCACATCTTCCAGTAAAAAATATTATAGCCACACTGCATAATCTGGGGATGATCAGCCAATTAGCCAATTTATGGATCCCCCGTTTCCCCCACGGCTTAACTGCTAGCACTGCCAGTAGCCACTCTGCATGCGACCCGCGGTTCTAACAGCGCCCGTGCTGGTCGACGCAGCAGGCACCAGCGCCTCCCGACAAAAATGGTGATTTCACCACCGCAAAAATCAGAATTTAAACCAGAAAAATGGGGATGTACCCAATATAGTATATATATATATATGGTGCAGCGTTGGCCACCCCCCCTCCCCCCCCCCACCAATGGGTATGGGTGGACAGTATCGTCTGGTTCTTCTGGCCCCCCCCCCCTGTGGCCTGTGGTGGTGGTATGGGTCCTGTGGCCTATGTTGGTATGTTGGTATGTTGGTATGTTGGTATGTTGGTATGTTGGTATGTTGGTATGTTGGTATGTTGGTATGTTGGTATGTTGGTATGTTGGTATGTATGTATGTATGTTGGTATGTATGTATGTATGTATGTATGGAATGTAAGGTAAGGTAAGGTAATGTAAGGTAAGGTAAGGTAATGTAAGGTAAGGTAATGTAAGGTAAGGTAATGTAATGGTATGTATGTATGTATGGTATGTATGGTATGTACGTAGGTATGTAAGTAGGTAGGTAGGTAGGTATGTAGGTATGTATGTATGTATATACACCACCACAGGGGCATCATACCCCCCCCCCCATCCCATGGGGGGGGGGGTGGGAACACGGGACACGGGACCATATATATCCATATCCAGATTTAACTTGGATTGGTATTTGACTGGTATATCCAGATTTAACCAGGTAAAAAAGGTTGGATATACTGGCAATTTAACTTGGCAATCAACACCATCTATCGCAGGTTGGCGGTCCCCTTATTTTTGGGACCCGATTCCATCATGGTCTCCATTTCAAGATACATGTTGAGACATGGTTCTCCCCAACATGTTGAGACATGTTGAGACATGTTGAGACATAATGGAAGAAACACATAAAACATCTAATAAAACATCATAAACAATCTCTCATTTTCCTTCTTAAATCCACATTTTTGGATGGTCACCCCACCCCCCTGGCTTCGGCTAGGTGCAGATTGGTGCCCTCCTCCATTTTAAATTCCCCAGTTTGAAAATAGAATATAGCAACCCCCAAAAAGTTGTTGAAAAGTTGGACATCGAACTATCATCCTGGAAACACTTTTCGGCATCTTTTTTGGGATTGCTATACCTCATTCGTCCCCATTCCATGCTTTAGAACCTCGCATTTTTCTCACCCCAAAATGCATTGTTTAAATCTCTTTTGTAGAACTGGACTGCCCATTTGTCCATTTGTTTGGATAGTCTGAAAATAGGGTATGCCCCAACATGACTGTCTTAATAGAGAACATGATGATGAACCAATGGATTAGGGATTAGGGCTTAGGGGATTTTCCCCTAACTTTCTGACGTATTTGATGGTTATACATGGGTTATACATCCCAAATTATCCCAATTAATATAATCCGTGATATTCCCATGATATCCCCAGTTTTAAGGACAACCCCGACCCCATCCGTTTTCAGATCTGTGTGGCCCACTGTATCAGGCTTCCACGCTTTGTGGCCACCCTCGACAAGCCAGGCATCATCGAGAGAGAGGAGAGCCCGTTGGGGCCATTGGGGGCATCGGGCATGGGACCGAAACACATGGCGTGGATCATTGAGGGATATCCTGGGATATCCTCGTTTTGTGAGTTTGTCTTTTATGGGATATCCTGAAATTAAAGAACATTAAAGGACCAGATTCCGTTTCTCAAGCATTCCGACCTACTTTGTCTTCAGACGTGTCTTCGAGAATTCAGATTAGATCTTTGAGTCTTGATCGGTCTATCTGCTTTATTGATTTGCCATTGTCGATTCACTTGGATCCGTTCGTTCCTATGCAATCTGCTCCGGACAAATCCTTCAGCAGGTTCGACCAGAAGTTGCGATGACATTTGGCTCCAGACCCTTGCGCTTCATTTTCGGGGGCTTGGTCTTTTTTGAAATGCTTCAAATAAATGTAGCTTTGCCCAGTGGTCACAGTGAGAACTTCTCAGTGCCGCAGTCCTGTCGAGCTGGGGACTTGAAGATTCTGGCACGGAAATCTCTTGGGAAGGGCTTCCTAAGGCTGGTGACAGCAGCAGGCCATGTCGTAACTCCTGCGGAATCTTTGGCAGACGCTGGGATTCAAGATGGAGACCACCTCACAGTCGTTCCACAAGAAGCACAGCTGGCTGCAACCGAGGTGCCTTTGCGCTGTGGTGCTGTGGAGGTGACAGGGTAATCACATGGGGCGATGCCATCGACGGTGCATTCGCCGCGATTTTGGCCGATGGTTCGGTGGTCACCTGGGGCAACCCAAGGGGTGGCGACAGTTCCGCGGTCCAAGATCAGCTGAAGAGTGTACAGCAGGTCAAGGGTACCAGGTGACCCATAGTGTGGTGGTAACATCTCTGCAGTCCAAGACCAACTTAGGAGCGTGCAGAAAGTTGAAGCCACATGGAACGCCCAGGGATCCTGAGCGATGGCTCTGTGGTCACGTGGGGCGATCCAGAGGCAGGTGGCGACAGCTCCCTTGTAAAGCATCAGCTGAAGAGCGTCGTGCAGGTTCAAGCCACAGGTCGTGCATTCGCAGCTGTCCTGGCCTTAGCTGTTTCGTCACTCGCGTGCTGGCACTCAGCACTCGCGTGCCAGCACTCGCGTGCCAGCACTCGCGAGCTCAGCACTCACTCCAATGAATTTTTCCGGGTGTGCATCCTAGTAAATATCTTGATTTAGATAGTGGAGGCTTTTATTGGAATAGGAAAAATGCATTGGAGTGATGATAAGCGCGAGATATCATGAGATACTCATCACATTCACGAGAGCCACACGAGTACCTCCAAGTGGCGTTGATTTTTTCAACACCGTGAAAGAATTTACCCTTTTGGAGGAAACGGGGAAACCTCAGATGTTATTTTTGGGAAGCGCAAAATGCATCCGGATGTCAGGCAGAAGTTCGCACCTTACCGGATGCTTTTTTCACAGAAAAGTAAATGCACCGAGGTATGAATAGGATAAGAAAACCCAATGCGTTTCGAACTTGCGATTTACTAGCCCTTTAAGGTCTAAAATTTGTATGGATGTTTTTTTTCCCGGATGTAGTTAAATGCATTTACATAATATATCACAATGCTAAAAACCCACTGCGTGACGAACCTGCGTGCTAGCACTCAGCGTTGCGCCGCGCTGCGTGCTGGAGCTGCTACTGTAAGGTCCTGGCAGATGGTTCAGTGGTTACCTGGGGTGACCCCCCCCCTCCGGTGGTGACAGGAAGTCCAGGGTCAGCTTCAAAATGTACAGCGGCTCGAGGCTACATCCGTTGCGCTGCGATCCGGAAAGATGGGTCACTTGTTACTTGGGGACACCCAACTGATGGCGGCGACAGCTCTGCAGTCCAAGACCGGCTCAGCAAGGTGCTTTCTGTCCATGCCAGTCGATATGCCTTCGCTGCACTCCTGGCAGATGGATCAGTGGCTACCTGGGGCAATGAATGCTCTGGAGGTGACAGCTCTCAAGTCCAAGATCGGCTTAGAAACGTCCAGGGGATTCAGCCTGCAGGTACTGCCTTTGCTGCGATTCTCGCAGATGGATCCGTAGCAACCTGGGGCGCCCAACATGGTGACAGCTCCAAAGTCCAAGGTCAGCTTAGAAACGTACAGGTGTTTCAGGGCACACTTCGTTCTTTTGCCGTGATTTTGGCAGATGGCTCGCTAGTGACATGGGGCAAATAACGTGCTGGTGGTGAAAGCACCAAGATCCGAGACCAGCTCGCAGAGCTTTAGGTGCGTCCGGGTGCCTTTTTTGGTGCCGCAGATCGACGCTGTGAAAAGGGAGACTCGCACTCCTGGTGGAACTTGGTGGAGTATTGGGGTGGTTGACCACATCCAGTTCCCGATTCACGCATCTCAACGTAGGCTGGAGACAGGACTGTGAATGGTTACTTCAGGATGGGGCAGATGTGCGGCAAAGTTTATCCGAATCTCAGGGTCTTTGACCCTTAGGTCACAGCAACTTTCACAGCATTTTTTTGTAGTTTTCAGTTTCTTTAGGTTCAACTTTGTTTTCAACCATATTTGGGATGATTCATCGGCCGGCATGCAGTAGGTTTTTGCTAAGAGCCTTTTAGCCTTTTCTAGGCCCAATGGATTCCCAGTCAAAACCCAGGAGAAACCCAAAAGGTTCTCAAATAATCCCACTGAACCACCAACAAAAACTAACTTATCCCCACAAAAACCTAGCTAATTCCCACAAAAACCTAAATAATTCCCGAAAATGGGCCAAGCACATCCAAGGGATCCCCAACTGATTCCCAAACAAGTCCCAACAAGTTCCCAAGAATGGGCTGCACCAGCAGCACAAACCCAATATATAAAACCTAAGAAAAGCTAACAAAAACACAACAAATTCCCAAAAATTGGCTGCACCCACATCAAAAAACCAAATAACACCTAAAACAACTAAAACAAAAACAAACAAAACCCAACGTTCCCCACTAAACCCCATAGGTTTTCAATGAGTTTTTGTTAGCTTACTTTGGTATCTTTTGGGCTTTTTTTTAAATGGGGTTCCCTTAGGGTGTATATATGGTCAAAAAGACCTCTAGCAGTAACATACCCCATGCCACCCTAAGAATGATGAGCCCTAATGCCGCATATATGTTTGAGACGGATTGAAACCACCAATTAGGTTTTCAAGGGTTTCTGGATTTTGAATGCTGACAGGTTTTGGTCAGTGGAACCCGCGTTGGGCATAGTTAGTTTACTTTTGGTCCAAGCTGCTGGTTTGACGTGGGCATACCTTGCCCGAAACCACCAAGACTTTAACCAGCTTCTGGGCATTGGCTAAATATTTGTTCCTTTTATATTGTATAATATACCCTCTGGAAATTGAACACAGCTATCGTAGTCACCATTTCTAGGCAAATTATAGGTAAATCATCGCACCTTAAATCGGCCGTGTTCATCCAGTTTCCATCGCTTAGATGGTCAAATAATGTCAAATATCCGAAGCAAAACTAGACTATAAAACTATCATATAATTAGGGTAACCATTAAACAAAACTACCATAAGATCCATAAAATGTCCTTAGTTTGACCATAGAACTAGCCACAAAACGGCGACGCAGGACATCCGCAACATCGCCATCATTGCGCACGTGGATCACGGGAAGCTGCTGGGATGAAGCACTCATCAACTGTTTTCTTGTTGGATAGTCCAGTTTGAAAGTTATTATGTAATATATTAATTATATTGTGTATTATTACCAATTATTATTATTATATTTATTAATAATATAATATATATATATGGTCCCCCCCATGATCTACCTAGAAGCATTTTACCGTTTATGGAAATAACATGTTTTTTTGCATACCAGTAGTACCGCACAAGGCGGTGGCGGAAGTTTCAAAAATAGGGAACCTATAGGAGAGGTTCGTTGTTGTGAATCACGGATGGCAGAGCGAATCCACTGATGGACCGAAAGGTGGTTGAAGTTGTGTTTTTTGGAGTGGTTGCAATGGTTGCAGTGGTCACCTGACCCACAACTGCTTGATGTTGTGTGGTGTAGTGCAGTTGTAGCTGTAGTTGTAGTGTGGCGTAGTGGAGTTGTAGTTGTAATGTGCAATAAGTGTAGTGTAGTTGCAGTTGCAGTTGCAGTTGTAGTTGTGGTGTGGTGCAATTAGTGTAGTGTATTGTGGTGTAATGTAGCGTAGTTTACTTGTATTCGTAGTTGTAGTTGTAGTGTAGTGTAGTGGTAGTTGTAGTTGTAGTTGTCTATCTATCTATCTATCTGTCTGTCTGTCTGTCTGTTTGTCTGTCTGTCTGTCTATTTGCAATCTGCAAGCTTGAAAACGAAGCAATTCTGCGAGACTTCCCCAACTGTTGAACTTGATAACGTCAAAAAGGAAGCATTTCTGCGAGACTTCCTCAATTTGTGATGTTGGCAACATCAAAAACGAAGAAATCCTGCGAGAATTCCTGAATTTTCGAAGTTGGCAACATCAAAAACGAAGCAGTTCTGCGAGACTCCCTTCAATAATGGAAAGTTGAATGAGAGCTGACGGCCTCGTACCGATGCGTTTTGCAATTTTTCCAGCCCATATGTCTGAAGTATTGTGCTTGCCACGAAAAAGTGATGCCAGGTCATACAACGTGCTGCACCTGTCACATAAAATCATCTTCCCGAAACTGAAGATCTGATGCTCCAAAATGCAACCCATCTCAGGAATCAGTGCCCTGACCTCCTAACATCTCTAATGATCTCTAATGAACATGTCTCTTGTATTGCCCCTGCCACGGAAACTGCATCTTTCCAGATCCTCTTCAACTGTCCCACGCCTGCCATCGTTTTTGGAAATCATAGAAAATCCTCACGTTTTGCTCACTTTTGACAAGGTGCACAATACCTTGCGCCGGCCACGCAAAACCACATCTGAACGTCCTAAAGTGCTCCGACCCCTTAAGTTTTTAACACTTTTGACTTCGAAATGTGCTTCGCGCCACAAGGGCGTGCACTTTTTCGACATCTCATCTGCCAAAAGTGCTCCGACCCTGGTGTGTTTTGTACATTTTGACTTGGAAATGTGCTTCGTGCCACAACGGCGTGCAGATTTTCGACAACTTGCAAAAGTGCTCCGACCGTGATGTGCTTTGTACATTTCGACTTGGAAATGTGCTTTGCCCCACAATGGCGTGCACTTTTTCGACATCTCAACTTCCAAAAGTGGTCCGAGCATGGTGTGTTTTGTACATTTTGACTTGGAAACGCGTTTCGTGCCACAAGGGCGTGCAATTTTTCATCTCTCATCTGGCCACATGGCTCCGCACCCGCCACTTTAGCGAGCCCAATTTTTCGACCCTCCGGAGCCACAAATCATCAGAAAAACACAGTGTTTCGCGACTTTGCTACCTTTTCGCGCACCTGGATCTTCTTTCTTCTGAGACTTTCTCGTCTTGTTTCTTCTTTCTTCTTTCTTCTTTCTTCCTTCTTCCTTCTTTCTTCTTCTCTTCTCTTCTCTTCTCTTCTCTGGCTCTTCCCATCTCTGCTTTTCATCTGTCCATACTGTCAGAAGTTTGACTTCTAAACTTCCTTCGATAAAACATAACCGGAAAACCAATAACTCACAGAAGCGGCGCTCATGGGGTGCAGGTTTCTGCACTTGGATGTTTCAATATATCTGGGTTGTAATTTTAATATCTAATGCGTTCTTGTTCAATGGCAACGACTGATTTAAAGCTTTTGTCTGACCACTTCGCCCCTGGCCTGCTTCACCCTATCATTTGCTTCACTCTTTCATGCAGCCAATAATGCCTACAACCATACTTGTCTTGGGCCACATCCAGAAAAGCAAACAAATCCTGGAAAACTTAAAAAAAACTCAAGCAAAACCAAAAAACTAAAAACACACCACTTTTGAGAGCATGTTTGCTGTTGACTCAAAATGTTTTTTTGTTTTCCCTAGTTTTTTTTGTGTTTTTTGTTTTGACATGGAAAAACCCCCAAAAAACATTGTTTTTTATTTTTTTGAACGGATATGATCAATCAAAATATCATTTTTTGGGGGTTTTCAGCATTTTAGGTTTGGTTTTCTGCATTGAACAGTCTCAAAAAACAAAGAAACCATGAGTTCTTTTGTTTTTTGATATCTTGATTGATCATATCCATTCAGAAAACCAAACAAACCCAAGGTTCTTTTTTGGGTTTTCCATTTCAAAACCAAAAAACAACAAACGACCGAGGGAACACCAAAAAAAACATCTTTTGGGTCAAAACCAAACATTCTCTCATTTTTTTGGTTTTTGCTCGAGTTCTTTGTTTTTTTTGTTTTGTCTATTATTTCACATGATTGCCATCTGTGTCCTTATGTTTGCTTACCTTATCGGTCCTGGGAAGTCAAACTTTGACCAACGTTTCTCACATTTTCTCACCCAAGAGCTTGTGCACTATGTGAGACTAAGCTTGGCATAGGATTTGCTGTGATGATAATGTGATGATAATGCACTTGAAAATTAGTTGTTGCAACGCTTTCCTGCTCTATCTCTAGCAACTTCTGTGCAAATCATGGAATCTTGAAATCTTGGAATCTTGGATTCGTACATACATATTCCTGTCTAGGTTTGACATATTCAAACAAAGTATATAAGTACCTGGAAACTGACACTTTTGGATACTTTGGGGGGAATGGTGGGGTATTTCTTTGAGAACATGTAACATTGCTTTGTAACAGAATGCTTTAATAGATGCTGCAGGACTTTGAAAGAATCTTACCTGTAAAGAAAGTCCTTCATTGGATGCAGTATTTGATTCAAAGAGCGCCAGACAAATTGCGTTAAAGTAGTTGAGGCCAGTGGGGCATGTTGTAAAAGAATGTATTGTTTCTGTGTAGTAAAATGCATCAATAGATGCAGTTGTAGTACTTTGAAAGAGTCTTACCTGCAAAGAAAGTCCTTAAATGGATGCAGTACTCTTTTGAAAGAGTATCGGGCATATTGCATAAAATGGTGGAACATTTTTTAAAGATTGTACTATTTCTTTCCAAGGGATAGATGTAGTAGTACTTTGAACAAGTTTTGCCTTGGCCTTTGAATGGACGCAGCACTCTTTTGATGTGTGTTGTATTCTTAAACACATGTAGTAGCGCAGCATCACTCTTTGCATTATTCGATTACGAAAAGTATGAGAAAATGGAACATTGCGTTAAACTAGCATGGTTTACAAGACTCTTTCATGGGCGCAGCATTCCTTAGAAAATGCAAACAAACGTGTGAGGTCCCTTTGAAAGAGCACATAATTGCTTAAATAAGAAAGCTTTCTTAGCCTATGCGTATGCAATATGCTAAAGGTATATTACAAGTATATTAAAGCATCAATACAGGTATATTCAGGGTATACGCATGTTATATGAGACGGTATATTAAAGGTATATTAAATGGTATTGTCAAGGTGTATTAGATTGCATTTCAAAGGTATATGGAAGGTATATTAATAATCAAAACATGTTTTCATGGTCAATGAACTTGTATATTGAAGCGATATTGAAAAAACAAAAGGTATATTCATGGTATATTAAATGATACACTCAACGCATATGACATGGTCTATCAACAGTATTTCAAGAGGATTATGAAAAGATCTTAAAGATATATTAAAGGTATGTTAAAGGTATATTATATTAAACATATATCTACTACTTGGTAGATTACTTTTATTGTTGAGTGTACTCCTTCAGTTGTTTTATCATTTACTCTATTTTTTTACACAGAGAGAGAGAGAGAGAGTGAGTGAGTGAGAGAGAGAGAGAGAGTGAAAGTAATATCGTGGGTGAGGTGTGTATAGTTATTCATCTTTCTCTCCCTTTAGAGAAATGTTATTCTCAGCTGCAAATTTTAGTTCATGTGCATTTGTACCTTATAAAGTTAAACTTGATAATGCCGAAGAAGATGTATCTGAACTCGTATTCAAAAATGATTTGAAGGCATCTGTTGAAGCCGCACTTCCATTTACAGCTTGAGATGCTTGTACTGATCTACAAGCACTATAAGATTTGATGGATAAAATAAAAGATGGAAGTGTTTGTTCTCTTTACGGCTATTTTAGTATATAGCAACATTTATCTCTCTTTTCACACGTGTAGTAACAATATACACATACACACTTAAACATATCCTTGTTCCCTCTAGTGTGCCCAAGTGATTGGATACTTATTTCGACAGCCAATGTAATTTTCGCTTACCTTGCAAAGTCTACAGATCATTACGTTCTATATTGAGTCATAAGAGAACTGCCTGAGTGTCTACCTCTCTTAAGATTTCATTTCGCATGTCTCAACTGCTTCACTTATGTTTATCTGTATCCTCCGCTTTCTTATCCTCTCTCATAATAGTGTAAAGTGACGAAAAAGGTATGGGCTACTAGGATTATTGATCCTATTTCCAAGACAACATCAGTTCCTACACCTCTACTAATTCCAACACTTCCACTACTACTATAAGTACTACTAGTGATCCCTAATGTCATTATTCATTAATATATTAGTGATCAGCATATATAATAGTGTTAAGATCTATAGTATTATAATTCCACCTATGATAGAAATCCCTTTAAGTATACTGAGCATAGGATAGTAAATTGATTTAAATGAGTATCGAATTCAAATGACTTAAATTATCGATTACTAGTAAAATAATGGTTTAACTGAGGCGAGAGTTAACAGTTTATGTGTTTGTTTGTGTGTACATCTTTTTTTGTGATTTGTGTTGTTCTGATAGATATCTATAGTTGCCTATCTATTTTCTGAATTGAGGATACTTCTGTTCTTTGGTTGTGGGTGTGTGGGTGCTGAAAATGCCATAGAACTAAAAGGTACAATAGTTAATGTATGCTGGTGATTACACTGATAGCGAACTCTCTCTCTACCTGTTTATATTCAAGGTATTCTCATGTTTTGTTAAATGGTATACTAAAGGTATATTAATTGGTAAATTAGCTGGTATATTGAAGGTATATGTATTGAAGGTATCGTCAAGGCATGCTAAAGTTATTTTCAATGTCAAGTGAATGGTATATCAAAGGTAGACTCTAGGTATATCAAATGATATACTAAAGGTATATTAAATTGTATATTCCAGGTATAGGATAGATGTATTAGATGGCATTCAAAAGTTACATCACAGGGATATTAAAGGTATCCTAAAGGTATATTAGAGGCAAGAACATGGCTAATACAATTGTATTTATATAAAGGTATACTAAAGGTATATTAGATTGCATATAAAACATTGAAGGTGTATTGCATTGTATTAAAAACACATATTATATAAAGGTATCTTGAAGATATTTTCATAGTCAATAGAATGGTATATTAAAGATATATTGAGGTTACAGTAGAGGTATAGTCATTGTATTTTAGATATGTTTGATCAACGCATTATTCTTACTCTGTTTCCTCTACTTCATCAAAAAACAGAAAACCATGGTCATACAAGAGAAGTGAGAGGAAGGATGAGCTTCATTAAAGCCTGTATTGCATCCTTCCATGCATGATAGTTTTCTTGCAAGAGTAGTGTTTCTTATTTGAGGGAATATGTTGTCTTCAAGGCAGATTGTAACCTGTAAGCAGCGTTTTCTTGTAACAACATTTTTCTGCAAATCACATGCTTTGAACACTTGTTTCTTCCCATCTTGCCAATGTCTATTTCTGCATCTCCAAAGTGACACCAACCTTTTCATGAGCAGAGAGCACCAAAAGGGTCTTGCATAGTTGTCAAAGGCGGGCCATGGGGAAAGATAAGGTAACACCTTCATTGGGAACCCTTGGGGTAGATCATGGGAGGCTGAGCATATCTATATATATATACACATACAATTATATATATATATCTATATACACTGCATACAATATATATATATATACAATTATATATACATATATATACAATTATATATATACAATTATATATATACAATGATATATATACAATTATATATACATATATATATATATATACACAATAAAATATACACACATATATATATACAATGATTTATATATACAATTATATATATGTATATATATATATATATACATTTATATATACAATTATATATATATATACACAATTACATATATATAGTTATGATGATATAGATATTATATAATTATATAGGACCATGGTTACGGATGCAATCAGTTGTTGCACAAGAGGAGAATCCATGAGAATCCTATGTGTCTCTGTGGCTGTGTACTGTACATCTATTGACAGATAACTCTCGATTTGGGGCTCCCAACCCCCCAGGGTTCATTCCCATCATTTTCATAAGGACCACCCTGACGAACGCGCTGATGAAACAGCAGCTTGGAGCGCATCGAGAGGGTTCTTGGGATATCTAACTGATGTTGTAAATGGTTACCCTGTGGTAAACGAACATAAGTATTGAAAATGGCCATAGAAATAGTTGATTTACCCATTGAAAATGGTGATTTCAAAAGTTTTTTGTATGTTTACCAGAGGGTACAGTAGCAACTGAGGTTTATGGCAACTTGGTCAAAACCTTGGTACCCCGGTGAACTTCAAATAGCTGATAAATGGTGGCACATGGATATTTATCCTCCTCAAATAGGATAGATGTACCCTCTGGTAAACTAACATAACTATGGAAAATCACCATTTTCAATGGGTAAATCAACTATAAATTGCCATTTTCAATAGCTATGTGACAGTTTACCAGAGGGTAACAGGTTTTGACCAATCCATTTGTCGCTACCAACTTGCTGACCAGTTCCCGAGTTCCGCCACCCGAATGTGTTGAGATCAAGACGTGGTGATTCTAGCAGCAAAAGACGGGATGGAACATACCCGCTGGTAATTTAACATAGCTATTGAAAATGTCCATTTATAGTGGATTTACCCATTAAAATGGTGACTTTCCATAGTTATGTCAGTTTAACAGAGGGTATTCAAACAGGGTCAAGAGATGTCAAGGATGTGAGGTTTTCCACGCTTAGCATCAACCAAGACTATCCTTAAGACTGCAATGAAAACCTCTCGGAGAGGGGCACTTAGGTGTGGATTGGAGAAGGTCAAATCTATGGATAGCGACCAGTTGGAACAGGTCGCAGCTGGGGTTGTTGGCCCAATCCCACAGCAGCATTTGGTGTCTACGAAGTGTGACAACGTTTTTGGGGAAGACGGCCGTTTTTTTTTCGGGTGAAACGACTGGAGCCCTTCTCTTGGTTTGAAAGCAGGGCCAATGGGTTATCAACACTTACTATGTGAGGGCATGGGTTTAGGAGTACAACAACCATCTAGGGAATCTGCAGAATCCCACCATGAGGCCCGTGTCCATTTGCCACAGTGGAAAGATTGCGAGTGGCTTATTTCTTCATTAGAGGCTTGAAACGAAGAAACACATTTTTCAGTAGGGTGCGCCTCAAAGTTCTTGAAAACCCAGAGCTCGATTCGGTGGTACCCTGGGTCTTCAGAGAACCTCCCTTCACGGTTTCGAAACTCCGCAGTCTCCAAGAGAATCCAAGTATTTGCCCCCCAAAAAAACATGATCTTACAGTCAAGATCGACAATATCTTTCTGTTGGTTTAAGCCTTTCAGAAAATGCCAGAACCCACTTTTTACACTATTGAACATGGTTTTGTCCTGGTGGGCAGGAGCGAGGCATTACCATCCTGGCAAAGAATGCAGCAGTCAGCTACAAGGGCATCAAGGTCAGATCCAACACAATCCACCAGGCTTTTCTTGCAGGTAACCAACAAGGGGAGGCTACATGATCTGATTTTTGTAGATGATTTGATTTTGTGATGCTGAAACATAATATATATATATATATACATACATACATGATTTGACTTTGAAAAACAGATGATCTGAGGCTGGTTCAGAGACGTTTCTTTCCCTTCATGGTGCTCAATTTTAAGGCCACGGAGGTCTATCTACCATCCAGATTTTGGGGTATTGTCGCTATGTTTGAATTTAGCCATGCAGCAGATTCATTTTGGCTTCAGCACTCAGTTTGAACGGCTTCAGCGACGCTGCCACCAGTGCTGCCATGGGTTGCACTTCTGCCCGTTCCCTGCTGATTAGTTTTTTTGGGCTCGTTTGGGAGCATCCTGGAGTGGGATTTGTGTTTTTTTTTTTGATATATACCATGTGGGGATGGCAACAGGATGGCAACAGAATCCAGCCAGTTCTGTTTGGAAAAAAACACCATCCAGATGCACAGCCATCGTAAATGGGGGATGCTTTTTGATACCCACAATCCGAATATTGGGTAAATGAATGTAAAAGGGGCGTTAGATGGCACTATAGCGATAACACCCGATTTATCCATATTTATCACAATAATCAATCTTAAGCAATAAATCACTCACATTGATATGTTATAACTGCCCCACATGGTTTACCACCCAAAAAAGCATCACTTGAGCCCAAGGTATGCAAGCGGCGGCAATAGATCGCTCAGTGAAAAAGATGGATCGGTACATGCAGGATCCGGCATATCAAGCCGTATTGCAAAATGCTCACCAGCAGGTGTTGCAAAACCCCCAGGCGACGGGAGGGGAATGCTTGGAGTTTTTCGACAGAGTCTTTTTGAACACTTTTGAGATATTCGCGAATTGGAAATTTTGGAACTGGAGCCGTGATCTTTGTGGAGCTTTGGCGTTTCACATATTCTGATGATTCTGATGTTCAACTTTTGCTTAGATCATTTAGATCTGATGAACATGTCCGGCTTCATAGAAGCTGGTTATATTCAGTGTTCACATCTCTGAACTTGCAGGTCAACCGTGCAGCTCTCGCACTATTTTCAATGTTGGTGGTGAAAAATGCGAAAAGTTCTGATTCCCAACCATTCCAGGCAGTGCTTTGGGTATCAATATCTGAGAATGGAGTTATAGATCCATCTCTAATCAGGTGCGAATCGCCGGACACATTCTCTCCATTTGAAGTGAACCGAACGATACTTTATTAGTATTGCATTGCACTACATTGCACTACATTGCACTACATTGCACTACATTGCACTACATTGCACTACATTGCACTACATTGCGCTACATTGCACTACACACACACACACACTACACAGACATACACATCGATATACATCCCGGCGGGTTGTTTATCGAACCCGCGTTTTCAACGTTTGCAGTGTTCGTCATTGATTTCATTCCACAAATCACAGTGGTTTTGCATCTCTCTCAAAGTTCAATTTCCTTAAAAAGTACGCGCGTACTTTTCACTGGATACGTAAGACACCTCAGCGGCACTCTCTTTTTTGCTGCGCTAAGTGTTCTTCACAATTTCTGCAGTGAGCTTGGAGAGGTTTTTGTGGGAACTGTTTTCCCATCTCCACTGCCAAGCACGTACACTAGCGTAGCATCATATATTTGAGGATGTGCAAGACGACGTAGACTAGCGTAGCATCATATATGTGAGGAAGTGCAAGACGACGTACAATAACGTAGCATCATAGATGTGAGGAAGTGCAAGACGACATACAGTAGCGTTGCATCATGTATGTGAGGAAGTGCAAGACGACGTACACTAGCGTAGCATCATATATGTGAGGAAGTGCAAGACGACGTACAGTAGCGTAGCATCATATATGTGAGGAAGTGCAAGACGACGTACAGTAGCGTAGCATCATGCATGTGAGGAATTGCAAGACGACGTACAGTAGCGTAGCATCATATATGTGAGGAAGTGCAAGACGACGTACAGTAGCGTAGCATCATGCATGTGAGGAAGTGCAAGACGACATACGGTGGAGTTGCATCATGTATGTGAGGAAGTGCAAAAAGACGTACAGCAGCGTTGCATCATATATGTGAGGAAGTGCAAGACGACATACAGTGGAGTTGCATCATGTATGTGAGGAAGTGCAAAAAGACGTACAGCAGCGTTGCATCATATATGTGAGGAAGTGCAAGACGACATACAGTGGAGTTGCATCATGTATGTGAGGAAGTGCAAAAAGACGTACAGCAGCGTTGCATCATATATGTGAGGAAGTGCAAATGAACGTTATTACCCCACCCCACCCCACCCTACCCCGTTAACCCCATGAAAGACATAGAAACATGCAAAACGCTGGTTCGGTTTTCAACCCGTAGGCATATACATATATGCATATTATATATATATACATACATATATTGTAGATATTGTATAATATATATATATGTATATATGTGTGTATATATATATGTATATATAAACGTACATGCACATACACATGCATATACACATACGTACATACAATACGTTTATGCATGTATATATAGTATACATAAATCATTTCCAGCGCAGCCCCGTCAGATGCAGCAGATGAGAGCTGACGCCCTTGCACAAATGATGGGGGGTCAGGCCGGTCAGGCCCAAGCAATGCCAGTGGCCCAAGCGCAGGTGCCTTCATTGGATAGCGCAGGGTCAGTTCGGCGCGGGTAATCCAACTTGCAACTGGGGGGCCTCGCCCTGTAGGGATTTATCAACTGATATGTTGATGTAATGGGGAATATAACTAATTATTTATTTAATTAATTAATTAATTGATTAATTAATTAATTAATTGATTAATTAATTAATTAATTAATTAATTATATATCTATATGGTACCCCCCCCGAGATCTACCTCAGAGCATTTTGATATATTGTCTCTACATGTATATATGTATATATAATATATTTATGTGCATATATGTATAAGAGTCAGTTATTTCTTAAGATGTCTTGTGGGTAGTAGCTGTGCACACTATCAAAACAAGTTGGAAACAAAAAAACAATATTTGACGACTCTTTTGGAGAGAATCCATGGGGAAAACCCAAAAAAACAAAAAAACATCGACAAAATCAAAAAAACCTCGAGAAAACCAAAAAAACAAAAAACCAAAACTTTTCAGAGAATGTTTGGTCTGAGGCTCATGTTTGGTTATTTTTGGTTTTGCCTAGTTTTTTTTGTTTTTTTTGGTCTTGACCTTGAAAAAACTAAAAAACTCAATGTGTTTTGTTTTTTTTGGATAAAATGATGGTTAAAGAATTGTTAAAAATCAAAAAGCTCAAGTTTTTTTTGGGTTTTTGGGTGTTTGTGGCTTTAGTTTCTTTTTGGCTGCGCAATGAAAAACCAAAAAAAACCTTGAGTTTTTTTGGTTTTTCACACTTCTTTAAACATCATTTTATCCAAAAAACAAAAAAACCTTGAATTTTTTAGTTTTTTCAAGGTCAAGACCAAAAAAAATAAAAAACTCAGGCAAAACCCAAAAAAAAACAAACATGAGCCTCAGACCAAACATTCTCTGAAAAGTTTTGTTTTTTTGTTTTTTTTTGGTTTTCTCGAGGTCTTGGTTATTTTGTATTTCCTAAGATTCAACCCAAATCAAGAAAACTCTAAGTATAAAGTAAGACAGCTGAGGAGCTAGCTATGAAATATCCAGAAAGCAAATAGAGGGTATAATAGGGTCTATGAGTTGTTCCCTTTCTGGCTTTCATTCAATGGAAAATCGTTAGCTTCAGTAAACTAATTACATGAATGAAATAGATTGTCCATTTAATTCATTTAATTCATCGAATTTAATGAATTTAATGAATTAAATAGATTTTCCATTTAATTCATTTAATTAGTTTAATGAATTAAATGAATTAACATTCAACTAATTAAATGAATTTAATGAATTAAAACGATTTTCCATTTGATTCATTTAATTAGTTTAACGAATTAAATGAATTAAATTGATTTTCCATTTAATTTATTTACTTCCTGGGGCCCTCAGATTCCAGCAACAGTTTTCCATTTAATTCATTTAATTCATTAAACTAATTAAATGAATTAAATGAGTTTAATGAATTAAATAGATTTTCCATTTACTTCATTTAATTCATGAAATTAACCAAATGAATTATTTGAATTAAATGAATTAAACAGCTTTCCATTTAATTCATTTTAATTCATTCAATTCCTGGGGTCCCCCGATTCCAGAAACAGTTTTCCATTTAATTTATTTAATTTATTTGATTCATTTAATTCATTTAATTCATTTCATTAAATCAATTAAATGAATTTAATGAATTAAATATATTTTCCATTCAATTCATTTAATTCATTTTATTCCTGGGGTCCCCAGATTCCAGAAACAGTTTTCCATTGAATTAAAATTTTCTAAAACATTCAATTCATAAAGCTAATTCAATGAATTAAATGAATTAAATAGATTTTCCATTTAATTCATTTACTTCCTGGGGCCCTCAGATTCCAGCAACAGTTTTCCATTTAATTTATTTAATTCATTAAACTAATTAAATGAATTAAATAGATTTTCCATGTAATTCATTTAACTCATTAAATTAATGAAATGAATTAAATGAATTTATTGAATTAAATAGGTTTTCTATTTAATTCATTTAATTCATTTCATTAAATCAATTAAATGAATTTAATGAATTAAATAGATTTTCCATTTAATTCATTGAATTCATTTAGTTCCTGGGGTCCCCAGATTCCAGAAGCAGTTTTCCATCTAATTTATTTAATTCATTTAATTAGTTTAATGAATTAAATGAAGTAACATTCCATTAAATTCAAGAATTTAATGAATTTAATGAATTAAATAGATTTTCCGTTTAATTCATTTAATCAGTTCAATGAATTAAATGAATTAAATTGATTTTCCATTTAATTTATTTAATTCATTTAATTCATTAAATTCATTAAACTAATTAAATGAATTAAATGAGTTTAATGAATTAAATAGATTTTCCATTTAATTCATTTAATTCATGAAAGTAATCAAATGAATTATTTGAAATAAATGAATTAAACAGCTTTCCATTTAATTCATTTTAATTCATTCAATTCCTGGGGTCCCCCGATTCCAGAAACAGTTTTCCATTTAATTTATTTAATTTATTTGATTCATTTAATTCATTTAATTCATTTCATTAAATCAATTAAATGAATTTAATGAATTAAATATATTTTCCATTCAATTCATTTAATTCATTTTATTCCTGGGGTCCCCAGATTCCAGAAACAGTTTTCCATTGAATTAAAATTTTCTAAAACATTCAATTCGTAAAACTAATTCAATGAATTAAATGAATTAAATATATTTTCCATTTAATTCATTTAATTCATGACATTAGTTAAATGAATTAAATGAATTCAAGATATTTTCCATTTAATTTATTTAATTCATTTAATTCCTGGGGCCCTCAGATTCCAGCAGCAGTTTTCCATTTAATTTATTTAATTCATTTAATTCATTTAATTCATTAAACTAATTAAATGAATTAAATGAATTAAATAGATTTTCCATTTAATTCACTAAATTCATTAAATTAATTTCATGAATTTAATGAATCAAATAGATTTTCCATTTAATTCATTTAATTCATTTTATTACTTTAATGAATTAAATGAATTAAATATATTTTCCATTTAATTCATTTAATTCATTTAATTCCTGGGGCCCTTAGATTCCAGCAACAGTTTTCCATTTAATTTATTTAATTAAATGAATTAAATAGATTTTCCATGTAATACATTTAATTCATTAAATTAATGACATGAATTAAATGAATTTATTGAATTAAATAGGTTTTCTATTTAATTCATTTAATTCATTTAACTAATTAAATGAATTTAATGAATTAAATAGATTTTCCATTCAATTCATTGAATTCATTTAGTTCCTGGGGTCCCCAGATTCCAGAAACAGTATCCCATCTAATTTATTTAATTCATTTAATTCATTTAATTCATAAAACTAGTTAAATGAGTTAAATGAATTAAATAGATGTTCCATTTAATTCATTTAATTCATAAAATTAATTTCATGAATTTAATGAATTAAATAGATTTTCCATTTAATTCCTTTAATTCATTTAATTCCTAGGGCCCTCAGATTCCAGCAACAGTTTTCCATTTAATCTATCTAAATCATTCAATTCATTTAATTCATTAAACTAATTAAATGAATTAAATTAATTAAATGAATTAAGTGGATTAAATAGATTTTCCATTTAATTCATTTAATTCATTTAATTCATTACATTAATTCAATGAATTAAATGAATTTAATGAATTTTATAAATAGGTTTTCTTTTTAATTCATTTAATTCATTAAATTAATTCAATGAATTAAATGAATTTAATGAATTTTATAAATAGGTTTTCTTTTTAATTCATTTAATTCATTAAATTAATTAAATGAATTTAATGAATTAAATAGAATTTCCATTTAAATTCATTGAGTTTGACCATGTACGTCTCCAGAAGAGCATCAAGAGTAGATCTTAGGGGGGGGGCTAGCATCTATATCTATATCCCATGATTTGACTGAGTTGGTTGGCCCAACTGATTATCCCATGATTGATTATATATATATATATAATTCAGTTGACCGAGTTGACCCAACTGTGAAAAAGAACCTGGTTGGCATGGAAGAAGAACCATTCTTGGTCACTCTGGAGATAGATAATCGTGGCCGCACTGTGTTTTCGCTGGCATTCACATGCACACATGCAGTAACTTTGGCCGCACGAGCTTTGCGTCATATTCTCTTCATGTTGATATTTGTTGATCTGCTTTGGCCATCACTACTCGAAACGCATGACAAAGTCTGTCGTGGCGACGCCTCATCAGGCAGGGATTATATACACGGAATGTGTCAAACACTGTAGAACAGATACTCTCAAAGAATTTGTGGATGGGGCTTACTGTGGCCCATTGATACAAGACCAGAATGAAAGCAGCATCCGCGACACCAACAGCTGAGGAAAAAAGGTAAGATTTGCTACAGCAATGGTGAGACTTATTTGGAATGGAAAACTGATAGAATTTCCGGGGCGTGGGGCCGTGGGGTCTACACGTGGCCGGGGCAAAGTTCAACGGCGACTCCGAGCGCCCAGAGTTTCTGCCCTGTAAATTTCGGAGAGAGCCGATGTTGAGCCATGGCCAGGTGTAGTCACCAGGGTAGAGATGACAGCCGTAGGCGCAGTGCTTCTATGGCGAAGCAAGAGGCCTTGGAGTACTAAGTGAATTTTATGCAGTATCTTTCAATAGTACCAATAGAATGCAGGGGTTGAAAAAGCAGTGCATCGAACCGCTTGCATGTCTCTTTTTGAAAGTATGCCAGACGCACGGTTTTATCTTGCCATAGCATTCTAGTTGACCGGTACTGTATTGCACAATTTGTGTTGTTACATTCTGCCTACTACACTGCATAAATGGGTACCGGTCAAAGATACACACTTTTTTGGCACGTTCTTAAGTACCAATTGCTGTCCAATTTTGAGGTAGCACAAAATGACTCGACCAAACTGGAAGTTCCTCATTCAAGTCATTCAAGTCACAGGCAAATCATCATAAATCATCTAGATGTCCTGGGGGATTCTGTATTGACCAGAGGGTCACCGGTAAGCAGAATGGGTACCTGGTGGGTTCAAAACACCTGTAAAGTCAAACCACTGGAATGATGAAGCATAGAAACCTCTGCTTGACCGTCTGGTTATATAAAGCCAACTTGTATCTTTTTAACAGGAGATAATTTAGGTATGTTGACAGAATTTGGATATTGTGTTTGAATCTTATAGCCAATCTAGTAGATACTATATGAATAGATTGTATGCATCACCCCCAATCCAGAATATTTCTCCTCCCCATTGACTTGTTTTGTTTCGTTCTCGTTCCCCCAACATGATTGCTGTCGATCTGGAAAAAAGTTGCCATCCATTCTTATAAATTCATTGACCCGCTATACCACACCTTAGACCTTTTTTCATGAAAATCTGGTATCCAAAGGGTATATTAGACATATATTGGCAGTCTGCCTGTCAATCAATCACTCAATCAATATGTATCTGTATACAGTATACATGTCTGGACACATATCTTCTATCGACGCAATTTGTACAGTAACCCCAAAAAAGATCCAACAGTATAATTTTCTTTCTAGTATTACAACAAATTATTGTAAGTATTTTTTCAAATTAAATAAAAATCTCTATTTTCTTCAGATTTAGCTATGGCCATCCTCAAAATGCTCCAGGTGGTTGAGGCAAGCGTGGTGGAGCCCGCCGCAGCAGCGCCGGCGGCGAATCAGAGCGGGGCGCCGGCGTTCTGCACGCAGTGTGGCGTGGTGATACCAGCGATGAGCCCGGGGCCGTGGGGGCCGTGGGGGCCGGAGATGGTGCAAGATGGTACCCAAAAAAGAGGAGTTTCATGGGAATTTCATGGGATTTCTTAAGATTTTAAAGGGATTTTCGCCAGCAAAAATATGGTGAACTCGAATTTCACTAGGGTTTATGCTAGATGTATCGAGTGGGGTGAGACTAAAGCAACTTATCTCGGCGGCACCACCTTGTGGTAGGGTTGGATGGGTGATGACACCCTTGTTGATGGGTTATGACATGTGGATATATGTGGATTATGATCCTTCCTGGTTTGTTGGCGATGATTATAACTCATTAAGCAACCATATAGTGAGATGGGATCAGGGTATGTTTCATGGCTCACTTAGTGGTTAGTAAGTCGTGTGAGCAGAAGTCACCTAAGTGGGGTTGTCACATATGGTACAATGTCAGGGCCCCCAGTTGCAAGTTGGTTCATAACCCCCATCAGCTATAGTTATAAGTATCACACACCATACTGGAGTTGTAAACCTAATCGTTTGGGGGCTCCATATTGTAACTATGGTTTCCAGTTGCGAAGTGGGGGGATCCTCCCATACTCATCCTAACCAGCTAAAGAAAGATGGGCCAGCAGGGGGTGTACTGGCCCAGATAAGCCATTGACATCCATTGACCATGTCATTTGCACTGGTCAGTGGATGGTTCATTGGAATGACGAATGACTTTCACACTCTGCATGGACCAAACTAATTGGCCAAGCCCTGACAAGAGTGTTGCTTGCTCATAGGGGGCATCGGAATTGGGTACCCGGGTACCCATCACAACCAGACGGCCAACACTGAAAATGAGAGAATCAGTGACCCGTACCCAGCTGGGATCCGAATGATAGGGGAAAAATGTCCACTCCCCCATGCAGTGCGGTGCATCGAACCTGGCTGAAGAAAAACATAAGTACTCTTTTGGATTCTTTTGGCTATTTGGGGTTGACTGGTGCCTCACTCTTTGGCGATTGTTCCTCAACTCGACTGCCGACCTCAGCTCAGGTGGTCATGGGCTCCCGGTCGGCGGCAAGTTCTGTGGAAACTGCGGAGCCGCTGTGGCCGTGGCGGCATGAGCAAAGGGCGACTTTCCATTCAGCTCCGGAGGATTCTCGGGTTGAGTCTTTTTCTTTTTGAGAACTTCCAAAAACATATATATATATATATGTATGTATACATATATATATATGTATGTATATATAATATATATATATATGTACTTTTTCCGAGTCTCCAAAGGCCAGATCCTCAGAAAGTCAGGCATCGCCAAAGGTGATTGCCGGGTTTCCCTAAAACAGGACTTTCCTTCAATTCCGATGGATTCTCACGACAAAACACGACTGAACCTGGATTGTCACCATGTTGCCCCTATTCAATGATATTTTTCATAGTCTTTTTGGGGGATTGTAGCACAATTGCAGACACAGCCATGTCGGATGTGGCTACTGAAGTTCTTGAGATATTTGTTGTGAGATGATTTGGAATACATCCTTCTTTGGAAGGATGTCAGGGTATTGTTTGATTTTCGGACGCAGGACCAGCTGGAAAATGGCGCTTTTCGGTAAATCAGACCATCATAGTCATCATAGACCATCTACCCTCTGGTAAACTGACATAACGATGGAAAATCACCATTTTCAATGGGAAAATCCACTATAAATGGTCAGTTTCAATAGCTATGTTAAATTACCAGAGGGTAATATATCATAAATGATCATAATATTATCACAATGATTACAACTATCATTATAATGGCTATATTTATAAGTGGATTATCACACAGTAATGCCGTTTGTGCTTTTTTTTTTTAACATATTACTATTCGGTGATATTCTATCATGAATATAACCATATTATCCCATTATATCATAGAATGGTAATATTGTAATCTCTAATCATATCCCATTCTATCCACCATGAATCCCGCTTCACGTTTTGAGAATCGGTGACTGCAAAAATGGTGCCAGATCAACATTGTGGACACGCCCGGGCACGCCGACTTTGGCGCGGAGGTGGAACGTATTCTGAATATGGTCCCTTGGAGGCCACAAGGAGGTACCTCCAATAGCTGGATGATTTCATGGAAAATAAAAAAATCAGATGATTTGGGGGTACCCCCATTCTAGGAAACCTTCAAATTAGTATATAGACACACATGGGAATTATGTCAGAGGGAAAATACATGGAAAGACTATGAATATCATCGCAAGATGGCTTCAAAGGCCAATTGTTTCGTTGCCGAAGCTTCAAGGAACTTGTGAACATCTTGGAGGGCCCTTGTTTGCTACATCCCCTTGTAACCCCATTCTAACAATGCTATGACATCACTATTGTGGCTCAGGATTCGCGGAAGTTCAAGGGCAACTTTCCCAACAATCGGGGTTGAATACGCCCCATTCGCAGCTGTTGGTAGTGGTTAACCACCTGCAAACATAGAGCCTAACTTCTTGCGGGGGTAAGTTTTTTTTTTTGTTGGGAGGGGGTTCCTAATTCTGAAAGTTAGTCCCAAACTTACTGGTGCGTTAAACACGCAGGGAATGGATGGGTTGCTGGGGGTTGCTGGGATGATGACATTACATATTATATATATACATATTGTTACTAGTGATTTAGTGGGATCATTCCCGACAAATTCCCGTTGCGTGTTTAACGCACCATGCTGCGCAAACCATCCAAGCAATCTGCATGGCCATGCTGCCGAGGCGGATGCCTGCCTCCTGCTAGTGGATGCAGCGGCACGGTCGCCCATGGGTCGTGAAGGATGTATCGAACTTTGTGGCATGGAATGGGTTACCCTCTGGTGAACACACAACAAAACATCAAAAAACTATGGAACATCACCATTTTGAATGGGTAAATCAATGTAAATCAACTATTTCAATGGCCATATATGTTCAGACACTGCGCAGTGTCAGTGTCGATGTCGACCATCTTCATGGATGAATCAACTATGGCGGCCCGCTGACCAGGGCACCCAATGGTTTTGGCCCACAACCAGCCCAGATAAGCACATCACTACTGCGGTTCTGGGCTGGATTTGGGGAGATTGATTTATCATACAATCCACAAAGAAATCCGTAGCTTTTACTTAGCAAGGGATCAACAAACCACCAAGTTGGTGGCACCAAAAAAACAAATCCAACTGTGGACATTGGCATCACCCGAAGATCAGAACCCCTTTTGAGTCTCAGACCTCTCCAGAGATGTGATTTCGACCTTGCCTAAACGGGGAATTAATCCCAAACTTATGCAAAATTGCTATTTTAATAGGCACATAAAGGACCATTGTCATGAACCAGGCTAGATTCTTTTCGGTCTTCCCAATATTTTTGGACACAGCTTAAATTGGAACTGATGAATTTGGTCGAGCGAAGTCGGCCTTGTGGCTCTCGTGGCTCTCAGCCATTCAGGAAGGACCAATGCCTCAAACCAAGTTCGTGTTGAGGCTTGGTGTTTGGGCTTGGCCAGGAACCGGGATTGATCTGATACCCTAAAACAGTTCGAGCAAACGTCACGATTCGTCGTTTTCAGAGGCAGTTGTCGACACAGCTGGGGATGTGTCAAAACCTATGAAATTACCACATGTGGGGGAATGATGATCCATTCACCAGCTATTTTAGGTTACCACCGGGGTGACAGGGTTTTGACGAAAATAGCCATACTAAAGATCAACATGCCACAGACCCAGCCATTCTCAGACCTTGTCGCATGTTCTTATAGCTCCACCATCCCTGGAAAAGGCAAGCCTTGAAGTTGAAGAAGAAGATCATCGTTTGCATCAACAAGGCCTGGCTCTAAATTTCTTTTGAGGCCGGAAGGATCTAACAATCCAAGGCGATCATTTCCTGAAAGGGACATCAGGAAGCAAGGGCCACCAAGGAAAGAAGAAGGCAAACGACGAACAAAAAAGGAGAACAGAGGCAAGAAGAAAGAACAAAGAAGCGAAGAAAGCAGACCTGGGAGGAGTCGAACCTTCAAACTTTGCATTTCAGCCAGAATGGCTATATAACGGGGCAACAGGTCCTGTAGCTTATTTTTTGCTTTTGTGCTCTTTTGTCTCCTGCCCTTTGACCCCCTGCACTGCTTTTGCTCCTGTGGATCCCTGGATGTGGCGCCTTCGGAATTACTCGGTCACAATATTTGTGGCCCCGTTGTTGAGCACCCATAATTGGCATGCTGAAGGCTTGTAAAACTTCAGGAAAATCGTTCCCTTCCCCCATCAGCGCCATGCGAGCAAGGTTGACAAGCCTGCCTCCCGAGTGGATTGGGTCGGACGCCTGCATGGGTAAAACTGTCTGGGAAGAATGGAGCTGTTGTTGTCTTTTATTCACGGGAACCAGAAATTAGAATCCCAAAATCTGCTTGGTGCTTGTCAATGGTTATTATGGATCATTCTCCCCATTTCGTACTAAGCACCAGCACGGATTTGATGGTGAAAAGTCGTTTAACCATTCACCCAAATGCCATTAACTGTCATTAACTATTATATATTCCATGATTCTCCCATTCTCCCATTTTGAAATATTTTGAATCCATATAAAATTATCGAAAAAAAAACATCTGGGGTTTCATATTGGGCCTTCATATGATCATGACGGTGGTTACACTGCCTCAGCTGCGATTCCAAGGTCTTGGATACCACCTTCGATCTCTTCGGCTGCCTCGGTGCGGACGACGAAGCCTGCGACTTTCCCGTGGTGCCACGGCAGCGGTGAGTCCGCGGGTCAGCCCATACAAGGCCAAACTTGGGGGGATAAAAAAGCCATAGCTGGAATTGGCTGGAAACTATGACTATCAGGTTTTTACTGGGAATATGTCTAGGGCAAGGAGGGAACAGAATGTCTTGGGTGCTCTAGGACGGCTTGAAGATGGTTTCAGGAAGTGAAAGGTTGGGAATTTACCGAGTTTGGATAGAAGAAATGTCGAAGAAATGTTGCTGTTGCTAGCAGTCACACCAAGGGGATGTCTTGCGACCCCTGAGTATATGAGTGAAATGTGGGAACATAAAGTATCATAGATTACAACATGGAGGATATTCAGTGGATACCTAGTGGATAGATTAATCAGAAAAAAACAGTGTTTTGCCAATGTTCCTGTAAATAAATCCCAGAAAAACAAAAACAACGCAATGATTGTTCTAAAGATATTCTGACCCCCAACACGTTTTACGGGTTTTCATATATGGAACTTGCCCCCGCACACTTCCAGTGCCTGTCTTGAATGGAGTTTTTGTGAGGTTCAGCAATGAACCGACCATTTCCATCTCAGGATATGCAAGGAAAACATCATGTCGATCCAGGTTCAATAGAATCCCAACATTTTTCATCTGGGATATCCCCACTGTACTAAGCCGGGCAATATGATGATTGTTGTGAGTCATTTTTTGGGGGTTTTCCCCAAACCATTTTTGGATATTCCCCAAATGACTCTTGCATGTTCCAGGGTGTTGCTCCATATCATGATGATGTGTATGTATATATGTATAATGTTTTTGCAATGTAATATAATTTACCCTCTGGTAATTTAACATAGCTATTGAAAATGGCCATTTATAGTGGATTTTCCCATTAAAAATGGTGATTTTCCATTGCTATGTTAGTTTACCAGAGGGCAATGTAATGTAATATAAGATAATATGATAATATATGATATATGATATAATATGATATGATATACACATAACATCATTCCACAGCCATCGTGGCTTTGGCTAAGAGTCTAAGGTCTATGCTTCTGGTTTCCAGGGCGTCGCATCCAACGTGGGGACTTCCCAGGGCACGGTGGATGATTTATCGTCATTGAATAAGGCTTTTAGCCGCTATCAGAATATGGGGATCTAGGTATAAGTGATACCCTCCAGTAAATTAACATAGACCCTGATTTTATCACCAATTTTTAATGGAAACTAGTCTTCCAACCCCGATGACTGCCAGGGTCTATGTTAATTTACCAGAGGGTAAATATGAGGTTATACTTTTCAATATGCAGGGGAGTATCATCCACTAGGGGAATCCTGGAGAATCAACCAGGCAAAATTGAACACTGCGAGAATGGGATGGGCAAAACCCATGGAGAATCAGATGTCCAGGTTATTTAAGCGTTGCCACGAATGATGAGATTTGAAACATTGCGACTCAAGGGCATTTTCCAACGTTCCCCAGGTTCTTTTCTCGTACCGAGGAATCCTTGCAGAGATATGATACTCCTCCCTGTCATAAGACAGAGCATGTGATCTAGGCGTGGTCGTTCACTCAAAAAGATAGCGAACCTCAATTTAATTTATTCCCACGCTTGGTGGATTACACTTGATAAGACGTATATCTGTAAATATATCTGTAAATATATCCACATCATATCATCATGGTATTTCTGGAAGTATAAGAGGTATACCAACCATGGATTATACTCATATTATACTCATCATATCGTCATGGTTGGAAGTTCCATCCCTATTTCTCCAGGATCTCACCCAGCATTTTTCACAACGGATGAGAAGCATCATCACCTCTGTATGACTTATAGCGACCTCACAACGAGCTCACCAAACATGACGGTATATGTAGAGAATTATCAAACACATAGATAGATAGACAGACGGACGTATTGGATTGGATAAGATAAGATAAGATAGGATTAGATTAGATTAGATAGGTAGAATCAATACTACATTATCATATTAGAAAATGTACAATTCAGATGAAGTAATCATCCCATCACCTAGCTCTTTTTGCCCAAGTCCACCAGATCTGCCTGGACCGTTCCCAGGAAGGTCCAGACTCATTGGAAAAGGCCGGACATTGGAAGACTGGGACATTGGTAGATGGGGATGCTTGGAATATCTTGGAATGGACCGACTAGACCTTTGATCTGACGTAAGTGACTGTAAGTTACTGAAGGTTTAATACACCAGAATTATCGGCTTTACGGTGGTTAAAAACTTAAAAACTGCTGAATCAGCAAAGCTAGCTTGGGCTAACTGAAGTCCCTCTTGCCAAATGGCAAGGTATTGGCAGGGGCTGGAATCGCCAATCATATGAAACTTCACAGTTAACTACCCCTCCATCATTTTTTTTTTTTGTAAGCAGTGTTACGCAGTTTTACCGTGGCTCAAGTTCCCACCGGGACATCGTCGCCATATCGTCGCAATCATCAGCATACATCACAATCATACAATCCACATGGATAAATCTTTGGTGATAAATCTTGGTTTCCCATGGTTTTCCCATGGTTTTCCCATGGTTTTCCCATGGTTTTCCCATGGTTTTCCCATGGTTTTCCCCATGGTTTTCCCCATGTTTTTTCCCATCAACATCTCCACGTTCCACCAGGGGAAACCATGGGGGATCCACTGAAAACCAGGACTTGACGCCTTTGCTGGATACGATCCTGGAGGCGGGTGATGCCTGCTCCGAGTTGATCTGGATGAATGGTTAGTAAAGGTTAGTAAAGGTTAGTAAAGGTTATTTATCTCTAAATGTCCTTTGAACTTAGTGAGTTACTATAGTTTGTGATGTGTATATGTGTCATATCCCCATGATATCCACGTTACGTCCCCGGAAAAGAATCGCGATGATAGCCGCAAATGGTTGGAAGAACCTCCAGACTTTCCATGAAAATCGGGAACCATGAAAAGAGTGCCATAATGCACCATGACAATTATTTTCCCCATTGTTGGTGAATACACACCCATTGTTGGTTATATTAATCTCATGATGTTTTTGGTGCTTAGCAAATATATGGTTTTTAATAGTTATATAGTGATTCATTATGGGAAATATTCATTACTACACTTACATAAATAATGTTACAGCAGCTATCCTGGTGACCAGGACGTCCCACGCCACGTGTTTTGGGTGTCCCACGCTGCTCGTCAGGAGACCCCTTGTCCAAAGATCGACAACTCGGCACCTCTTCAGATGTTGGTCTGGAACTCAACCGACCCCGTCCGGACTCAACGGACACGAAAAAACGGAAGTCTTGGTGAATTTTTAGGGATGTAGCCTCTGGTAAATGGTGGGAAAAGCCATGGAAGGACATGGTTGATTTAATGTGATTTATATTGAACATGGCCCAGTCGAAATAGTGGATGACTACCCATGAAAAATGCATGGTGGATTTTCCATAGTTATGTAGACGTTTCCCAGAGGGTAAAGGGATGTAAATGGATGGTATCTATAGGTGGAATCATCAAAGTTGATAGATGAAAAAGTAGAATATAAATCATGACTGATATAATTGTCAGAAGATTCATAACCAGCTTATTGCCGGGTGAAGGTTTTGCTGAACAGGATCTAGTTGGTTCATCTAATAGTGGGCTTTCAGGTTTTTTTCCTGGGTAAATCTGGTGTATTACTACATACCCTCTGATTATTTAACATGGCGCCATGGAAAATCACCATTCTTAATAGGTAAATATCGGTAAATCATCCATAGATGGACCATTTTCCAGTTCGCTATGTTAGTCATAACCAAAGGGTAATTCCTTGGGAAAAATCCTGGTGAAATGATAGGAGGACCATGATTTCTACTGCTTGGTGCGAAGATTTGGTCATTTTCCACCCTAAAACCGGGATGATGATCCGATAAACGACCCATATTTCTCGGGTTGATGCCATAGAAACCAGGAAAGTCTCCCAGTTTTGTGCCTTTCTCAATGGCTGATCGGCTGATCATTGAGGGCCAAGGAGGCATGGTCAATATTGTGGTAAAGCCAATGCCGTAGTCACCGTAAAACTTGTTAATACTGGCTATTTAATGGGAATTTCGGAATATCATTGTTATACAATGGTAAAGCCAATTTCATAAACCATTCCCAAATGGGCTTTATGAAATATTTGGTACACTCCTATTGGGATGATGTAAAGTGATGACCCCAGTCCTGGCTGGTTCTGAGTTTCCTGCCAGTTTTTGAGTTGACCCATGTTGACCCCACGCCGCAACATGTTGGAACCCATATCATATCAATTAAATCAATCTAAATTATAAATCAATATAAATCAACAATAATCAACATGAATCACATGTTCTTTTTTGGCATTTTGATGCATTTTGTGGCTGTTCATGTCACCCATGTCACCAGTTCAGCGTATCTTTCCGCTTGGATTTTCCCATTGGAAACCCCACCAGCTGAGGTGTCGAACTTGGACTACGATGACTACGTGGGGTCAGGGAGTCCAGGGTGGAGTTTTGAATGGGGAGATTCCACCGATCTCGGGATGTTTTTTTAGCAGAAATGATACGTCATACACATTAAATACACATTAAATACACATTAAATACACATTAAATACATTTTAAATACACACTACTATACATTACTATACTATATTAGGCTTTACATTAGCTAGTTGAAGCATGTTTCAAGTGGATTGTGGACTGATCCCATGTCCGAGCCACAGGAAACTATAGGAAACTCCTTAACCAAGGGGCCTCAGAAAAGAATAGATCCACTACGATGCAGAGATTCCTCTGTGCGGATGATGCTTAGAGGCTTCATCGCCCAATAATAGTTGGAATGGGTGATAGTGGTTGTTTAGGGTTTAGGCTGCAGTTCCACTTTTTAAGTGGCTATTCATAATGTCACAACTATGGTTATTTTTCACCATATTTAACCATATTTAACCATTTAGTTGGACCATGGTGACTATGCCCAACTTATGGAGGTTGCTATTCAGATTTCATACCCCCAGTCCTACAGCTCCAGGCCGATTTGGGGCACCCCAGTCCTCCCAACTTGTAGGGTTTCCATGGTAAAACAACACCATGGACACATGATATGACATGATCACGGGGTAATGTAGCTACATTACTTCTATGACAATATGGTCCTATGGTCCTATGGTCCTATGACTCTTTTTTTGATAGGGCCTATATAATATTATATATATATAGTCATCCCCAAATAGATGGAAAAGTAAATCCCTACTAATTTGATGGTGATTCACTTTTCCGTCTATTTGGGGATTACTATAATTATGATTTATATACCAATGGAGACACCCCCATCCCACAATCGTCACAAGTTCTACTGGGCTGTCGCCCAGGCGCATTTGCATCGGTCGTTTGATCTCTGGAGACTTGAAAGTGGGTCAGGAGGTGTGGAGTCCTTGGAGGATAAAGCCAGCAGATAAAGCCAGGGCGTGCCAAAAGGCAACAAGGTCCATTGTAAAGACATGTCAAGCCAAAAAAGGATACCCAAGTATACCAAAGTTCAATACCCAAGTTCAAAAGATATATGTTTTTCAAACGATCTTCAAGTGTGGTTTGTCAAAAAACTATTTGTTTTGGCAGTTTAAGGTGATGTACTAGGCGTATACACCCATTCGGCTTCACCCAAAGATAAGGGTGCATGCACGCAGCAGAAATTTCCGCCCTTCAAACACACCATATTCTCTGTGATAATGGCAGCTTTTCACCATTTCTGTTGATGAACAGTAGTATGATTCTCCACGCCATCCATCAACAGTCCACCCCAACATCCACCATGGAACGCCCCACAGAACTGGCCATTTCACATAGGAATGGGTCAGAATTTTTGGTATCAATGGACTCTGAAAACTGGCCAGTTTTATTATCAAAGCATCAACTTTTTGGGATGATGATGTAGACAATGTAGACTATACTCCAATGGGTTTGTCTGGAACCCAAATGGCACTTTTTTCACGGGGAACTTCTGATTTTCTGATGAGATTTCGGGATCTTCCCAAAAACATGTAACGAGAAGACACGACAAAATAGAGAAGACCACGTTCCATAGCCAATTCCAAAAGCCATCAAATAGGAAGTGGTATGTACAGTAGTGGGGAATCCACTATAGATGGCCATTATAGGTATTTATCCCATTATAGAAGAAACCAATCCAAAACCAGCTAATAGGTTCACCATACCCAATTCCAAAGTCCAGTCTGAAGCCCCAAATAGGAAGACTACCCTCCAATAATCAAACATGGGGGGTTGAACCCCACCAAATATGGCTCGATGTGAATTTCCGATTTTCCCACTACACATCTGCATGTAGTGGGGAAAACCCAGCTAGCCATCATTACATCCCATTTTCGGGTGAATCCACTATAAACGGCCATTTTCAATAGCAAACTGTTAAATTACCAGAGGGTATGTCCACATAAAATCGCATTTTTTATCCCATACGTTTACCATTCTTAGCCAGCCATATTGGATGACGCAACGTCGCCAGGTTGGCATCAAGTATGGTGAGGATGGAGAGCTTCGGAAGGGGAACGTCTAGGCCTCGAAATATGTACAGCAAAAGAACTTGCCGTGGGTTGGTGTTAACAACCTTAACAACCTTAACAACCATAGTTATACCCATTATCAACCATTAATAAACCACTGGTAAACATACATATATAACCACTGGTAAAAATCACCATGCTATTCATAGGTAAATCATGGTAAATCACCATTTAAGGGATTCTCCTTAGACGGGACCGACCTACATAAGAAACATGGGGATCAAACCTTACGAAGAATGATGAGGGATGAACCCCATGGGTATGGGATCCAGCTGGGAAGGGGCGGCCCCATGACCCCAATCTTGCTTGACACTGCTCAGTTGGATCAATCATCATGTATCAATGATATCTCCATGATTTTACCCTCTGGTAAACTAAGAGTTTGCTATTAAACATGGCCATTGAAATAGTTGATTTACCCACGAAAAATAGTGATTTTCCATAGTTTTGTTGTATGTTTGAGGGTAATGGTTGAAAGCCAATGAAAGCATCACATACTGTCGACATTTGATGGTTCAAACCCCAATGGCCAGCAGATCAGCTGACCGGCGACCAAGGTCACCAAGCTCTGGCAGTTCAACAACAACGACCGAGTTCCAACCGACGTGGCTGGGAACTCAGTCCATGGCAGGAGCAGGTTTGAGGACGTGATGATGCGTGGTTACAATCCCAGCTAGGACAATAGTTGAATAGTTGGGCAATCCAAGTCTGGAATTATGAACAGCCATGATGGGCCATGACTCATTGAATGTTTGCAACTGAACATTTTCATGCAACTCATGGATGGCCGTGTAAAACTCAGGGGACAAGAATCCATCACTGCTGGATGGCAAGTAGCGGACCATCCAGCGGTGGTCATGACATGACTTGACCCGCAGACAGAACAAAAGTTGATCAACATCTGAGACCGAAACCAGAGATTTTCAGCTTTCCAGCCCCGGAAAATTCGAAAATGACACGGAAAACAATATTATTTATTCTGTCAATAAACAACTGGTTGGTGGTTTGGAACATTTTTTATTTTCCATTTCATATGTGGATTATATGTGGGATGTCATCCTTCCCATTGACTTTCAGTCCATCATTTTTCAGAGGGGTTGGTTGAAACCACCAAGCAGACAAACTCTTCGTTTCCCGTGAGTTCCTCAGATCAAAGCTGGAGACATCTGCTGCTTCTCTGGCATTGGCGAGGCACGGCGGTTTAGCGTTTCGCCATGCGTTTTTTCAATCGGCACGGCCATGGCCAGCTGGCGTTTTTGGAGGTTTCCAAAAATGGGGGTACCCCCAAATGGATGGGTTATAATGGACAATCCTTTTAAATTGGACGATTTGGGGTACCCCCCCGTTTTAGCAAACCTCCATTATGGTTAACATACACTTACACGTTGTACTTATACACATGCCGGATGATAAACATGGTATATCCTTAGTAACAAATCAATCCAGTACCGTGCCAGTATGTGCCGTTTTGGTAAAACGTTTTCACCGAACTTCTTTTATCTTGAGCAGTCTCAAGAAAACAAGTTGGTTGATGATTGCAGGAAGTTGTACTCCCTAGTATTAGGGATTCTTATTATGATTCATTCTGGGAATCCCTGGCAACCAACCATCATAGTCTTCCAGTATCAACCAATCATAATCCCAGACCAGAAAAACCAACCACCTTACCAACCGTTATACTTATCGCAAGAAAGATAGACACGTAATTTGCCGCTATTTCAGAATTTGACTCTACTTTTCTATTTGTTTGGGATCTTCTATAACCGTTTAACAACCGTCAAACCTTGGTAAAACAAAAGCCACCATTGACTCGGTTTTCCTTTAAAATTTTGTCACTACCCTTGGTAATTTTTGTAGTTTTGCTCATATTCCCCAAATTACCAGTCATTATTGCAAACTACCAAATGGAGTTTTTAACAGATTTGCCAAAATTTAACCATATATTGACCAAATTAATATGAACCACATGTTTTTTTTGGTAGATTTGCTAATATATTCCACTATATTCCACTGTATTACCATAATATATTACCCTAATGACAATGAAGCAACTGATTTCGCAACTCGTGGAGGTGAAGATCGGAGATACCGTGGTGGACCTTGAAACGCCCATGGCCTTGCCTCCCATCGAGGTGGAGGTGTGGCCATGATCAGGTTCCATTTTTTTCACTTCAAAATCTGGGAAAGATATGGAAAGATCATGAAAGATCTAACCGTTTTTGATGGTTTTTGCTTTTTCATGTCTATGAACTATATGAACTATGGCATTTAGAATCTCTAGTTTCATCTAGTTTTGGTGAACAAAGAAATATCTGACTGTCATTATCCATGTTTTTCCTATCAACATGTAGCTGGGATCATCCAATTTCTGTCCACATCCTGTGTTTTCCGGAACCAAAAATCATGCTGCTGGGCATGTTCCAGACCTTTGCCCACGAAAGTAAATAGGTAGATAGGATCGTTGAGGTGAGTTATAGGTGTATAACCATGGTAGTACTCCCCATAAGTTGGGAGTTGGATATAACCCCCATAAGTATAGTTGAATATATATATATATACATATGTTATCCCGGCCAGAGACCCCAAACAGTGGGCATCAGGGATTCTAAAGAGGAAGGTGGAAAGGAGACAACACAGCAGTGGCTCAAAGCTAAGGTCTCTGTACAAGGTCTCTCTGCCAGGGATCTCTATGCATCTCCACCTAGGGTCTCTTGGCAAGCACTCTGTACAAGCTCTAGGTCGAAGATCCCTGAGCAAGATCTCTGTCGGAGATCTCTATGTCAGAATGCTGCAGAAGATGTCTGTACAAGGTCTCTCTATCTGAGATCTCTATACAAGATCTTTGTAAGACATCTCTATGCAAGAGCTCTCTTGGCAAGATCTCTGCAAAAAGTCTCTGTGCAAGGTCTCCTGGCAAGATCTGTGTACAAGCTCTCGACGAGACATATTTTATCAAGATCTGTGCGAAAGCTCTCTATAAAAGACCTCCTTGTCAAGATCTCTGCACAAGAACTCCTTCATAATCAAAATGAGCACCACGTCACAATTAGAGTGATGTGAGAGGCTCAAAGTGACCAGAGGGTTGCGCGAGCGATCTGACAATGCGCACCGCACCACAACGAGAGCGATCCCAGAGACCCAAAGTGACGAGAGGGTTGTGCGAGAGGTCTCCGGGACACCACTTCATGCGGGACTTCCGGCGGTGTTTGTGCTATAAAGGTCACCAAATTTGCCGGACACCCCGGAGAACACCTCGAACGAACACCCGGCCCTAACAGTTACCGTAAGAGCGCCAAGTGTGGCCACACTGTTTGGGGAATATATATAATTATGTATATATATATTACATTTAATATACATATCCACTTGTATCTGGAATTGCCCCCCAAGTATGGTTGCCGATTTTGAGGATGGCGCAAGATACCCGTATTGGGATGGGTCACCGTTGTTGGGTGTGCCACCATGTTGACTGCGCACCAAACACCGCGAAACACAAACAACACATATCTACAGAGTTCAATGCATCTGGATGGATCTTCAAACATTTATGGGATGGGTTGGCCAGATAATGTCAGCCCCGGATTTATAAGCTCTGCTTGAGTACCCTCTGGTAATTTAACATAGCTATTGAAAATGGCCATAGAAATAGTGAGTTTTCCCATGAAAAATGGTGATTTTCCATAGTTATTTTGACATAACCAGAGGGTAACCCCTAAAATGATTTGCTATGGAAATGGTACCTGGCAATTCAGCAGCATTTTTCCCCAGCGTTCGAACCGCGTCAGGAACCCACTGTGGCCATGGAGTTTACCATCAACAAATCCCCCTTCGCCGCGAGGTTGAAGGAACAGATCAGTTGCCCTCTGGTTATGTCAAAATAACTATGGAAAATCACCATTTTTAATGGGAAAACTCACTATTTCTATGGAAAATCCACTATAAACTATGGAAAATCACCATTTTTAATGGGAAAACTCACTATTTCAATGGTTATTTTCAATAGCTATTTTGACATAACCAGAGGGTAAGTCATGTTTTAATTCACCATCTTTCATGGTCGAATCATTCGAATCCCCTACCTTGGTAAAATTTTTAATCATCACCAATGACTGGACAGTTCAAGTTGGCTTGTCTCCAACTTGAGCCTGGGTAAATACTGGTCGCAATCTGCAATTTGTTTCAACATACCCGCTTTGACAGATGCTTATTTACTTTTTTCATGATATGTTCCAATGGGTTCTAATCTTGATAATTCGTTTTTGCTTCTTTAAAATCAGACCATTCTGTTGGTTGTATGTGGACGTGCGTTTTGCTATGGCTTTCAGGCTAAGTGTAGAGATCTTCCGTGCATGTTGAGTTGTTTAGACCATGACTGACTAGTCTAGTGTCACCTGAAAATGTGACGCAGAAACCGCAAAAACCGCACTGACCAGTCAGGCACATCTTCCAAAACCAATCTGGGAATTTAACCATGGAAAATGACCCAAGTAGATGATTTACCTATGAAAATTCCCCGACCGTTTTCCAACGTTCTCCATGGCATAGATTACCAGAGTTGATGTATTATTTTAAACACGTATATTCTTGGATTTTCTAATAGCTATCTAAATATATATATATATTCCCATTCATATCCCATGTTTGTATCCAACTTTCCTCAGTTCATCATAGTTCATCCATCATTTTCCAATCATTTTGCATCGAATTTTGCCCTAGGGACTCTCTACCCTTGCCTTCCCGGTCGACTTTCTGGAGGAGTCCACGAAGGTGACGGCTCCGCAGGTCAAGGCGGGCACGCCATGTAGACTGTAAATTATAACGACCTCACGTCGCGACCGAACCCTGGAAATCATGGTTAGTTAGGGAAATCATCCCCAAATGGCCTTAATTCAGGTTAGTGAATTATTATAATTTACCCAGATTTTATGATTCTATCATGGAAATTGGCCAAATGGGCTGCTGATGTTGATGATTTTTGATAGACATGATATCTATTTATAAACCATAGATGATCTGGTTGGTGGTTTCAAACATGGCTTTTATTTTCCATAATATATGGGATGTCATCCTTCCCATTGACGAACTCATATTTTTCGATGGTTAACGCCACCAACCAGTTTTATTATTCTCTCATGGAAATTGTATGAAATAGTTTTATAATGTTTTATAATCATTATATAATATTATATATAGAATTTTCTAGCATAAGTGACTATATATAGCTAAATAGTATACTAACTATTGTATAAATAGTCTATACACTATAAAACAAATTAACTATGTAGATTATTCTATCGCGGAAAATAGTCATGAAATTTTGTTGACATAGTATGACATATGGTATACAGCTATAATTCTAGCATAAATAACTGTATACATTATATATATATGATTTATGTAACTATTTGACCGAGAAATATGTGATAGAGTAGACAGTGGCCAAGAATATATGTACACATGTTCTGTTATACAGCCTCCTCCAAGTAGAAGGAATCGGAAGATCATCAAAGAAAAATGGTATGCGACCCAAACAGCTCACGAGGCGCGATTAGAGAAAGAATGCCTCACCAACTTGGCCATTCGAATGGATGGCGGGAGCACGTTGCGACCGGCGTGTTTCGTTTAAAGGGCTGTGGTTGGTTTGAACTTGCCCAAACATTGGTTTTCAAAAAATATTTCGATTTGAGAGCGTATATTCTGATCAATTTTTTTGAAGATACAGTATGGCAATTTAAAACAGGAACATGATGATCCACCATTGGATTTTTGGGGAAATTTCCAAGGAAACGATCATCTATAAATAGGGAAAAACCAAGCGCGCATGACGTTTGATTATCCCCAAAATGATAAGCAAAAAACCATGCGCGAAATGAAACATCTTAAGCTTCTTCAACACTTTTTATGGTTGAGTTTAGAAAACCCTTCAATGTATGACGTGTGTTCAAGGTTTTCCAACAAAAAACTGATCATACAGTCCTGAAATTAATTCAACCTTGAACTTTGTGGCTGCGGCCAACTGCAGTTGTCAATTGCTGCACTGATACCTCATGTTTTATGAGTACAACTCCCTGTGTTTTGGTCAACTCCCCATTCTTGTGCATCTGCCCTCTGGTAGTCTACCATTGCAATGCAGAATCCAGTATGGAAATGATATATTGTATAGACATGATATCCATGTATAAATCATAGATGATCTGGTTGGTGGTTTGGAACATTTTTATTTTTCCATATCTTGGGAATGTCATCGTCCCAACTGACGAAATCATATTTTTCAGAGGGGTTGGTTGAAACCACCAACCAGTATCTATTTATAAACCATAGGTTATCAAGCATACCTGCAACACAACATTTACTATTCATCAGTATCAACCATTATTAGATGATTTAGATATCATAGGTATATCATAGGTGATATCTACAGGACGTTCCAATGGTTTCACTGGCCCGCCCCGAAAAGCCAGGTCAGAGAGCTTCAAAGTGAAGGGCCGTGGCACTTTGCAGCCGCAGGGCCGCAGGGAGATGTCGCCGGGTGTGGCGGTACATTTGGGTGGTATAACACGAAATCGCATGAACATATGGTAGGTTAAACATGGTGCAACACGCGCAATAGATGGGATGATTTTTTCGGACGTCACTAGAAATGAGGAGAGTTGGATTAGGTTCACAAAGTATCCTCAATGGAGAACATGTTCAGCTTGGCAAATTAGTATATTCCAGCCAGAAATCAGAAAGATGGTGTGTTTCTCAAAAGAAGAGATTCAGATGAAACTGCTCGGCGGTTTTTACCAATGGGTGTACCAACCAAGAGTAAGGATACAACATGATACAACTGGATAATGAAACTGCAGATTGGTTTGTGGTTGTATACATGTCATATTTTCAAGCAGAGAAATGGGATGATGATCCCCTTTGAAAGTACCAACGATGGAGCCAGAACCGCAAAATCCGCCCTGAGATCAGCGTCGCAACGTGCACACTGTTTCTTTTTTTTTCTGACATACGGAAAATCCACCATTTATGGACTGGTTGTTGGTGTGGAACCGTGGAATTTTATGGCTTTCCATTCAGTTGGGAATGTCATTATCCAAACTGACTTTCACTCACTCCATCATTTTTCAGAGGGGTAGGTGGCTCAACCACCAACCAGTGGATCCTAGTGGATCGTGGGATGTCCTGCCCAGAGGTTGGGCATTTTGATGGAGAACATGCGCCGCGAGGCGTCGATGGTCTCGATGAAAACTGCTGCGATGATCCCGGTGACTGGTGGTTTCTGAATATTTCCATGCACACACACACTTTACACACATATGTATAAATAATATATATATATATACATACATACATGCATACATGCATACATGCATACATGCATACATGCATACATGCATACATGCATACATGCATACATGCATACATGCATACATGCATACATGCATACATGCATACATGCATACATGCACATACATGCATACATGCATACATGCATACATGCATACATGCATACATGCATACATGCATACATGCATACATGCATACATGCATACATGCATACATACATACATACATACATACACACATACACACATACACACATACACACATACACACATACACACATACACACACACATACACACATACACACATACACACATATACACATATATACATATATACATATACATATATACATATACATATACACATACACATACATATACATATACATAGGTATTTATATATTTTATATATTGTATATATATATATACATAATGTATACATAGATGTATATAGGCACCCTCTCACACACACAACGCAGTTCCAAACTCTTGGCCAGTCGTTCAAACGTAGGGATCGTTCCCATTATGGTTTTGTAGTTGCAGCAATGATGCCAATGTCATGTGCGGAATCGGGGCCGGCAAAGTCTTTCCGAATTGTTTGGTTGGAAAAAACATGTCCTGACTGAATTATAACGACTTCACCACGCCGTCATCATTAATGTGGGTCTTAAGGAGGACCATCACAAGATCACCTTATTTTTCGGTGAAGCATGACATTTATCCAGGATGATGTCAAATCCAAGTAGAAAGGAATTGGAAGGAGTTCTCTCAGAAAAATTGAACTCCTAGCTGGAGCTTCGAGTTGTATGACAATTACCTGTATAAGTTAGCCCAATGCATTGTATATTCATATTTGACTTCATGGATTAAACACCTTGGTGCCCTGACGTCTAAAAACTTCTGGATTCTGGACCATAGCCGTCAAAAAACAGTGACGTCGCAGGGAGGTCGTTGGAATTTATCGAGAATGTACCAATTATGTCCCCAGTCATATCCAATTGGACTGGGTTTGAATAGGGTTATCCACCATTTGGTTAATAACAAAATGGGTTATCCATCAAAAATAGGGTTATCATTATTCACCACCATTTTTGTTGGATGAAAAATGATAACCCTATTTTTGAATGGATAAACTTGATGTTTTTTACCACAAAATCCACATAGGTATCCCCATCTTTATCCCGAATCCTACCCCGGACCTGCGCAGGGTTTTGAGTTCATGGTTTCCGCGCCCGAAGTTTTGCTCCGTCCCTGGGCGTTCTGGAAAACTGATTTAAATAGGGAACGCTGTGGAACTTTACCGGTATGTAAGATGTTATATAGCTATAGAATTATATATATATGTATATATATATGTGTTCATAAATATATATATATATACATAATATATATATATATATGTATACACATAGTATGTTATATGTATATGTGTATGCATATTTATTCTCTTCATATATATATATATTCTTTATTTTCTAAATCTATACGTCTAAGTAGATATATTGTGCAAAGTGCTTTATGCGATCACCCGGCAATTTGGGACTGTTTCTTGGCAGAAAGCAGCTTGCTTTTACACTTGAGTAAATTTCTCCAGCACGGTGGGATGCCATGTTTTTCTCCAGAAAAATATAGTGACCCACTCCCAGAGCCCACCGATTTTTGGTTAAGAGGTGCCTGAAATTCGGATGAAGACCAGGGTCACTGGCACCCAGATGGCTAGTCATAGGTGGAAGCACCTTGAGCTTTGACAGAGTTCAGAGGTCACAAGTGGTGACTTGAGGTGAAAATCCTGACACTGGAAAGCAAGAGGAACCCTACGAGGACCCACGCGATGAGGGAAATCAGCCTAAGATTACAACCACCTGACAGGTGTGATGGACTCACAAGCTGTGCATGATGCCAGCTTGCCCAAAAGAGACATTTGACTCTTGACATGTCGTGACTGTCATGTTTGAGAGTGAAATTGAAATGAGAAAGTAACGAAATCAGAGTTTCAACTTTCAAACAGCGGGAGGGGGTTGTCATCATTTACTCGTTGGACTGGTTTAAGGGAACATTTACAGGACACCTCCAAATTTCATGGGCAAAACAATGGCTTCCTCTTGGTTTTCTAAACCAATCCCAATGATTTACCCATCAAAATGGCCATTCAACCCATCTTGGGGGGATCACAGGCACCGGTTGCTCCTTGTTTTCAGGAAGTGGTCATTGACGTGCCGAACGACTTCCAAGGTGTCATCATGGAGGACGGGGCGCAGAAAGATGGGGGATCTTACGATGACGAAGATGACAAAAATGATGATGAAGATGATGACACATGTATAACTATTGTAATTATGACTATTGAATAGATCATATTACATCAATATATTTCTGAGTATCAGATACATCAACTATTTGATGATGATGAGGAGGAGGAGGAGTAGGAGGAGTAGGAGGAGGAGGACGATATAGATAGTAAGGAAAACGAGGATTATAATATATTATAATGATGATAAGGATGATAAGGATGATAATGATGATAAGGATGATAAGGATAATAAGGTCAATAGCAGCAATGATGATGACTATGACAATAGTACGACTATGATGCTAGCAATATGAGTTCAGGAGCAAGAATGATGATCATGATATAACATGATATAACATAAACATAATATAATATAATCAGCATCTATGAGTCTATGAGCAAGTCAGTGGTGAGACACTTTCCACTTGTCCTTCGGGCAGGTGCGGCATGCCGCGGAATATTTTGAAGGGCTGGGAAAGTGAGACGAGGATTTTCACAAGCAGATTGGTGGTGTATCATTCTCAGGTGATCATTTTGTAGCTAGGTGGATCACCACTCGACATTTCCAAAAAACACTGATGACCTTAAAGGACAGAGCTGATTTTTGTGGAAGCTGACTAGGATCGGTAGGTGAGATTTTCTAGCACACCAGAGCAGACCATGGCAAACCCTACCAACCCGAAAATGGGTTCATGAAAGGTGCATGAAGGTGCTTGGCCAACGTGCACTTTGCCAACTTCTACTGTGAAAAGATACCACTAGGGAACCTGAACACTCTTCAAACACATTTGGGGTTGTCTGAACATGGTGGATACCACCAAATGGCCATTTTAATATGAAAAATGATGATAATCCAACAAACCCATGTGTTTCTCAAACTCAGCCGTAACGACCATAGATTTCGATACAAAAATGAAGCCCTGCCAAGAGAGAAGGCAAGTCCATGTCTATCTCTTCAAGAGATCCAAACATGTTTGATGAGTTTTTGGGGAGCGTGGAGGCTACAGTGTCAGTAGGTGGTGAAAGGTGTGCCTGTTGCACAAGAATCATTTATTAAGCTGCGGGAACGATTTCCCAAAAAGTGTGCCTAGCCGGAGCTCCTACTTGGAGAGAAAGAATCAGTAGTCGAGATATGTCGAGATATCCTCATACTTTCGCCGCTCACTGGTCACTTTTGCTGAGAAATCTGTTGTGTTTTAGGTATTTGCTTCTTGTTGGAAACATATATTTGGGGAAACACTAGTTTGTTAATGCGGAGTTGCGGAACCGGAGTTCCACTGTGACTGGGGGTCCCATGGTAGTCCCTGGGAATTTCCATCATGATTTTTCTGAAAAACTCAAAAACTCCTAGGGTTGGTAATGGGAGATCCCAGAACTTGGTCTTTGCAGCAAATGAGTAGTGGAATTCTTTGGTTTTGGGTCATTGCTCTACATAAATGATGCCTAGAATGGACAAAACTTCAACGTTTCCTGTGCATTTTCCAAAATGAAACGCCAGGAGATGCAAAGGAAGCAGGGTGTGCTGCAAAGCATGGAGGCGGCTGGTATTGGGGTATTGGTAGGGTGAACGGGACACAATGGACCCACAAAAGTTGGATTGACAATATCTAACATTGAGCAGTTCTGGTCTCACTAGTATCGAACTGTCCCAAAATTTGTGTCAATCGTTTTGAGCCATTTGACACATTTGTTGTATAATTTTTAGGGATTTGTCAGGAGCTTGATGAGATCCCAAATGAAGCAATCAATGTACAGGTTTCGTTCATTTTCGTTGTGGCCAGTAGGACCTCATCTTTTTTCTTCGTGGAAAGAACATGAAAGAACCATGGTCCGAACCATGGTCCGAAAATGTCCAAAATGCTTCGCTTTTCTTCATGAAAAAAACGTGAATTCGCTGATGAATAGCTCAGCCCAGAGCTGATCTAAGTCGTCTGGGCCATCTCGGGCCGGATCCACCGGATCTGTTGACCTACCTCCGGTGACCTCCGGTCATATCCCGCACTCCGGTTGAGCGGTGGAGCGGTGGACCTTGAAAGAAGCGCTCGCGGATTCATCCGATGCATCCGATTCATCTGGGATTCGAGATCAACGGAATTGCCCTGACTTTGAGTCTGCGGCTTTACATCAGAAATATCAATCAATCCCCTAAAGAGGGGCCCTTGAAGCGTGACAGGAGACGGATTGGAATCCAAAAGCTGCCCAGCCATTGGGTTCTTCATTGTTTTTCATTATCGATGTTGCCACTTTTGTGGGCCTATCCACAGAATAAACGCAAAAAAGGCTATCTGCGATTTGTTAGAAGATATTTCATCCCAAACGTGATAGATATATCAATATATATCATATATACTACTGATATATCCCATAGCTAACCATAACATCAATCTTTCGTATGGCCCGCTGCTCCGGTTTTCGTGGCGACTCACTTGGTCCGAAAAAAATGCAGGCGGGCGCTGTGGAAAATTCCACTGTCCTCACCTTCGAAATCCCAACGTCTTTGGCCTCAGCGGCTGTAGACTGGGCTGTAGACTGGGCTGTGACTTAGGCATGGTTCGAGAATGTTGGGAAATCCAATGATGGCAGTGATGCTGGTGTCGGGAAATCCCGGAAGTAAATGGTGGATTTTCCAGCCACGTTTGAGACCGGAGGGGAGACCGGAGGCTATGCGGTATGAGTTTGTTGTGAGTTGGCAAGAAAGGCCGCAACGAGGAGATTCACTAATCTCTGTGGTTGACCAAACAGGCCCTCATTTGATCCGTGGAATGCTACAGAGGGACCTGCTTGATAGTCGCTTAGAATGGTTCTTCCGATTGGACCCATTGAACACACTTGATATCACGACCATGCTACAACTCACTTCCCAGCATCCATTTTTTTTACGTCAGTCAGCATATATTTCGCAAAACAAATTGACATCGAAGACCGGATCCATATGATGTCAGACTGGGTGGATTACACCACTGGACGAGGCGCTGTACTATTGGCTTGCCGGGCAAGTTTGCGCAGAGGACGCGGCGACGTCGGACAGATTTCTCCTTGATAGAGTCATAGTCAATCCAACAATGACTTGGTTCGGTAGCAAAACAACTATTGTTCATCAGGAATATTTTGCTTCAATCCCGATGTTGTAATATTTAAATGTATTGAATATGCCTTCATCCTGATCTTTGTTTTGTTTTTGTAAGATATGCATCCGCATCATATTTGGCTCAAGTCTAGAAGTCTAGTTTCTCACCAGTGTTTAGCTCATGGCAAGAGTGCTCACTGCCTTTTTATCGCCTGATTGCGGTGGCGATATTTCCGTGAGCATTATTGCCTCTTTCAGTGGTGATGATGTTTGTAGCTTCCTGCTGCCAGCTGGAAGTTTGGCGGATCTGGAGAGGGTCCTCCGTGATCCGCATGGACCCATGTTCCGCTGTCGTCCTTGGTCCCGGGTCCTCTTCTACACGGAGGAGGAGCCGTCAAAGACATTGGGCCTACAACGGCAGCTTGGCACTTTTTCGTCCATTGTGATGAAGCACGGGGATTTGGAAGCTTGGCTTTATACCTTCCCAGACACTGGAAAATTCCTGGAAGCTATGCAGGGCGACAGGTTTGATCCGAGGTCACCAAATTTCCAGGTGGGGTGGACAGCAGCATCAGCACCGGCAGTTCTTGCAGACAAGGCCGAGTGTATGGTGCATGAGGTCCTGAGCGGATCGCCCATCCATGAAGATAGTCCACCGCATTTTGTTCAGATTTTCGGGAAGCTGACTTCCTTGGGCGAGCAGGGGACCTATCTCAATCTGGCACTGCTACAGAATTTTGACCCTGGACTTAAAACGCTCAAGCACTATATTAGCCAACATTGGCTGGAGCTTGCTCGTTTTGCGGCCACCTCGATGATCTCAGAAGCCACACCCATTCTACTCCCAAAGAGAGGGGACCGTGGTTCCGTGATTGGTTGCTCTCTCATCGGCGGTGGCTTTCCAGGCAACTTTGCTCCTGCATTGCAAAATTCCCTCTGTCTGTGTGATGTTCGACCCAGATTTTGTTGGAGTGAAGTCTCACATGCACTGCTGTCATTGGACTGGAATCCCCAGGAAGGCCTAACATCCTTGCAAAATCTCATGAAAAAGATTGCGCAGGAGCCCGGTGAGTTCGTGGGGCTCCAACACCAGGAGGTCTCTCAGATGGTCCATGTGCAGCTGCGCTTGTCTTGTTGCGGAGTTGCAAAAGTCAAAGGGTCAATCAATGAGGCCTGTGTCGAGATACTTGCAGAGCTGCTTGCCTACAAACTGAAGATCCTCAGGTTTCAAGGCGTGCCAGAGTTGATGTCTCAGATGAGTGACTTTGAATGCGACGCGAGTCACCGTGGAACAGTGGTGCTTGTGACAGATCTTCCAGTTTCCACAAGCAAAATCTTTCCTGGGCCGCATCGAATGATCCTTTGTTACAACTGAGCAGTGTTCAAAAGCTCTGTTGTTTGATGATTGTATCATTGCTGTGTATGGGGTTGTACTATCCAATATCTTGGGGTTATCGCAATCCTTTACCTGGGAAAACCGTTCTTGACCAACCAGCATAAAGGGTCAACAGAGGGTTTTGAACACAGCTCAACTAAAAAAAATCAGCCGAAGGCAACAGTCCTTTATTGACGCGCCAACTGAGTCAGTCCCGGCATGTCACGGCAAAACTTGCCTTTTACCACAGCTGGCCACTGGGTGGGCTCGAAACATTCTTGAATTATGCTCCCAAACTTGAGATCTTCCCAGTAGATCTCCATGTCTATTGACCTTGACAGGATTAGATAGTTCAATCCTAGAAATACCATAGGATAGTTGATTAGATACATTTAGATACTAAAACTCATGAAGACCAGGAAACTTCGAGATATATTTCAACCCCAAAGTATTTGCAGATCATTTTGCAAGGGTTTTCTCCAGCGCGAAGGACCTCAGGTAGCGCGGTGATGTCGTCCCAGTTCTCGCATTGGGGACCGTGGCGTGGCGAAGAAGCGGGCGGGATGACCCCTACGACTTTTGACGACTTTGACGACGGGAAGTTCAAGGGATGTTCAACTAATGAACGAACGTGGGTAAAACTTGGGAAAATCATGGGAAAATAATAGATAATAGCAGTTAATAGTGGTTAATCATGGGAAAATCATGGGAAAACAACCAACAGTGATGGATGAATATATACCCTCTGGCAATTTAACAGTTTGCTATGGAAAATCACCAATCAGTACGATGTTTAGTAGGTAACCATCTACAAGCGGCCCATTCTTCATAGCTATGTTAGATATTGTTAGATTACCAGAGACTAAATCAAGCATTCAATATAGCACTGTTGGCGACGATACCGCAGGGGCTACCACCGAATAGGGTATTATTGGGGATTGTTGTTTTCCCATAATAGGAATACCTATCAACCAGCCATTCTTTCATGAAAGAAAACATGGGGCTGGGGCGATTTTTCATGGCTTAAATGGAGAAATAATATACCATTAAGGGGTTAGGTGGACGTTAACCAACTAAGATTTTGTGCCTTTTGCATCCTTTGCAGGGTATCTCAGAATAAGAGAAACATAGCCATAATTCCAACAAAGGTGTGGATTACCAACAAACACAGAGGAAACTCAATGGAACTGTGGCATGACATGGGGATATAGTTCCAACATGTTCCAACAAATATGGGCCTAAGTACTGGAGCTTAAGGTGGCCGTTAACATGGGACACGGTTTTAAGATGAGAATGTTTAACAAGGAATTTTAGTAATGATACATCGCCAATAAACACTATATATACACCATATACATATATTAACCGCCTTCGGCGTGTTCCGCCGGCCACCATGGAAAGAGCTATCCTGTAAGCTGCAAACAGCCCTTGCACAGGCCCAGCAAGAACATGGTTTTTGTGTAAAACATGCTGTTTGTGGATACAAACAGCTCTTTAAAAGAGGGTTTGGACGCAAAAACATTGGTTTTGTTCAAACCACCGTCTAGGTTTAAACCAAAGCATGTGTGTAAACCAGGGCTTTGGAAAAGGCCGTATTGAGAAAGGCCCTGGAAAAGGCCACATTTAGAAAGATTATGCGTGCAAAAGGTGTTCGGCACAAAAGCCAGTGGATCAAGTATTGGATATAAGAAGCGATGGAGCAAACCATGGCAAACACAACCACAAAACGGAAACAATCATCGAAATGACAGCAAGATGTGCAAAACCAAGCCGGTGTTGAGCGAGGCCGTGGGTAGAGTTGAGCCCGCCACAATGTAAGGAAAGATGAAGACGAAACGAAGAAGAGCTGGGCGGGCAGGGGGAGAGGTGGGTTCAAGTTAGACGAGGCAAAAATCTGCGCCAAGGGGAATGTCTAGACAAAGACAAAGACAAAACAGACAGTACAACTACGAACAAGCAAGATCCACAAGACACGCCGGCAGGCTGGCGGATTTATATTATATATTATTATACAATCTTATATATTATATATTTATTAAATTGTTTATGGTCATATAGATACATATTAAATGTCAATCCGCGTTTTGATGTCTACATATTGGTATATAATGGTGTATATATATATATGTATATGTATTAAACGTAGATAGATTCCTTCACAGTTAAATGATAGGGAGGACTCAATGAAATCGTCCTCGATTGAAATCTTGATGATTCTGAGGTTTGATGGAAGTGAAGTGAAGATTCGAGTGCGCATTTCGCAGATTTCTGCTGGGTTCAGTTGGCGGTGATCGTCCGAGATGATGGTGATATATGGTGATGGTGATTCAGTAGAACTACCATCAACCATCAACTACCATAAACTACCTGTACTGAAGCGCAAACCAAGCAGATGTGGTCCAGGTCAGTTTCGGGGTACCTCTTTCCGTTTGATCTTTGATCATTCACCCGACGCGTTTCGGGTGAAATCACCACCCAGGCTAAGCCAAGTTTTGCTGCGCTAGATATCTAACCCATACTTAGTGATGTCATGGACATTTCAGTCGCACTGCAGGATCCCTGGAAACAAAACTGCCTGCAGCAAAGACCCATAAATCCCCATATGTTGATGGTAGAATCCCTATATGTTGATGGAAAACCATAAATCGATCCCTGCAAATGGCCCTGTAGACCTCTATTTGTTTTCTCCCTATGGTTTACTGAGAAAGGAAGGACCTGAAGGAGGTATGAAAATCTGGCCGAATCACAGCAACATTAGGGACTCTTTGTGTTGGGACATCCGTGGGCGCGATAAGAAATCCATAGAAATTTTAAAGGTTAAATTTTATACCAAGAAACTTGAGCCTTGCATCTACGGTTCCTTCAATTTATGCGTTAGAACTTGGCTGCGCGCGGCCAGGAAAAGGGCTCCATTGCCACCACAGCCACAGGGAAGGCCGGTGTGATGAAATCAGCCCTATCAAAAACCGTGGTAACTCCGGGGGGGTGCTGGCTTTCTCGATGTTCCTCGGGTTGCAGATTAGGTGACCAGGACCCACATTGCTACTTGGATGATGTGGATCTGAATCCGGCAGTGATTTATATATATATATATATATATACAATTATATATATATATATATACACAGTATATATGAGTCCGGACTCCGGATCCCTGGCCCCCCCCCCAATGGTATGGTCCTCCAAGCTCACGCTCTCGGGAACACGGGACACGGGACACGGGACACATACATACATACATACATGCATGCATGCATGCATGCATGCATGCATGCATGCATCCATCCATCCATCCATCCATCCATCCTGTTAAGAATACAATAGTTTTGATATCAACAATATCCATAGTGTACATGGCAACAATGCACAGCACAATCTGTGCTCTGGATCAAGGCCTTGAGCCTAAGACAATTGCCAGAGGAAAACAATACAGCTGATCGTGCACAAGACAAGGACAATTGGACAATTGGACAAGAGGACAAACGTGAGACAACGTGGACACAATCCATCACAATCAGAGTGCCGGTGAAATCTTACATGGTAGCGGAGCGAGGATCCTGGTAACAATCCAGGTGAGCTCCAATACCAACACACAACAACAAGCAGCAACAAAGACAGCAACAAGAAGGAGACAAGCCTTGACCCCACAAGTGGTAGCTTGAACAAACAGCCACAATGGCAGAAAACCCAGCAGCACCGGCAGGAGGCGGACAATTGCCTCCAATACCAGAAGACAACTTAGCTCACATGAACAGATACAAACTCAAACCCCCCTTCTACAACGGAGACTACAGCACGTTTGAAGAATGGAAGTGCAAGTTCACAGCATACATGGGCTTACAAGACAATGACTACCCAGCACTACTACAAGCATCAGAGAACGCCAATGCAGAGCTGACAGAAGCACAACTACGAGGAGCAGCAACAACAATTGAGGATGGTGAACGGCATGTTCGCCTCAGCACGGACTTGAGGTACATCCTCATCAATACAACAGCTGGGGCAGCGGCAACAGTCTGCCGACAACATCAGCACACAATTGGCTTCGAAATGTACAGACAACTTTGCATACGATTCTCAATACCACTTGGCACAAGATCAATTGGACACCTTACACGACTACTCAAGCCCAAATTCGACAACAACAATTTCGAGGAGTCATTCTCAACATGGGAATTTGAACTCCAACGCTTTGAGCGTGACAATGGACAACAATTGCCAGATGCAGTGAAGATAGCAGTCCTACTCAATGAAACAACTGGACCACTACAGCAACACTTACAACTGCTTTCAGGACAAAACCCAAACTACGCCAGAGTCAAAGCAACAATCACTGAATACTACAGATCGACAACGGCATTCAGTAAGCTACAACAACTCGCCACACAATCATCCAGCGTGTCAACCAACTACGCTGGAGGACAAGCACCCATGGACATCGATGCAGTGCACAAAGGGAAAGGAAAACACAAAGGAAAAGGTAAAGGCAAAGGAAAACATAAAGGCAAAGGTTACGGTGGATACAACGGCTACGGCTACAACAATTACAAGAAAGGAAAAAGAAAGTATGGAGGGAAAGGATACAACCCCTACAACAATCCAATTGGATATGGCAATCCTTTTGGAGGAAAAGGCAACAAAGGATACAAAGGATACAACAAAGGAAAAGGAAAAGGAAAGAACAAAGGAAAGCAAGTGACAGACACATGCTACAGATGTGGAAGAACAGGTCACTATGCCAAAGACTGCAGAGTAGCAATCCACAACATTGGACAAACAGAGCCACAAGACAACGACGACACAACAGCACAATGGTACACCGACTACTACGACAATGGATGGCACTATCGCGACTACACGACACACCGCCAGCCACAACAATTGGCATTACCACCAATACCAGCAACAAGCAGTGGGAGCAACAACGCCACACCAATACATGTGATGGCCATGATTGGCAATAGCCATCATCAACAACCAACAACAACGACGACAACAGACAATACCCACATTATGATCGACAGTGGTGCAGCCACACATGTCTGCCCACTGTGGTTTGCAGACAACTACCCAGTGCACAGGATCGACGAAGCACAACTACCAAACCTTAGAACAGTGACCAACAAGACCATACAATGTTATGGTGTAAGATGGGTCTACATGAAGTCACGAGGACAACCAATTGTCATACCACTTTATGTGTGTGACATACACGACCCAATTCTGTCAGTGACAAGACTGACAGAACAAGGTCTTGACATCAGGTTCAACGACACACCCACAATGAGCCACAACAAGGGATTCGATCTCTCCTTGGTCCAACAACACAACCTTTACTACCTACCAGCAACAATCGTGAACTTGGAACAACACCAGCAACTACAACTTCGACAGACACCAGAGGGCGTGATAGCAATGATTGCCCCAACCACGCTGACACAAGCAGGACCACAACAAGTCCTAGGAGGAAACAACGACTACTGGAACTACAAGAGTGAAGGATACCTGGTGAGGTACCACAGGAACAAAAGGAAGGCACTATTCGTTCCTGGCAACAATTGTCCAGTATCTCTTGAAAGATTGAGCAACTATCGAAGGACAATTGTCAGACGGCCAAATGGGCACAATGAGGATTTCGTGGAACAGTACAACGACTTGGGTAAGAATGCACAAAAGCGAATCCTACAAGGTGATGCCTGGACACGAGAAACTTGGTTCAAAGTGACTGGACAACCAGCAGCCACGCAACCATCTGCAGCACAACCGAGGACACCTGTGCCTCAACCACAGCCACAGCAGACAACACAAACAGAGCACCAGCCACCGGTGCCACAACTGCCAGCACAAGCAGAAACACGCCAGCAGACAATCAACCGAGAACCACTCTTTCGACATACAACCAAGAAGCCACCACCAACAACGACGGCAATACCAGGACCACAAACACTGACACCAAACTCTGATTACTGGATCAGAGAAGGACACTTGTGGAAGCGTGTCCACATACAACCACGTACAACACTTTACGTACCAGAACAATCAGATGATGGGCCGAACATTGAACGATTGACTTCAGAAAGAACAACAATGGTGTCACCGACAGAGCAAGCGAGAGGATGGAGGATTGACGACAATTGGAAGGAATCAGGAGCAAGACCACTTGACAGACAATGGACAGGATCAACAAACTTTGAGGAAGATGTCGAGTACAAGTATGAGTATGACACAGACAACGAGGAAGAAACACAACAAGCACAAAGACCACGAGGAATGAAGGCCCCACAACAACCAACAAGGCAAGAAAGATTTGAGCACGAACTGACACACCTGCCATACAGATCTTGGTGCCCAATCTGCGTGAAGAGCAAAGGCAGAACAGACAATCACCCAAAGCAGACAAGCAGACAACCGGTGATACAAGTGGCTTTGGAGACAAACAAGTACTACCAGTACTAACAGCAATAGATGTCGAATCAGGTATGGCAATGGCAGTCCTTGTCAAGGACAAGAACCAACAACAACAATACCTGGTACGATGTCTACAAACATTCATGTTTGAATGTGGACGAGCACAAGCAACACTCTCACCAACAACACTACAAACAGACCAAGAGGATTTCATACTGAACCTCTTGAAGACAGTTGCGCAAAAACTTGGAGCAAACATCAATGTACGACAATCACCAGCCTACTCGTCACAATCACAAGGCAGCATCGAACGATACCATCGTACACTCATGGGACAAGTGAGAACACTACTCCAACAAGTCACAACAAAATACAACCTCACACTCAGTGTACAACATCCAATCCTACCATGGATTGTGAGACACGCAGCATGGCTACTCAACCGGTATGCCATTCACAATGATGGGCAGACAAGCTACCAAAGAAGATGGCAAAAGGATCACAAAGCACCACTATGCGAAATGGCCGAAACAATACAATACATGATTCCCACAACAAGGACACTACCAAAGATGGAACCAAGATTCTTCAAAGGAATCTGGCTTGGAAGAGACACAATGACAGGAGAATCAATAATAGGAATTCCAGGCGAAATCATCAGGGTGAGAACCATTCGAAGACAAATTGAACCAGACAAATACGACAGGCAACTCCTGGATACAATCAATGTGTATCCATGGAACTCACCAACACCGCCAACGGCAATATCACCACAACTACTTTTTACCAGCCAACCCACAAGCAAGCAGCTACGCCATTGGAACACAAACTGGCATCCCAATGACTGAGACAAGCACACAAACACAACAAGCAGGAACACCATTAGCACTACCAGCACCAACAGACTCCACAATGGCAACAGCACCGTTGGCAACTTCACCAACGAACATCACAAGACCAGCATTGCCCTTACCACAAGGCAAAAGACCGCACGAAGAGCCAACAGGTCAAGCTGAGCCAAAACAATCGAGAACAGCACAATCCTCAGCAGCAGTTAGCCGAGGGCAACACGATGAACAGCCACACTCCAAAATGAGGATACAAGCAGTGACAATCACCACAAAGAAAGGAGACACAATCACGACAGCATCGTGTGAAGACGAACAAGAAGCAGAAGTGGAACGAATGCTACAAGAACCCTTCGTCTACGACAACGAAGGACTGGACTCCAAGAAAGTCCAACAAGGAATGAAGAAAGAAGCACAATCAATGAAGGGACAAGGAGTGTTCACAGAAATCAACTACAATGATGTCCCTGACGAATACAAAGGAAAGATTATAGAATCCAGATGGGTCAACAAGCCGAAACAAGACGAAGTGAGATGCAGAATCGTCGCGAAAGGTTTTCTGGAAACAATCCAGGACCTCGACAGCATCTACGCCAGCACGCCCATCTTCGGGATTCTGCGAATCCTGTTGACAATGGCACTACACAAGCAATGGACAATACAAGCAGGCGATGTGTCAACAGCCTTTCTACATGCACCAGCAGCAACCGACAATTTGTACATGTGGCCACCACCTGAACTCTATCCAAGCGGCCACAATAGCACAACAGTATGGAAGCTCAACAAGGCAATCTACGGATTGAGATCTAGCCCCAAAATCTTGGCAAGACCACTTCGCACAAGTCCTACAACAACTTGGACTCACACGACTCACAAGTGAGCCCAATGTATACAGAAACAAGGAACAGACAATGTTCGTGATGGTCTACGTAGATGACCTACTTTTCCTGGGACAACACCAAGAGGTCAACAAGACCTTCCAGGAAATACAAAAGCACGTACTCCTACGACCAACAGGCACACTCGGAGTCGAACAAACAATCCAATTCCTTGGAAGAGACATCTACAACGGCGGAGACCACTTTGAACTCAGTCTCAAACCTGAGTACATCACAACACTTCTGAAAGAAACGAAAATGGAAACAAGCAATCCAGCATCAGCCCCAGGGACGGCAACCCTGAAACAATCCACAAACGACGAAGCACCCTTAGACAAACAAGAGCATGCAGACTACCGACGAGCAGTAGGAAAATTACAATGGCTCACCTACACACGACCTGACATCAGCTTCGCAACAAAGGAACTAGCGAGAGATTTACAACAACCAACACAACACAGCCTCCGCAAGTTGAAACATCTCTTGCGGTATCTACGCGGAACACAACAATGCAAGATGATCATTCGACCGACACACACACCACAAACAACAGAACCTATCGATGTGAACATCTATGTCGATGCGGACTGGGCAGGTTGCCCGAACACAAGGAAATCGACAAGCGGATTCATCATCACAATGATGGGATCCGTTGTACAATTCGGCAGCAGGACACAAGCAGTGGTAGCACTATCATCGGCAGAATCAGAACTATACGCAATCGGCACAGGAGCACAAGAAGGCCTACACATAGCCAACTTCATACAGGAAGCAACCACAACAAAAGTGAACATCCGCATACACACCGACAGCACAAGCGGAAAGAGCGTCGCAACAAGAATCGGGTCATCCAAGAAGGCAAAACACATTGACCTGAAACACTTGTTCATACAGCAACTGGTACAAAACGGGATCCTATCAATCCACAAAATCAGCACACACGACAACCCAGCGGACATACTCACAAAGTATGTTCCGGCAGAGGTGCTTAACAAACACCTCTACATGGCGGGCATCCACAGCCCACAACATCGCAACTGACCGCCGGCATAACACTGTTTCACAACATCAAAGCATCCCCTGCGTGTACAATACACACACGGTTGCTCGAGCCATGGTACACTATTTTCTTAAAGAATATGGATACCATCGACTATATGTATCACTAGATCACCTACAAGATCTTCGTTTCACTATGATATATGCTATGTCATCTACAATTCATCATTGACGTCATCTTTTGCTGCATGTGAGTGCGACTGGACAATGTCGAGTTGGAACAATCCTGAGACAATCGTGTTTGAATCGTTTTGCTTTTGAATTGACAATGCATGAACAATGTCGATGAAACATTAGTTCACCGCAGCCGCGTCTGCTCACAAGCGACCCGACAATACGGTGAACAAGATCATCTACAAGAACGCCAGGTGAAACAATGATGGCACCCAAGGTGGACATGCCAAACTACAATGAGTCGATCGACCAGATTGACCACAAGAGCCTGGTACTTCTTGGCCAGAAGTCAACGGGCACAACCTATGTGGACCGTGCTGCACTGGTCAATGAAGAAGAGGCCACAATTCGCATCCTGAAGCCTGAGGAGACGGACAAGACAGCAAGACAATTGCTGTTGGGCTTGGACGGCAAAACAATGACCGTCTTCAGCTTCACAATGGAGGAATATGTGGCCATGATCGCAGAGCAAGAAGGAACATTGACCTACATCCCCGGTGATGTCCGAGCTGGCAAACGGTGGCTCCAGACAATCGGGGTCCCCACAATCCAGGACGCAGCAAATCAGCTGTGTTGGCACGTGTCGAAAGGACACACAACGCCATCGTCAAGCACAGTGATGGTGGCAATTCAGTTGGACCTCAACAATTGGTGCTCCCATCACACAATGAAGCACGTCAATTCATTCCAGCGTGGATATAGCCTACAGATGAGGCAAGTGCTGGAAGGATTCCACTACAATCTCACCGCCGAAGAGTTGTCGACAATGGTCATTGTCAACTATGACAACTACAATGTGCTTCAACTGGCCTCACGCTTTGTGTGGTCAAGTGGATATGTGTGGGCATCAGCGATGCCAGTGAATGTGCTCACAGCCCTGGAGGTCAAGGATGATGAGAACAATTCTCACATCATGACTGCTCTCATCCAAGGCCTATACAATGGAGGCACAACTTGCCTCAAAATCATGCCAAAGCACATCCGAGACAAGGCATTGGAATTCCTGTTGGATCGCAATCTGGCAACAACCCCAGCCAACATGATCCCTATGCACAGCATTGGTCATCCTGACCATGCAGCCTGGGTCATGACCAGGTCTGACAATGAGATCCAGCAAGTTGGGAACAAAGAGAACACGAAACGCCGTGCTGACGACATGGAAGTCGAACAGAAGGACGGCTAGAAGATTATCTACAAGATCAAAGAAGATTGACTATGATGACACCACATCTTTGCCGACAACGAGACAATCAAAAGACGCACAACGAGTCGACAATGAGGCAAAGAAGTGTACAGATCATCAACAATCCACTGTACAGACTTGAACATTTTTTTGCACTGAACAATGAGAGAAAAATAATGCTGATTTCAGTTTTCAATGATGCTAATGGACAATGTGAATGGACAATCCTAAACGAAGTGGCGTGCACAATGCCGCCAATTCGAGGGACGGTGTTAAGAATACAATAATTTTGATATCAACAATATCCATAGTGTACATGGCAACAATGCACAGCACAATCTGTGCTCTGGATCAAGGCCTTGAGCCTAAGACAATTGCCAGAGGAAAACAATACAGCTGATCGTGCACAAGACAAGGACAATTGGACAAGAGGACAAACGTGAGACAACGTGGACACAATCCATCACAATCAGAGTGCCGGTGAAATCTTACACATCCATCCATCCATCCATCATACATACATTCCATTCCATTCCATTCCATTCCATTCCATTCCATTCCATTCCATTCAATTCCATTCCATTCCATTACATTACATTACATTACATTACATTACATTACATACACACACACACAGACATACATACCTATCTACCTATCTACCTACCTACCTACCTACCTACCTACCTACCTACGTACCTACGTACCTACGTACCTACGTACCTACGTACCTACGTACCTACGTACCTACGTACCTACGTACCTACGTACCTACGTACCTACATACACACGTACATACATACATACCTACATACATCCATCCATCCATCCATCCATACATCCATACATCCATACATCCATACATCCATACATCCATACATCCATACATCCATACATCCATACATCCATACATCCATACATCCATACATACATACATACATACATACATACCAACATACCAACATACCAACATACCAACATACCAACATACCAACATACCAACATACCAACATACCAACATACCACCACCACAGGCCACAGGGGGGGGGACCAGAAGAACCATACCACCACAGGCCACATACATACATGCATGCATGCATGCATGGATACATACATACCTACCTACCTACTTACCTACCTACCTACCTACCTACCTACATACATACATACATACATACATACCAACATGCATACCAACATACATACCAACATACATACCAACATACCAACACCACAGGCCACATGGGGGGGGACCATGGGGGGGGGGGGGGGGGGGCTTGGGAGTCCTGGGTCATATATCTTATATATAATATGATATATAAGTAGAATATAACCCATAAGAACTGGAGATCAAAAAAAACACCTGGTGTGATCGTCCACTTACGATGCTTGGGATGGTGAGGCAACCTACTATAGTCTCTTAAACTTCCAGCTGAAGGGCCGTTTCTTCGTTGAGGCACCGGAATCCTTTGGGAGGGCGCTTTAGGGATGGCATGGATGGCGGTTGGTGGGTTGTAAAATGTTGTGAACACTTCCAAGGTTCGGGTGATTTTTTTTTTGTTATTTCCATGTGAGTTTGTCTGGAAATTTAGGGGAAAACCATGGAAGATCCCAAAATCTATATGGTTAAGACATTTTTTTTGCAGGATTATTTGAAGGCCCATTTTCAGAAACACCCATATAGTAAAGATTCAAGCTCAAAGTCATATTCTGTTGAGGTTTGGAGAGATTTTTGTAGTTGGTGGTTTGAAACCTTTTCTGATGTTCAGTCCCATGTCTGGGCATGAGAAGGACAACTGCTCCATATGTCTGAATTTTCTTTGGAATCAAGAGCGCAGGTATATCTTTGATACCATCAAACATATGGACTCAACTTCATACACTCAAGAATGAATTGGAATTTTTAGACCATCACAAAACTTCTAGAAACTTGTAGATATCCATGGCAAATTTCCAGCAGTGGCTACCCTCTGGTAAACTAACATAACTGTGGAAAATCACAATTTTTAATGGGTGAATCCACTATAAATGGCCATTTTCAATAATAGCTAACCTCCTTTCCCCCGGTGGTGATTCGTGGCACGGATCTTTTGCCCATCCCTGGCGCTTACCAACGCCAGCACGCTGAAGAAGTCTATGCTGGACAAGTGATCGGGATGCACAACCGGGTGCGCCAAACGGTGACCGTTTTGGGGGGCCATGGTCGCCCATGGGAAGTTTGGTTAGGAAGTCTGCAACACTATTTCTGTAAATTGTCGTATGATATGGATTGGGTGTATACTATCAAGAACCAGACTTGAACAATTGCAATGGGTATCGAAGCAATTCAGATAAGGACGTTTGTATTCAGACATCCCCCATCTCCTTCGCCTTTCTTGCTCTCTATGCAGATACCTAGGCGTCCCTTGGATTCACCGAAGCACGTTGTTTCGTACTATTTAAGTTTTGACCATAAATGTGTAAGAATCCCCCCCAGATCTCCCAAAACGCTCATTTATATCATATTCTATGATATAGACGCATATACTAATAGTATATTGAGTATGCCATATATTTCTGGACTAGTATTAGTAGTAAGTGCAACTGCGTTTTCGATATCTTTGATGTTTTGGCCCAGGAGACGGACCTGACAGTCAACATCACCAAGGCTCCGTGACAGACCCGGCTGATGTGTGGATAAACAAGAGGAGTTGATGTCATAAACTGGTGGAGTTAAAATCCCATCTGGTGGTTTCAAACATGAATTTTATTTTCCATTTCATATATGGGATGTCATCCTTCCAATTGACGGAGTCATATTTTTCAAGATGGTTGAAACCACCAACCAGTGATTCATGATGATTTATGCACATGGCGCCTGGTCCCGGGGCAAGCATACGGTGATATGATTGATACGTGGTGGTTGACGGCGAGTTTGGGAGTTTGTCAACATATTGAGTAATGTGGATCGGGCAGCGGGCATCGTTTTATTGTGGGTTTGATTCTTGTGTAACCATCAAAACATATGACGATATAATTGACCACAAATGCTGGTTGGTTGATGACTGTTCTTGGTTTACTAGCTCACCCTTTATGTCTTGGGAAGTATCAGCGTCCATTTCAACTTGGAAGTCCATTAACACCAACTATCATAGCTGGGGGATTCTACTGCGATGATGAATAGGACCCACCCTTGGAACAGGCCCTGGAAAGGGGCAGCAGCTTAATTCTACAGGGAGTCAGTGGCTCAATCTCCTCTACCATATGGTTGTTGAATCAAGGAATATCAAGGATATCTTCACCGTCAACTATAGAGATTCTGAGATGACCAATGCAGATTTGGATACACAAAAACACCAGGATGATTGCTGATTTTAAGGTGTGGGACCACCGGTATCAGTTAAGGTGAACCCTCCTCTGAAGTTGGGACCATTGATTTTCAGATTTCAATTTTTGATGCGCCATTCTTGTACATATAACATCACTATAGATACATTATATCAGTCCAAATTTTGCTCTTAAAACCTCATACTATAGTATACAAATATCATTTTCCAGTTGTTGATACTTCATGACATTTTTTAAATTGTATAATATGAGACTTGCCCATGGTATTTAAAATCCCACCCTTGAAGCTTGAAGCTTAGATTTAGACAATATCATACTTACGAATGTTATCTCATCACTAGTATTGGGCTATACCACAGTATGCTTGCCGTATCCGAGTATCTAATTACTAATGGTATCCAATCACCAAGATCTACTGTAGGTAATACTCACTTGAAACTAATGTTGTTGTATTGCACGGGCAAAACATATCTTTCAGTATTATATTGAAAAAATAGCAATGCCGCGACTAATGCTATCCATTCACAAATGGCATCTAATCAAATAACTAAGATTTAGATAATGATAATACGAATTATAGTATGTAATCCTAAGTTGGTGAAATGCCAACTCCTGATTAACAACTTGGCAACATACTTAAGTTCATCACTTGTAGATAACTTATATACTCTATTAGTGCTTAAAAATACTTCGTACATCATCAGCAGGCACAATCCTAAACTGGTTGGTGGTTTCAAACATGACTTTTATTTTTCCATATATTGGGAATAATCATCCCAACTGATTCATATTTTTCAGTTGGGTTGGTTGAAACATGGAAACCACTAACCACTGGTAAACATACAAAAAACCATGGAAAATCACCATTTTTCATAGGTAAATCACCATTTTTCACCATTTTTCATAGGTAAATCACCATTTTTCACCATTTTTCATAGGTAAATCTCCATTTTTCATAGGTAAATCACCTATTTGGGGTTGGTCGAACCCACCAACAGACGCCAGGAGAAGGCTGTGAGTAACGTGCGCGCGGCGTGCGCGCAGGTCACGGAGAATCTGAACGGGAAAATTCAGGCGCCGTTTTTCGGAGCGCCAGGGGCCGCCGGTTTTTCGGAAAAGGATGGGAGCATTCTATGTATCTATCAACATGTCTGGTTGGTGGTTGACCTACCCCTCTGGTTTTTATTTTCCATATTTTTCCATAATACATGGGATAATCCTTCCCATTGACGTTCATATTTTTCAAGATGGTTAAAACCACCAACCAGTGAAGATATGGGTATGGGTCAATACCTATTAATACAATTTTTAGTGGGATGAACATCCATTTTCCAGCTATTTTGGGGTTCACTAGGTACCAGGGTTTTGACCCATCCCCACATGGGGAAAGTAATGGACAAATTGTGTTTTTGATTTTGGATTTGAATTGGATTGATTTTGCTGTTTTTTTTTTTTGAGAAGAATATGCGAGATTTCACGTTTTTTATGTTCTGGGATTGATATAAAAAAATCTCTATTTTTTAGACAGTTTCATATGGGAAGCTTTTTCATGTTTTTTTTAATTTTATGGGATATTTCATGGTGAATTTACCAGGTCATCAAACCTTGATGTGGCACGGTCAACCCCATATCCCACCATGGGTACCATGGTATATGCGACCAACAAAAAAAATGAATTATATAAAGGACCATCTATTTTCGTGAATGACATACAATCAATTGATATAAATGGGGGTATACGGGTATACCCAAGAAAGGGGATAATTTATGGTATTACCCTCTGGTAATTTAACATAGCTATGGAAAATCACCATTTTTAATGGGAAAATCCACTATAAATGGCCATTTTCAATAGCTATGTTAGTTTACCAGAGGGTATGTGTGGAGCTTCACACGCCGGCCATGCTTGGCTGGGTTGGGTAAAAAAAAAGGGTCACGTGTGCGCAAAATGAGATGTCACAGACCTGGAGATTGAACCAGCAACACATCTGTTTCTTTAGCCTCTGGTAAAGAAACATAGCTATTGAAAATGGCCCAGTCGAAATAGTGGATTTATCATGATTTATCCATTAATAGCATGGTGATTTTCCATAGTTAAACGTTGACCAGAGGGTAACCCCTCAAAAACTCGGTGGGTTTTCAATGGTTTTCATCATGTTTCATCATCTCAACTTGCTTTGGATCAAGATTTCAGACCATTCGGACCTGGCCTGACCTGGCCAGATGAGCATCGACGACTGGTTGGGTTTCATGGACACGGACGAGGTCCTGGAGGTGACACCTCTGGAGTGTCGATTGGCCAAGAAGACAGCCATGAAGGCGCCTGGTGGATCGTTGATGATCGTTGTATCGGCATGAAATTTGGGGTTGCTATACTCAGACTTCTTGTTTTGACATAATTGGAAACCATTCATACAATGAAAGGTCAATAATTATGTGATATAGTCGGTTTGACATGTGTTTACGAACAGTTTGATGCTGGGTTTGAACAGCAAAATTTGAGACTTTACCAGCACAACGTGGGGAAACACGCTTGTGAATGGTACCTCAATTGGTAATTCTAGCACGACATAGTTTTTCACAGGGTGTTTTTAGATTAACCTGTGGTGGAGGATGCTTGAGATATTCTTCATTGTATGTAGGTCTTCGTGTTTGGCAATAAGGCAGCTTGGGTGCAAGTTTTGACACGCACATCCAACGTTCACTGCAAGCAATCTCAACATGTCTTTCCTTTTCATATTTTTTTTAGGGCTTCGAACGACCATGCTGTAACACAGCAGGTAGATGATTCAATTATATCAAGGTTGGGGGCCATCATGCATTATCTAGATTTGTTCATGATTTTGGCACGACCAAACAATCACCTGCTTTCACCTCCAGTGGCCAGATGAAGTGAGACCATGAATCGATCGAGTGGGTGACCAACACAACGAGCCAACTTTTGAAACATCGTAGTTCTTTCGAGTTCCGCACGGCCGATCGCGCCAAGCGCTAATGGGGATGGCGAACTCCATGAGTTGGGGCCAGTGAAGGCAAAATGAAGAAAATTTGTGCAGTTTGATGGGTGATAGATGATGGGTGGCATTTTTATCACAGACTTTCAAAGACACCTGATATCCACAGAGGTCCTTGTCACTTGTCCTTACAACTCACAATTCAGTACTCCTAGCGCGGAGACATGCTTCGGGCTAGGCGGTGAAAAGGTGCATGTAGCGATCTGAAGAGACAACTAGGCAAGTAATTATTATACATTGTTTGCTTGATGATTTGAAATATGGGGTTGTTTGAAAATTCGGTATACCGGTATACCCCCAAATTGCTATGTTACAATGTTAATAGCGAACATATGGGAAAAATATGCTTAATCAATCTATTAATCATCCATTTTTGTCAGACGAATTAGCGCAGATATGTGGGCTGTTTATTTCCATCACTACCTAGGATGACGATTCCCAATGACCGACGTGCTGGCGAAGTCTGACACGTTTACTGTAACTTTTTTGACTCCGAGGATCCAGGAACGATCGAAAGCCATTGAACCAAGAGCCAATTCCAGAAGGTTTTACAAGGATAATTTTCCCGTAGATCTTCAGTTTCGGATACGACAAAACCCATTTTCATTTCAGTGTGTTACACATTTTCCATCTGTCAGAAGAGCATTTGCTCTAGGATCACGCCAAGTTGTTGGTGAGAAACATGATCAATCTGATTAGCCCAGAGTTGTTTGAAGGGAACATCTTCAGGAAACCCTTATAGGCTATATAGGTTGAAGTAAAGCCACGGTTTCCCACAACTTTTCCAAATAAAACCCATGCATAGTCCGTGTTGGCAGCAGGTATGCCCACCTTTTCACCGCAAAAAGGAGCCCCACTCCAAGTTTTCTCCCCCGTGTTATGCGGTTAAAAAATTGCAGGGCGGCCACCAGGGGGAAATCAGGGCTGAAAATGACCAGATCGACAAGTTCCATCATTGTTTTGGAAAAAACTTTGGCAGTTCCATCATTGTTTCTACTGGATCCATTTTTATCATTTTTGGATGGTAAATCTTTGGTTCCCGCGAACAATGCTAGGATTGAGGTTGAACATGGACCAAGTTTGGCACGTTCGATGTTTGATCATTTCTCCTTAGTCTTTCTTTAGATGCTTCATACATGGAAGGCCAACATATTTCCCCAGAAATGTTGCGTAAAGGGCGGTTGATATCGACCTGGGGATATTTTTTGGGGGGATCCAAGATTGGGGATGATTTCACAAAAGATGTACCGCGAGGCTATGAAGTTGATACATCACTGGTATGGAGCTGTTGTGGTTGCTGCCCAATTTGGTGGATTTCAGCTGCTCAAACTTGAAGCCATGACATGAAACTGGGCGTCGCATGGCAGGGTCAAAGTATGGATACCAGTGATATCAGACCCAAAACACATGGGGATGCCTAGACCATCCTAGACCCTGGTTCCTGAAATTTGGACCCTGGTGTCAGCTGAGTTGAACCTGCTGAAACGTCAGGGTCCATGATGGTTCATCATGTTACAATAATCTGTTTTCGATATTTCATCCACATCACATTCATCACATTCCTAAAATCCGAAGATTACGAAGCCCACACGTTTGAGGTTTGGCTGGTTGCTAATCCTTGTCCCCGCTCAAAGCCTGTCACGATTGGCAGCGCCTGCCGGCGCCTGTTGCCTACAAATCTGCTTTTGCCATGGTGGGGTGCCTCAAAACTGAAGTCCAGAGTTCTTTGGTGGGTTGTACTGGAGGTATCTGGAGGTTGTGGTTGTTTAGTACTCTGCGAATTGGGGGAGGATCGTTTTCTCTATATTGGTGGTTTCAACCAAGTTTCGGATGCTGATGATCGCAGTTGGAAAAAACATTTCTGGACCGGCGGTTTCACCGCAGGCACCGGCTATCTCTTTCGATAATTCAATGATCCAAAAGCTTGTTGACGGCTGGTTTTCTTGAATGCAGTTTAAGCTAGCAAAGCATCGAAATGTGATGGGAACATCTGGGAACCGTGGCTTGTCATGTAAAACGATCCGTGGACCGTGGACCTCGACATCACCAGCTGCTGGTTCCGATGGCTTGTCCCTGCTGGTTCCTACGGCACGCGCGTGGACCGTGGCTGAGAATCGGCTGATTCGGCTGATTCTATAGATAGCAGCTTCTATAAATAGCCACAATCTTTCCCGAACCCAAGGGCCCAAGGGCCCAAGGGCCCAAGGGCCCAAGGGGGCTTTATATATATCCCTGTTCTTTTTTGGTGTGTTTCACTGTTTCACCATGGTTTCATCCACCAAACCAGCCATCTCTCGCATCAGGTGGTGTTGATGCTCGCGAGGCTTCCCATAGGGAAGTTGGCCTTGCTGGGCTGGAGCCCCGTTGGATCCCGGCGTTGCTGATGGGTGGAATTCTATAGAAGCTGTGTGATTTTTGGGGATGTGTGGCTGTCTCGTATCCACCGTATCCCTTGGAATTCTCGTGGCTTGAGACCTGGCGGATCCTGGCGGTGTTTTTCCAGAATTTCTTCAGCGGTTGTTCGGCACCGGTTCGCCGAAATCATATCTTTCATTGGGGGAAAACCCATGATGATCCAAAATCCAGTTTATCTCTCTCGTATTGACTCTCCTGTCAACTAACACCAGACATAGATGTAGAACACCCACAATTTATAGATCATGTTCCTAGGAAACCATGGGTTTTCCACATCATTTTCTATCTTTTCCCCAGGTTCAATCACCAGAAGCACCAAGGCATTCGGCAGGCTGCACGGCCAGTGGCCAAGGTCACAATGGCAGCAGCGGAACGAAGCAAGACGTTTCAGGACCTCAGATTTTTTGTATCGACCAAGAATGACGACCTTCCGGTAATCAAATATGGCAGACTGGGAAAAATCATGACACTTACCTTCAGGTTAGTGAATTCATATCCATGTTTGAGTACCAGAGGGCAAGTTGAGAGGTTCAAGAGTCAGGATTTTTACGGACGACTCAGGAACAACTGGAACAAATCAGGAATCTACCCTCTGGTAAACAAACATAGCTATTGAAAATGGCCATTTATAGTTGATTTACCCATTAAACATGGTGATTTTCCATAGTTATGTTAGTTTACCAGAGGGTACCCACCAAAGAAAGTAAGGACATCATGAATTTACCCGACCATGCCGCAATAAACACTGGGATATCAATCAACAAAAAGTTGGGGGTTTCAAGGGTCAGACATTCAGCCCCTCCCAAAAAAGGAACATTACCCATCAAACAACAGGAGAACGAACGAAAATGCACCGAGAAAAATGGACAGGGAAATCGGACGGATACCCAACAAACATGGGGATGGTGCAAAACTCTAGGATGCTTCAGCAGCGCAACCTACACTTGACAGACTTGACAGATAGCAACAAACATGGGGTATTAACCAGCTTGGTTTTGGCGGGACCCAGCTTTCGAGCCCTTCTCTGTCAAGTATGCCTTGTATCAGTTTCATTCAAGGTATGCCACCTCAATGACAGGTAAGATGATTCCACCTCTATAATATGGAGGATACAGTGAGCAGTGACGCATGGTACCACATGGTACCATGATCCGTCAGGAATGTTGCGTATCTGCTTCTCGACTGATGCAGACAGTTACTTGGCACGGCTTGCTCTTTAAGACGTGGGATAGGGGGACAAACCAGCGACAGAAGAAGGAGGGCTCTGTTTGAGACAACCATGGAACAGGACATCGCCGTTTTCAATGGGAAAACCATGTCTTTCAGATGTGGTCATGTTCCACTTTCATTGGTTGTTTCAGGTTAAATATGCTGAATAGGTCCAGTTTAAGAACTATGATAGCAAAAGCACACGAATTCTCCCAGTACACTGCTGTGTCACTTTGCAAGTGTAACTCTCAACGATGACCCAAAAAACCGTGCGTTGTGCCTAGGATCGATTGAAACTCCCTCATGATCAAGCAGTTCAGGCGGATCTCAGGGCATTTCTTGGGGCAAACTCTCCCGGAACTTCAGCGAACTTCGCTCCGCTGCCAGGCTGGATGTACCATGTTGGGTCGTGGCCTCAAAAACACAATCTCTTGCTGAGGTTGGAAGATTGAGGAAAGCCACGAGAAACTCCAGCTGCGTACAGAAACAATATGCGGTGATGATGATGATGATGATGATGTTGATGATGATGATGATGGTGGTGGTGGTGGTGATGATTCTTACTGCTATCGCTATTATTGCCATATGATTATTAATATTCCTTCTACTAGTACTACCCTCGCTGTTACGATTGTTCTGGCTCTTGCTATCACGATTGCTAATGCATTACCATTATCATTATTCTCATTCAATAACATGATATCATCATAATACACTACTCAGTCAAAACCCAATATCATCCTCATCATCATTGCAAGACATCCCTAATATTACCACAATCATTATTTATAGTACGCCCATTGCTATGACCATTACACTTACAACTCATCCCAACTTTGCACTATAATTACGATTACAATAGACCAACCTCCAAAAAGATAGAACTGTTATTTGTCACTATTTAGGGGGTTGCGACAACCATTCAGAATATCATGATCTGTCAAAATAGATGGTCTAAATTACAACGGTTTATCACATCAGTGAACACTGTAATTGGATCAGTGATGTGTATGATGAATATCATCAATTACTTTGTAGTAGTTTAATCCAAATATTACACCATTCATTGATTGTAGTATATATTATATATCATGCCAGTATAATCACTACAATCATGATGGTTCATCGTTATCATTACCGAATAATCTAGATCCCTAAATCAATATCTAATTATTATATCATTATCATTCCCACCATAGTGATATAATCATATATAGAATCTATATCTGTAGCCACAAAAAAACACCGTGATGGGTCCCCCACATCCACAGCCGCGCCCAATGCGCAACGTGCTGAGCGGAGGTGAAGCCGTAGTCTTCGGTGTCAGCGCAACGGCGCTGATCTACGAATACCACCGTTCCAAAGTGCGCGGTGCTGGGGATACCCCAATTGGGTCATGGGCAATGCCCTATGGGACAATGGAAGATTCATAGGGGATGTAGGTAATGGATATCTATAGGTAATGTATAGATATCTTTTGGTGATGGTATACCTATAGGTAATGGATATTTGTGGGTAATGTATAAATATTTTTTGGTTTATGGTAGGTATATCTATCATGGCGGATATAGTGATGAAATGATTTTTTGGGATATGCTTCGTAGATGAGGAAATTTATCATTACCCAGTAATCAATGGTGGCTAGCTGGGAAATCCCCGAACTAAACAGGGGGTTTCACTCGGAAAAAAACATTGCCGCTTTTGATTACCAGAGGGTAAATGGCATGTTTATCCAAATATTTGCCGGTTACATCATTAAAACAATATCATGAAACCAGTGGTTTCCCAAATATTTAGATAAATGATGGGAACTGTACCAGCAATGGAGATGGGTCAATACCTATGGACTCATAGTGGGGATGAACATGTATAAAAACCCAGTTTTTTTGAGGTACCAGCGTTTTGACCCACAGCCACATATCTGGGTACAGCAAGGGACATGGCCGAGCTTTTCAGCTTGCTACAACTGAAACAGGTCAGCCATGGGATATGGGATGAGACAGGTATTTTCCGTGGAGTTTTTGAGGTTGATGTCCTGTTCGATTTTCCATGGAGGGTTGCTGCTACAAAGCCAGTTTATCCATGGGTTTATCCATGTAGTTTGGAGAATCGATGATAGAATCCAGGTGAGAATCAGGATGCCCATGAAATCGAGTAGTTTTGACCAGTTCTGGGCCATTGCAACGTTGTTATTTGGAGGTTACACTAACACCTAATGCGAGGATCCTTTCATCAAACCATCAACGATTCCCAGCCCCATTTGCATCATGAATCATTATGTCCGATCTATCTGTGGAAGTGTTGGTGATGTAGCCAAATAAATAGATGCTCTCTCTCTCTCTCTCTGTCCAGAAATACTGTACAAATATCAGTATGTATATATATATATACAGTGTGTGAGAGAGAGAGAGAGAGATATGATTATGTGTATACACACGTGTCTCATATCTACCACATCGGATTTCGGATATCTGCAGGGTGCCACCCGGCCCTCATTAGATTTCCACCTGAGGACGCAGAAAGACAGCGTCAGGAAGACGCACGAGAGGAGAAAACATCACCATGGATAAATGAACTGGATTAGATATGATTAACCTCTGGTTATTTAACATAGCTATGGAAAATGACCCATTTATAGATGATGTACCTATTAAAAGTGATGATTTTCCATGGCTACGTTAAATAACCAAAGGCTAATATTTATTAGATATGATTACATTCACCCATTCATTGGGGGATGATCATCAATGAAAATAGGGACGCTAATATACCTTGGTAAGGAATTCCATAGTGGTGGGATGACCATAAGCCAGACACGAGGCTTTGAACATAGCACATATGACTTTTTTTTTTAAATGGGTATAGGCTTAGTTTTTCTATCATGGGCGTACGAACTTATTGATACAGTACTGCTCATTTGACGGTCTGGTGCTTGCAGAATCTTGCAGACACGCCTCCGTTGGTGATCAGAACGGAGTGCATCGGATGTATGGCTCAACTTGCAACCCATGAAAAATCCTTGCCCAATTTTTTTTCCACCAAAACAAACCAACCAACCCCCAATGCTGTTCGGTAAATCTTCAGAGTTTTCCACAATGGTTTACATTAATTATTATTATCCTCTGATTTTCCATCGTTTTACTCCAGACTTTCCTCGGGTTTTTCTATTGTTGGCTATATATTCCCTTATCTCCCATAACATCCCCTTAATTCATATGATTTCCAGTTACCCTCTGGTAAACGTTCACATAACTATGGAAAATCACCATGTTTAATAGGTAAAGCAACGAACTAAATGGGCCATTTTCAATAGGCTATATATTCCACTTACATCTCAGGAGGTGCGAAGGGAGGCGCTGACCCACCATGCCGAGTTGCCACTTGGATCCCCAAGGGATCCCCAAGGGATCCCTTGGCCTTGGCGACGACTGGAGGGTTTCAACATGTTTCAACACCCAAAATGTGGAGATTTCGTGGGATTTTATGGTGGTTTTATGGTGATTTATGGGGATCTAGCGGTTTTCATGGGATGTCAGCGTTTCAATCAGGATTGCTATCTTCTGGAAACCCAGCATGGCCATGGACAATTCGTAGATGATTTGCATACCAAACATAGCTATTTTCCATGGCAAACTCTTATAGATTACAAAGTGAACCATTTTTGGCGGGTACTGAAACGATGAAGACATTTGATGACCCCCACGATGAATGAGTAACGAGAATGATGAGCTGATTTTGGCAAAGTTTGATTTCGGTGGGAGTGCCACAGCAATGTGCTGCTGAGACAGACAGTTTCAGACAGGGAAACGCGGGGCTATACGGCAATTTAGGGAACCTTGTTGGATGTGTTCAGATCTTTTGGGGTTTTGTGTTGTTTAAAGCTGCAAGGGATCGTCAGGGTGTTAAAATATGTTGGAAGATGTTGGGATCCAGGCGTGCCCGGCTGGCCTTGTTAGAGCACGAGATCAAAGGTACCTTGGCTGAGCACAGAAACAGAGAGATATGTAAAAGGTGGTGCCCCGCAACTACAAGTTGGTGTATGAAGCCCATTAAGAATCGATTTACAATAGTAATTAGCATAGTAATTTTCGCATAAACCCTAGTTTGAGTTTGGGTCACCTAGTTGTTGATTCAAAGATATTCTGGTTGGTGGTTTGGAACATTTTCTATGTTTTCCATATATTGGGAATATCATCATCCCAAGTGACGAAGTCCATCATTTTCCAGAGGGGTAGGGCTCAACCAGCAACCAGATGATTTTGATGTGAGAATAGCTATATAACAACCATTAACAACCATTAACAACCATAGTTATACCCATTATCAACCATTAATAAACCACTGGTAAACATACAAAAAACCATGGAAAATCACCATTTTTCATAGGTAAATCACCATTTTTCATAGGTAAATCACCATTTTTCATAGGTAAATCATCATTTTTCATAGGTAAATCAACTATTTGGGGTAGGTCAACCATACCACCAACCAGTTTCGATGGATTTGTGGATTTCGATGGATTTCCGGCGAGGTCAACGGGAAGAGATGGCCGCAGTGCGTGCGGAGGTGAGTGGCGCCCCAAAAAATGGTCATTAGTAAGGCACCAAGGGATAAAATATGATAAAATGAATTCAAATTCGATATAACATGATATAAATGAATGAATTTCTGGGTAGCCTATTTTCACAAACCCGTCGCTGATTTCATGGAGATTTCACAGCCAGGATTGTGTGTTATGCGACCAAACCGTGCGGTAAATTGTTGTGCAATTGTTGTGATTGGGGCTCATTGTTCTCAAAAGTGCAGAAACAGCTTCGCACGTCGGTATTGCTTCTTGGACTCACTGGCCCAAAATTAGTTCAGCAATCAGAAATCGATCGGATATTTTGTATTGTTTTGTAACAAGTTTTTGTAGAGGTGAGATGTCAAAATTGGAGTCTTTCTTCTCATAGTGTACCAGACCCGAATCTACACCTGAGTTTGTCATCCACAGCAAGGTGGCACGTCCCAAGCGCAACGCTTCTCCCGTTCGTGGAGACAAGTACAAGCCAGAGGCTAAGGTGAGCCACGAATCACAAGGAGCTTCCAATCCCACTGTTTTCCAATTGCACAGCTAAGAATTGCTAAGAACACGAAGCCCCTGGCTGAACAAATTGAATGCCAGGGAATTGGAGACTTCTGTAACAGCCTGGCTGATGAATCTTCAATACTTCTAAACTCAAAAAAATCTTCCTGCACCTCCCAGCCCTGGTGGTTGTTGGTGCAAGTGATTAGTGGCTTCTCACTTCATGCGCGGGATCCCCGAACGTCTAATTGAGGGAACTGAAGGGGCTTGAATTGTAAGGCGAGGAAAATCTGGAGCAGCCTTATCCAATTAAATATAAAATGATATAAAAATATCAAAAAAAAATAACATAAATTAAAATTGAAAAAAAAAACAATTTATCATAAGATATTATATAAATTTATATTAATATTTATTAATAAAATATTAAACATTAAATACCAGCTAGACCAGGATCGTAACAATTCTTACAGCTGTCGCAAAATTTTAATTTTTTTTTAAATTCTTGCAGCTCTCCGGTTGTATCGGGGGATTCTCGCAATTGCCCTAAATTCTCGCAACTCTCCGGTATTCTCCGGTTGTATTGGGGTAAGCCTGTGCTTTTAACGTTGTCTTACAATAATCCCATAATTTTGAATGTCTATCAAATCATCCTGCTTCAACCCACTTCTTTTTTCCTCAGTCACCATCATCCACCAAATGGCGCCGTAGCGATGCCAAGTAGATGTCATATGTACGATGAACCGTGAGGCGAGGTGAAACTCTACGAGAAAACCTAGATATCACTCCAACAAAGGACTCGTCTATCTGAGTAGCGTCCACCAAAGGTGACTCACACCAATGATGTGTCTCGCTAAGCACTTTCAAAAATTTGAATGTATGGTAGAGCATATGCGGTTTGCAATGCAGAGGGTATCGGGGCTGGAGACGTTGAAGCGACAGTTCCGCCAATCGATTCTGTGCACGGAGCATCGTCAATCCCAAGTCTGCAATAGTCGATGCTTCATTTGATCTCAGCCAAGCACCAGCACGATACAAATGTCTGAAGACCGAGTTGATGCTTCGCCTAAGCTGAGAGAAACCCAACCCCTAAAAATGTTGAATTTAAATTGAACATGGTTACCACAAGTCCGAAGGCTGTGATTTGAATTAAGTTAAGTTCATTATTAGTTAACTTAATCCAACACTGGGTCCATTCTTCGCCTAAGCTGAGAGAAACCCAGTCCCTAAAAATGTTGAATTTAAATTGAACATGGTTACCACAGTCCAAAGGCTGTGATTTCAATTAATTAAGTTAAGTTCATTATTAATTAACTTAATCCAACACTGGGTCCATTGTTGTCCTATTGTTGACTATGACAATAGTTATCACATTTTTTGAAAAAATATGTAACCTGTAAATCTTAACCTCGACAATGCATGTTAAAATGTTTCGGCAAGTCTCGTAGCCAATGCAATGAGAGGGACACGGCTGTCCTCCTCACCCAGCTCAGCTACAATTTCATCTTGGAGCAGTTCCTCTATCCATTCCTTATTGCCGAAAAAGAAGGCAAAGAAATCTTGATTCCAGCAAACCAAGTTTAAAAATTACAGAAAAACAGCATTTGATACAATCGCCAAGTTTCGAGCAACAAAGTAGTGGTGGATCCCTTCTGCCAACCACCCTCTGGCCAGTCAAGCCCTGACTTGAAGCCCAGGGTATCTCTTCCGATCTTCATCAAATACGGACGTTCCTAAGTGTTTTTGGACGTCCCCCACAACGAAGAAAACAAATGGTTTAGATCACCCATTTCAATTTAATCTTCTAAATAATCTTCTAAAACTTGGAAAATTCAGGGCCAGGGTCAAAAAACTTTACTTTAAACATAATTGAAATCATCCTAAGTATCGTTCCTTCCCTTGCAATATGCCAGCCACAAAGCGGTCATACTAGAGAACCTGCTTTCAACCGAAGTCCCAGGGAACAGGATGGCAAACTGCTGGAGAATCACCAAACTTGAAGTCACAAAGTAGCGACCTGCACCCAGGTGCCAATTATGGAACACATCTGGTCGCAGGATGTAAGGTCGAAAGTGAGGCTCTGCAGGCAGATCCAACACCCACGGTGACAATGTCTCCCAGGGAGTCATCGCCTGAATCAGATAATGATAGCCGAAATTGTCACAAGCCAAACATAGACATCAATCAACATTCCCAGGAAAATTTTGATTTCAACAAAGGCAAAGGCAAGAGACTGCAACGCTGGACATTGTTTCCTCAAAACGTGGGGCAGCAGATACATCAGTGAATGGAATGCCATCATAGCCTGCCAAGCAAAGGTGGCACACACCTTCCGATTGCATGCTGGACTGCCCCCTCTTTGGTGCTCTCCTGAAGTGGCGTTGTAGCCGGCCGCATTCGATTAGGAATGGCCAATCGCCTTTGATTCCTGTCACCGCAAGTCTCAGGATCATGGGTGCACCAGGAGATCCTACATCCACACCAGTTTTCATAGCATCGAGCAAATCCGAAGAAACCAATCCCATCCCTTGATCGAGACATTCAGGATGATCTGCGTAAGTCTCCCGGAGAGCTGTAAATGCGAGCCAGCGACACAATTCCTGGCGAGATCATCTCATTACCAGAAAAAAATAGTGCAAATTGTGAGACTTTAAACCCAACACAATTAAAATCTTAAATAGCAGCCAAGAGACTGGAGGCCCCAACCTGCAGCGGATTAAAGACTAACACTAAAGCATTTGAATTCTCAACACTAAACAGTGTGTTTTCTTGGCCAAACGAGAAAATTTTAAATGAAATCATGTTGCAGCAACATGTTCAGTCGTTGGCTTTCTATTTGCTCCTTCACAGGTTGAAGGATGGACTTGCTGGTTCCACGTCCAAGTACAGGGCTCCAGCTGAGCAACATAATAGGACTTTTCCGTTTACCTGGAAGGGTCAGAAAAAAACGACTTTGAAATTGAATTGTATGGAATTTGCCATACATGTCAAACTACAAGACGTTTTTTCAACATTAAAGTTGAGGCGCTTCTTCCTTCATCTCCATGAAGTTTGATGGGTACTGTTCTATCCAGGTCTTCATTTGACAGAGAATCAAAAATTTCATGCTGGGGATATAGAGAGCGAAACCTCGACCAATACGTTCGCAGTGATTGCTCCGACGAGGCAAGGTTCTCGTCCGGAAGGATGATATCTAGGCGGTTCCATTGGTGCAGTGCTTTCACGAGATCAGTTGGCTTCAGCCATGGATAACCTCAGGTTTGAAAACTATGCTAGTTAAAATTTGGAACATCAAACCATAATCTATTATCCAACACCCAAAAGGAAACTCTGAATGCTGTCATGTGACGTTCATCGTCACCAACTTTCCCATAACTGAAGGGGATTGGCGCTCGGAGCCCAGCTTCATCCAAGGATTTGAAACACTCTCTTGCCTGGGACGTGCCCACCGTCATTAAATGAAAACAAAAAGATTCAGAATGCCCAAGCATTGTAATTTATAAACCAAATACTTTTTTTTGATTAACCTGGTGGGCCAGGTGCAGCATGGGATGATCCACGTGCCAACCTTTGCAAAACCGGATCATTTCGTTCAAAGCCCAAGCGCTCATCATCTGCCAATATAGCTCGAGCATGTTCTGCCAATTGAATAGCAGGAGCCTCAGCCATCACAAAGGGCAATTACGCAGGCCAACAAGCTAGGTAATTAACCTATAAGGTGCCTTAACCTAACCCTCTCGCTTTTCTATTTCCAGTCGGATCTAATAATACGTTTATTTTTAAAGGCAGTCCACATTACTTCACGTCAACTCTACAAACACCTCAGCTGTTTAAACCTCAATAATTGTACTAATTAAATTAGATTTACTTTGAGCTGGGTCATGCTGAGATCTGAGAAGTGACAATTACTCCAAGTTAATTTAAGTTGAGATTGGATGAGTTTTCATTTAAGCAACCTTGTCAACGATTGATTTTAATCTAAAGTCTCAAATGAGATGCAGGCAAGAATTTAGCTCAAATGCTGTCTACGTTTAAGTTAGATCAATTTTAGTTTAAATTTCACTTTGCTGACATTATGAAATTAAGGTAACTGATTAAGGGTTATTTCTGCGGATTATTTCATTTAAATCTGCATCAAACCTGATCTTATAGATTAACTTGACTTAATTTAATTTCAGATTTAAATGAAGTAAATTACATTAATTCTTTGAGATGAATTTGACTTAATTTAACTTAAACGGAATCGAATTGAATTGACTTGATTTAATTTCAGATTTAAATTAAACTACATTAATTCTTTTATAGATTAATTTTAACTGAATTTAACTTCAGATTTAAATGAAATTAAATTACATTAATTCTCTGAGATTAATTTGGCTTAAATCAAGTTCAGATTTAAATGAAACTAAATTTAGCTCTTATAGGTTAATTTGACTTAATTTAACTTCAGATTTTAATGAAATTAAATTACATTCATTCTTTTATAGATTAATTTGACTTGGTATTCAGATTTAAATGAAATTAATTATACTAATTCGTTTATAGATTAACTTGACATGATTTAACTTCAGATTTAAATGAAATTAACTCTAATTCTTATATTTGACGGAATTTAATTTCCGATTTAAATAACATCAAATTACATTAATTGATCTAATTCATTAAATTTTAAGTTTTAACTCTTGCAAGCAAGGATCTCCTCTGGCAAGGCTGCTTGCCAGGCTTGAGGCAACGCTGCTGGGGCGAAGATTCCGGGAGCGCTGCCGCTTCTTCACGGTGCCTGGCTTGCAACAAACATCTTGTTTTCCTATTTTTTCCAGCTGCATGTGTTAAACTATATGCATCGCTGCTCAAGACAACTTTTTCACATTTCGCAGCGCCTTAAGTTCGCTTGTCTTCTAATGTCGATAGGCACACTCCCGCAACATATTTTGCAGGTTGGTGCCACGAACCCCCTTTCCCCTGGTAACTTGATTGGCCAGAATTACTCATAGGGCCGAGCCTCACGATATTTTAATGCCACGAGCATCACGATATTTTAATACATGCATTTAATACCACCACAAACTAGGAATCTTTTATCAATTCAATTTTAAAGGTTTTTAATATGAGAATTTGGTGGCCATGCGTAGCGATGAGACCCTCTAAACCCTATGAGAACTCCAACACACGCCTGCTGATTTCAAGCAGGTAGGTGTTATGGCGACTAGGTCTGTAACTCACAGCTCACTCATTCTTGGCCTTGGCCTTCGGCCGGCGTTGGCTTGCCTTGCTCTTTGCCTTGCCCGGCGTTCCATCATCTCCAGCGTCAGGTGCTCCATCCTCACCACGCTTGCGCTTCTTAATCTCTGTCAGCAGGAGCTTGAAGGTATGCTCTGCTGCCATGATCTTCACACACCTCAATTTGCGCTAATGTTGTTTGATCTAGAATCTTAAGCAAGAAAGATCTGACATATATTACTTTGAAATCGCTTCTCAAACATGCTTTAAGGGCCCCCAATTAGTTAAGATGCAATTACATTTGGTTTAAGATGCAATTGCATTTGGTCGACAACCTCACGTGCCTTAAGCGAATCAATTTCCAGGGTCCAGTAGATTAATTAAAATTGATACCATAAAATCTGATGGAGTAATTTATATCATTCTTAGTAATGGATTTATTGTTGTTAAATTATTCAAAAGCAACAGTTTTGTAGCCAAGGAGCGGATCACGAGCGGCACCCTTCGCCTGGTTGATCTCGTCAAGGATCCTGGGGGGAGCATGGAATGGAGCAGGGCTGCTGGGGCAAATAGTACCAAGGCGAAATATCGTTAAAATTGGGAATTAATTCGAACCCCTTTTGAAATCGGATCTTGCATGTGGCTGCCAAGAAGCTGATCCGTGGGCTCAGTCATCGTCTCTTCCAAGCGATGCTGGGCCTCCGCAAGTTTTAGAAATGCCCCTTCAAAGGCAGCGAGAACATTCTTCATGTCCATGCAAAACCTGAGGCAGCAACGAAAGGTTGCAACGATTTCATGTTAATTTATCTTTGTCATTTTAATCTTAGGCCTTTTAAGCCTTTAAATCTCAAAAAGGTGTCAAGTATTAGACATTAAGTTTATTGCTGCAAGGCAGCTTCTTGTACCTTTCATTCGCACTTTCATCGATTTGCCCCAACCATTGCACCACTTGAGCTGCCTTTTGGTGCACCGATTCTGTGAACTGCTTGAGGTTCTCCTTGACGTCAGGTTTGCCATTTGCCTGGATTGCACCTCTCTTTCCCTTCTCATCAGCTTCAACTCCACAGGCATCAGTCAAAGCCAAGTGATCCATGGGCTTCTGTGGCATGTCCTTCATAGTTAGTTAATTTAAAAATGATGCGGCTTTTAATCTATAAAAGTTTAAATCCACTCTATACTTAGACTAATCAAAAATCCCGAAGTTAAGTTTAGGCCAGAAGTCAGTCCTTTGGTGCCGCCTCTTCCGCCGAGAGCCAGCGTTCGAGCTCATGCCTTTTCACCTTCACAGTATCCGCAGTTTCCACGAAATACTCAGTGATGTTCGGATCATATTTGAAGGCCCTGCAGGGTGAAAACAACCCAATTTTTATTACAGATCAACCTATCAAAAACTGTCGGTCTAACACTCATAAAGTATTTGGGAGAAGAAAAAAATGATTGCAGTCCTCGTCATCACAGAGGGGAATCGCAAGCAGTATGTCTTGATTTTGGAGATCAGGGCCCTGAGCGGGCGAGTTCAATGGGCACCTTAAACCTATTGAGAGAACCAGACTCAAACTAGTATGCCTTTTCGTTCTTGTGTTCAAGTCCATTTATTTTACAAAAAGCCTATAAAACTAATAAAAGGCAACCAACCATTGCAGACAAGGCACGTGGAGTAAGACAGTTCTTTCTGCATCTTCTCCTCTGTGTACCATCCTCCCTCTACCTCCTCCTCCTTCATCCTCTGCTGCTCTTTGATGTGAAGAACTTGCCTCTGAAATTCGGCCTGCAGGGTTGTACATCAATGTTACCATTTCCTAAAATTATTCACAGCCGGCCTAGTGGGGTCAAATTAGCAAATTCATTGGATTTACGAACAACATTTTTTGAACACCTGGCCCTCACCAATTGTCGTGTGCGGTGCGAACTGTCGCAACCACAGGACTTCATGCTGCGCACCAGGGCCAGAGTCAACGTGTCCCTGCATCCTTGAACCCATTGGTCATGGATCGAAGCATCCACATTGAGTTTCCCTGCTGGTGTCTTCTGACAGAGCCTTTTTAAGCGCATGTAAATGGCATGTGGGCTCAGCTCCTGACATGATTTATCAAACATTATTTTCACATATAAAATATTATCTTCAACACCAGCCTAAGTTCCACAAGCATAAAAAAATGCAAAAACAAAAGGAACTCTCCTCGTCACTGAGATCCATTTGCTGTGCCAATTCTTCTTCCCCTTCTTTGATCTGACTTTCGGGTGCTGCTGGGGCTGCACTTGCCTCGACAGTTGGTGCTTTGCTCTCAGTAGGTGCTGTGGAAGGAGATGCTTTGGCAGGGCATACTTGCTTTGGGACAACCACTGGAGAAACCTGTTTGGGGAGAAACCTGTTTGGGAGGAGGTGGCTGCAGGCTCACATGTGCCTTCACAGCTGGCAAAGGCAATCCTTTAGCACCTGATCCAGCAGATCCTGTGGATGCTGGGCTCGGACTTGGTGAAAACACTGCTTTTTGCGTGGGAGTAGCTGGCGGTGTGCTCTTCGGTACGCTCTTCCTCTCCAGCTCAAGTAATTCCAATTTCTTTTGCAGTTCCTCATACTTCTCCTTCCATTCCTGAGCTTGATCAACAGGTGCTTTGACCTTCTCAATCTCCACAGTAGGGGCACGAACATCATCCAGACGCAAAGTCTTTGCATGGAGCAGGGCGGTTTGATCCTCTGCGTCTCCAGCTCGGGGCACGTTGCTTTCAGACTCTGAGTCAGAAATGTCTATCTCTTCCACAGTTGCTGTAGCTGACACCTATTAGGGATGTGAAAGTTAATTCGAACCACAAACATGCAAACCATGCACATTCAGTTTTAAGACCAAATTCTAAACATGTCTAATCGAACGATTGCTTAATTTTAATAGTTACATTGTAATTGCGAACGGTAGTTACATCAAGTTACCCTTAAATCATAACAGGCTGCTTCTTTCAGAAAACTATTGATTAAATTAATCTAAGTAAGCGCATGAGGAACTTATGATTATAATATATTATATTATTATGATGCTTTAAGACCCGAAACTTGCCTGTGTATTATTCATTGGTGGTTCCACCTTGGGTGCCAGCATCGCAGGAGGCATGACTGGTGGACGCAGAGCATCACTGCGAACAGGAGTCGCTACAGGAGCTGCAGATGAAGCAGCGATGCTCTCCTCGGGCCTGGCCTGCAGGGAAAGGGGCTAAATATGCATGGAAATAATAGCATCATAGCCAAGTATTGGAATCTTAAACCTAGAACCAGCCTATTAGGATTATTTTTTTGAATTATATACTTTGGGGTTTTTTTATAAAGGTGTGATGCTCAAAATGGATGGTTTATAACTTATAACATAAATTATTTGTTTTAAAAATATTTATGATTTGGGAATATCACCGTTTTAGGACACTTCCATGTTAAGATATATGGGCCTGCGAAGGTGGGCAAAGCTTGTTTATAAGCATAGCTTCTTGTTCCTCATGTTTTACATGAAGCCATCGCTCCTGATAGGCTTGCTTGTATCCCAAACCATAAATTAAGATAGGTGCACATATTGTCGCACCATCTGGGGTAATGCAACATCAATCCAATAAAGAAAATCGTCAGTTCCACCCTTTTTGGATGTTTTGGAGGAGCAAAAGCAGTGGCCAATAAATAAAGCCAAAAAGATAATAAACAGCTAAGCTGGGAAAATAGAGTCGACTGCTTCCATATGGGGCTGTAGGTCGTGCGACTCAATCTGTTGATCGGTCTCCTCCCATGGGAAAGGGGTCAGCCATTGAAATCAAAACAAGTCAACATTGGGCCAAATAATTTATGGCGTAATTTACATTAATATATTAAGGTTATTCTTGCTGCCATGGCTTGTGATACAAGGCAACCCAAGTTGCAAAAGGCAATCTTGAAAATGTTTGGTTTACTCTTTAAAATCCCTAAATCGAATTAGAACTCAGAAGAATCCCAAGGAAGAAATTATAATAAAACTTCCTGTTAAATTAATGTCTGAATAGAAATTAAAATAAGACTTATTGTTAAATTAATGTCTTAATAATGATAATAAGACTTATTGTTAAATTAATTTTACCTTAAAATTTAATAAGATTGTTAAATCCATGTCCTGCAGAAGCTTCTCCAGTTCAGCTGCTGTCAAATTCGAGGTTTCGCCCAGGAGATCGTGTTTCTGATCCACGACCATGTCATTGAGAGATGGAGCTGGCATCTCGTCGATAATCTGGGCTGCACCTCGAACTAACTCAGAGCAGCTCCAAGCACGGCTTTGAAGCTTTTTGTTCATCACAGATCGCTAGAAGCCAAAAGTCTATAGAATAACACAAACTATTTTTTTTTTGGGCGGCAAACTAACATGTCTTCAAAATCTTCAATTCTATGTTGATTTTGCTAACAAACCTAGTGATCTCCAGCAATCAGACAGCTTGAGGCAACATATGTGCACCAAATGCAGTACTTTGCACACACATGTACAAACTAAATTCTTGCAATTTCTCCGCCCTTTCTCGCAATTTTTTCTCGCAACTCCTCCGCCTATTCTCGCAACTTCTCCGCATATTCTCGCAACTTCTCCGCCTCCGGATGTATTAGGAATTTCTCCGGTTATATTTTTGATTTTTTCCGGATGTAGTTGCAATTTCTCCGGTTGTCTCCGGTTGTATTAGGAGCTGTTGGTTTTCCAATAAATCATCATAGGAGCCGGATTTTGATTAAATTTCTGTGGGAAATGCACTTTTCCAGTGCTGAGGCAATCTAAGGTGTATGGACCCCCTTATATATGCTATAGCATCTCCCAGGAGTGCTTCAGACCAGCTGTCTGAGTCCATGGGCATTTGCTTAAATAAAGAAAGACCATCCGGCTCAGAATCACCAAGCACCGGAGGCCACCCCATAGAGCTAGCGCGTAGCTGGGGCAAGTAGCGGAGAATTCGAAGTCCAAAGGCTACAGGGTAGGACCTGAGAGGCATGTTTAACATTTTGGAACATTCTATCGGGAATTATCGGGACAGAAATTATTGATCAATGTGACCTTTGGTGTTTCCATGCTTTTTGATCCACTGAGATTCACACTGGGTGCTTTTCAAAGCTCCTTTGATCCCTTGAAACATAACTTTGCCTCCTGCCTTTTGCACCTTCTTCGTGGTTTTGAGCATGCACTTTCCCCGAGCGGCTCGCCGCAGACTTCCACGGTCCAAGACGTGGATCTCTTTCGTGTTGCTCCATGCTCGGTGCCGCTTCCTGAAGCAGAGAAACATGTTGATTTGTAAAAACCATGCATTTACTGTAAAAACAATTTATTTAAAAATACATGTTTCTGGAAAAAACTGACCTTCAAATTGAAAGACAAGCATCGGGCTCAAAGCTCCATAATGCCTGCTCCACCATCCAACTCTCCACACTTTCATCCAAGCAGATGCGAGGAAATTCTCCCAACGGGGATATCATACCAGCCTCGAAGAGGCCGGTTGTTCAATCATCCATGTCCCCTTGAGGCACGTCACCAGCATTGCCAGCAAGATGGTTCGACTGAGAAGGCAATTTCCATCCTTCGAATTGTTGTTTTTTCCATTTGCTGAACCATAAAATTTGGCTTAAACATTGAATTTATTAATCCGACAATTTAGTTTAAGTCAAAAAATCTTAAGCTCCTGCACGTACTTCAAGTCCAACCGTCCAAACGGTGTCAAAGGGCCCCTCAAGCTCGTACCAACATTTATTGCTGAAAAGGATGTGCAAACCACTGCAAATAGAGCAAAAAATCCAGCTGGATCACCATTCAGTAGCACCCAAATAGCCAACCTTGTGTGATCAAAAAACATATTAATAATTAATATTTGGTGTATTTCTTGATGGGTCTTCCACATAGAGCGAACATCAATAACCCATTAATCCAGGCCAGAAACGCCAGGCCAGAGGGTTGCAGCAAGTCAAAAGCATTCTGCTTGTGCACACGTGTTGTTTTCTTGCCGTACTCCACATCCAGCTGTGCGCACGCAATCATTCCATACTTGGCACTTTTCCCAACATTTCCATCTCCAGCAAAGAACTCACATACTTGGAATGCCTGATGGGCAAACGACATGGTAGCGCTACAGCTCTATTCTATATTTCTGTTTTAAACAGTGCTCTTTTGAGACAAACTCCTGCCTCAGGCACCTTCGGCATATTCGAGTTATACCAAACGCACACCAGCAGCATCAGAAATGCCTTCAGGGATTGGAATTCTGTGCGAGTATTGTTCTCAATTCATAGCACTTTCAATTATTAACAGCTTAATTAAACTATAAGATTGAATGAACCTTAAGTTTAGTTAAACCCAGTTAATTTAATGCCATTGAAGCTGACCTGGCCTTCGGGCACCCCATCTTGATCATCCTGATTACGAGGTTGTTTAGGTGGTGCTCTGTAGGAGCAGCATGGTGGCGCGGCATGATGGACCAAACAGATCGAAAGATTAGTGTTAAGATTATCTGACATGCACGCTAAATCGATCTTTATTGTTGCTATTATTGTAGGACCTCCTCAATTAGCCCAAAAACTCTTTGCAAATTTCAACTAAGATCTTGAGCCAATGAGCTTTACATGGACAAACTTGGAACAGGAACTGCCCCAAATGTGCGATTATTGTGTCAATCGAGATTATTTATTTGTGCAACTCAGAAGTTAAAATATATCAATAAAATTACTATAATTAAAAAATGCTGCTTGCAAGTAAACATGCTCGGCTTACGAGCCACCGGCTGCAAAGGTATGCTGCGAGCTGCAGCGGCTGCTGGCACAAGCGCAGAGCGGCGGCATTTGGCAGCGCGCTTCACCATGCCTGCTTGCAGGCAGGAGTAGGGGCAGATGTTTGTTGGGGATGGGCTGCATGAGAACCAAGTGCTTTTTTTTCTCCGGCATGGCTAATGGTCGGAAGGTGGCCTGTATATAGACTAAGTCATCGCAGCATCTAGAGCTTGACGCATGTCATTGAAAGTTCATGATTAAATTAATTGGTTTAAATTTTGTGGTATTAATCGTCGATCTAATGTTTTGAAATGTATTTGATTTTTGTCAATTGTTTAGCCATGGCTTAGAATTCTTAATTTAATCTATTAGCGATCCAGCTCAGATCGTCTGCTGCGGGCCCGGCTACGGTGTCGGCTAGTGTCCCTCCTATCCCGATCACTTCTCTTCTTCCGGCGGCGAGGCTCCTCATCAGGTTCTTGTGGCTCACTGGGCCCCCTGGATGCCCCAGTGCCCCCAGGTGTTAGTGGCCTCGATGCAGACGAACTTCCTCCAGGATTAACAACTGCTGGCATCGTGCTGCCTGCAGGGTCCAATCAACGTGGTCTAAAAGAAGCATGGTTTATCACTGAAATTCGAACACTATAAATTTATATAAATTTGATTTTTCGACTTGCCAACCTTCAGCACCTATTCCATGCGCTTGCATGTAGCGCAAAAACTGGTATGCAGTCTGGGCTTCAGGGCTTCCTGGGCGCATGCCTGCTGCCATCGTCAGCAAATGATCCAACTCAGTCGATCTGGGGGAGGTGGTGCTACCAGTTTCCGGGGCCTCAGTTGCAGACGGCCTTGGTGTCGATGCATCACGTTCAGAAGGAGGATCTGGTTCAGCAGGAGGTGGTTCAGCAGGAGCCTCTGGTTCAGCAGGAGCCTCTCGTTCAACATGATCTTCAGCTCGGGCAGGGGGCGGTCGTGACGGGCTGCGTGGCAATCTCGTGTTTGCACTTGCATTGCCTTAATTGGCACCAGGTGATCTTGAGGGATTATTTTTAAGGGTAGTATTTTTGATAAAAATAGTATTATCAGGGATTGTCATTTTGAAGGGCTATTAGTTTAAAAGAAGAAAATAAATGAATCTAGCTTGAGGGTTAATTAAATCTAACATAGTTGGAAGACAAGGGGCTTCGGGTTCTTCTATGAGGGGCTTTGGAGCTCGCGCCCAAAGCTGCAGCACCTGAAGATGCAGCTCCTGCAGGTGCAGTTGCGTCCGAGCCGCCAGCAGCAGCATGTCGTGGGCCCGTGGGAGAAGACTTTGGTGCCACTGCCGGGGGTTCCTCCTCCTCCTCGATCTCTTCTTCCTAACAGGGGATGCCTTCACCCTAACAAACATGTTGAACTTGAAATTTAAATTAACTATTAATAAATATGAAAAAGAAAATCTATCCGGATATAACCCAGGTCCTCCGAGGCCAGATGTTCATCATGTGCAGGAGGCATCGGGAGGGCATTCTGCGGGATCCACACAAGGCTGCGGTGGGATCGGCACAGGCCGTCGACCACCTCCTTTGCCTTTCATGCTGCCGCCGCGGCCCTTTTTCCCACCACCATATCCACCGGAGGCATTCCATCCCTTCCTGGTACGCTAAGAAATCCAAATTAAAGATATGAGCCAAAACAAAATAAAAAGTTTGTCAAACTTTATGATTTTTCAAGCGAGCATCCAGTGGCTGTGGCCGCTATGGCCGCTATGGCCGCCATGGCCTCCGTGGCCACCATCACCTCCGTACCCTTTGCCGCGCCACTCATCCTCACTGCCGCCGCCATCTCCATCACCATTAGGCATCAGGCCCCAAAAAGGCCAAAAACCGTCAAAGGTCTTCAGCCCCAACGGCTGCTGCAGTTTTCTATGCAAAGCATGTGAACATGGCACAACACTGCTTGAAAGGTTTGTGACACTACAATTTACAATCCCAAGATGTCAAACAAGCTGGTATATTATATTATAATCCATGGCATCCAATATTTGACTTAAATGCTTGCATGATTCAAACCAGGCAACTGACCACACCCAACCTCCGCCAACTTGCAATGCTCATGCCCCTGCAGCGCCCGCAGCAAAGTGGTAGCAGCAGCCACAGAGAAGAGAATCGACATCGCACCTGGCCAAGGACAAACACAAGGCAACAGCAGCAGCGGGGATCACACCATGTTTTTATCCCGTGGCAGGTTCGAGGATTAGGCTCTGGAGGCTAGGCTACACCTGGGTCATTTAATGCCAGCTTTTCTAATCGATTAAAAACTAGTCTCGAAAAGATTTACTTGAGCTTAATTAAGATTTACTTAGCATAATGTTAAGTTATGGCAATAATTTAAATTTATTTTAAAGATATTCCGGTTAATTAATGCTAGCTTTTTCGCTGGCCTCTGCTATGTTGACCCCTATGTGCAATCTAGGCCATCTACCCCAACAGAGCTATAGACATGATCCTAGGCTATACGTCAAAGTCCAGGATGTCAAAATGTCCACGGTCTAGTCAACATCGAGGGCGTCAAAAGCCTTCTGGGCGCTCGCTGCTGTAATCAGAAGCTGCTGGAAAAGTGCCAAAGCCTCATCTCCGTCCCACCATCTATCCTCAGCATTCTGAAACGTGGAGATGATCTTGTTGCACGCGTAGATGTGCACTGCCACAGTGGAATAGGCATAGGAGAAGTAGAACTTTTGGGTCTCAGTTCCATCAGCAAAAACAATCTTCACACCACCAGCAGGCCTCCCAAAGTAAATCGAGGTATAGAACTTGGGCGAGTTCTTCTTGGTGTAGATCCTGTGCAGCACGTCAACCTCCTTGTCATAAGGCTTGTCCTTGTACCTCCTCATCAGCTCAACCATCTCCTTTTCCATAACCTTGTCAGGCGGTGGCAGATTTCCCTTTGATCTTGGTGCTCTTTTGGCTCCTGCTTTCGCCTTGGCTTTCGCCTTGGCATTCGCCTTGGCTTTCGCCTTGGCTTTCGCTTTGGGTTGGGCAACCTCATCGTCATTCTCCACCTCCTCATTGGTGGCCGACTTTCTTTTCCTTTTGTCAGACTTCGCTGCTGCGGGCTCTTCCTTTTTGCTCGATGTATCACCTTCGGGCGAGTCAGCCTCTTTGCCAGCATCGCTTTTTCTGGGGCGTTTCTTTTGAGGCTCTCCTTCAACCCTGCGGGGGCGGCCTCTGGGCTTTGGTGCTCCCTTCGGGTTGGCTTTCTTCTGTTCTTGCTTCGCGTCACGCTCCTCCTCAAGCTTTTCCTTTTCATCAGCCCGCATCTTCAATTGGGCTCTTCGAAGATCTGTTGCTTCTCCTTCAGCCCTTTCCCCTAGATCTTGCCTCAGATCCTTCACCCACTGGGCTTCATCAGCGATCTTTTCCGTGGCAGGATTCTCCTCTTGGGCATCCGCTGCAGACGTGTCCGTATAGGTATCGTCCTTCTCAAACGATGGTGTCTCCTGCAAGGTCTCGTCCTTCTTAGCCTTCCCAGCCTCAAGAGGAAATTTTTCTCTGGCGATGTCTTCCTCCTCCTTCGGTTGCACTACCACTACCTTCTCATCGTCATGGAGGTCTTATAGAGGAGGTTCTTCACGAGGTTCTTCAACCATAGCCTTGCCGTTCTTCACTATGTCAGCCTTCAGGGGAATAAGGGAATAATTAAAAGAATGATTTACTTTATATATTTAACTTGTGTTTGGGTTAAAATGCTTAGGTAACGAAAATATTGGGAGAATCGATAGTCAATGGAAGACTGGGATAACCTTAAGTTATGAACCCATGGACTGCAGATAAAAACGAAACACTATCCCCTGGAAAATTTCCATCAGCTCAGCTTCGAGAGGATTTATTGGCAGTGTTTGGACAAGATCATCTGAACTTCCTTAGCAAAATAAGTTGGCCTGTCCTTTCATAAAAATTAAAGTAGTATTGCAAAATATATCAACCCTTAAAATTGATAATGAATTAAAAGGGAAGGCTCCCTGTGACACAGGGGCGCTCGAAGCCAGTTGCTGAGCAAGCTCTTCTGCTTTCTTTTGTTTGGCCTCTTCTTCCTTTCGAAGTCTCAGCCTTTTATGTACCAATTAACCCCATTCAATCAAAATTTTAAACATTCCCTATTTGGGTTCGCTTGTAGGATCTTGTAGGTAAAAGTACATGTTATACATGCAATCTTGACAAGCAACATCTCCGCCAGGTGCTGTCGCCTCACCGCAAGCGAGATGAGATTGGCTTGCGCAGTCGGGATTCCTCTGGGTGGGTCAGGTTCCCATCGCTTGGCAGCTGCTTTGGCTGCGGTGAACTTGGGCTGCGGCCGCGCCTCCTGAGAGGGTGGCATGATTAAAAGTTGGCATTGTAC